>SJOL01007639.1:344484-469716 GCA_004794785.1 Opisthorchis felineus
CCGTTTGTCCTTATCGACCGTCGGGGGAGCGTCAATACAATTAAGGACGGTCGATGATCGAAAAGTGACATGATACACCCGAAGAGCTGCCAAATAGACCAGCTGCTGGGGCCGACCTAACGGAGGCAAATGAAAATCGGTGGAATACATGCAGCTTTTAAAGGGGAAAGGTGTGTAACGGCGTATACGACTGATGAGGCATGTGAATTGTCTGCGGTCGTGTTGAAGCTCCACCTCGCGTCTAATGGAAGGTGAATTTGATTACGGAACTTGTGGAACTGCTTTGCAGTATTCGTTTACACTTGCGTAATAGCCAATAAATATCCATGAAAGCTCAAGAAGACGCGCGAGAATGTTCAGTTTTTAAAAACTGCACACATGAGACGTTTACTTTCCTGTCAAATAGCTTGTAACTGCTTAGCTGGTGTTTGCTGATAAACGGCTTCGCAGGGAAGGGCTTTTTCCTTTCAGTGGTAGTGGAGTGTTGAGGAGTCTTCACTAGACCTTATAAATTGGGTTGGGTCGGGAAAAATGACCTGATCATTCATTTGGCTCCTCGGGCTACAGAAACTAGCACCTGGAAACACAGGTTGACAATTTTGCATGCCTGTACCTTAAGTTTCTAGTGCTAAGTGAAAAATTCCGACAGAGTTGAATGAACGAGAGACTTCTCAGACAATGTTTTCAATATTCTTCTTATCAACAACTTGATGAGTGACAAGCAGTCCAACTATTTTTCAGATGGACTGAATGCACTACTAAAGTTTGAGATGTTTTTGTCAAACTATGGTTTAATTCGTTTTGTCGTAAAACAACGTACGGTTCCTATTGGTTTACTCTAAATTATCCATTTTTGTTGAATTGCAATGCCGATTGCAATGCCCATTCAATAGGCAACATGAATCCATATGATGCATCCATGTGTATACCCAAATAAGAGACACCGATTCAGCGGAACACGCGTTGTTTCAGTTCTGCACGACGGCTGGCTAATTAACACGGTGGTTTACATCAACCGGTAGCAATGCTTAGTTGGCCGAATATTTTGAGTTTAACATTTGGGGCCACAGTGAGAGAGACTTGTTATTTTTCTGTACAACTTTCCGTAGTATTATTGCATACTGGGCAGTGTTAGTGAAATCATCAAATGAGTCTTGAATGTTCACCGATCTCAATTTCAGAAAAAGAGATGATCCGTCAGAGACCTTGTCCAAAATTTAATTCCAAGCAAATACCAAAAGTTAAGATGAGTTATTCATCGGGGGAGAGGAATGCCTAAAATGTGCCTCACGACCAACAAGCGTGAGGCATCCATGATCGTTACTATAATGCAACCAAGAAGGACCCTCTGAAATCAATTCTGTCATCGGGAGACTCAACAGAACACAGTCTCCATTAGATTCCTGCAGGAATTGCTGGCTCTTGTAGGACCACTTCCGACTTTATTAGAATCGTTTAAAAAGTCATCCTCTCCAACAGAAAAGACCATGAAATTGACGTTTTAAAAAACACGGAGCAATCTCACACTTTTTGAAGGCCAAGTTTCACTTCTGAATGTTGAGTTGTTGGGTACAAGCCAATGGATACATCGCTCTTAACTGTTAGAAGCCTGTTTGAACAGGTCATTCGACCGGAAAACAATAGGAATGGGAGAAAAATAGAAAGATGTTGTTACCATTCTATAAATCCTGAGCTTCAGCTCAAATTGTGGTGAACAACTATGAGCTTAAATTTCTTCCTCCGAGTAACCACTTCCACGGCCTCGTTAGCCGTTCGATAGTTACCTATTTTAGTATGCTCATTCGCCAGTTACTGGTTTTTATGGATAACGCGTCGAATTCTGGTGGAGACCGGATACATTTTGGTGGCATTCCACAAAATGTATATTTATCATGCAACCCTAGTTTACTCCCAAAATGGTCAAGATCTACATAAAATGCTGTTCTTGGGTAGAAAGCAGAAGTTTTGTTGAAAACAAAGCACTGGAAATATGTAACCTATGTCAGAAGCCGAGATTCACTGTCTACCATTTCAGGATGACAGTGGAGATTGCATTCGGTCTATGCTAAAAGGCCAAGAAATACCGTAGAGCCGTTTCATTCACATTGCGTGTCTCACGAGTCTCTATGGAGGAATCAAAAACCTTGAACTTCCATCTGGTAGTTGATTTGCGTTTCAGAGTCAGTTTTGGACAATTCTGCGTGTGGTTGATGCCTATTTTTTGCACCTCGATGTCTTTTTTACTCGGGTAAATCTTTGAGTGGATTGAGACGTTGATGGGCTGTCTGGAGGTAGCACGACCATAAATGAGAGATTCAGCTGGATTCAGTTAACTCTACTGTGGACTATTTATCGCAATCTTGATGGGTTCTTTAAAAAAACGAAATATGGACGAGTACAACTCCTAAGTAACGAGAAATTGGGTGTCTATCTCGTCAAAAAACCAGACAGATTTTTCTGTAGCAAAGACCATAGCGTTTAGTGCGGATTCCAGAAATTCAGTACAGTTTACACTACAGTGATACTAGGCGAAAAACTCTGGATTAATTATTCTCCAGAAGACGTCAAATTTAGTTTCCCCCTTTAGTATTTCTCTCTCTACATAAGACATTTTAGAGATATGGAAGTTCAGTAACACTAACTTCACTTGTAGTGGTCTGGGTACCCAAAAAAGCTACTTTAGGAAGTGTGTGTGGCAAAGAAATAAATATAATTACTCGGAATTATGTACACAATAATAAAAAGGGTCAAATGGAACAGACTCACTAAGAATTGTTCTCTTTAAAATAGTTCGTCGTTGGCCCAGGTCGGTGAGTAAATAATAATCCAATTATGGATGTCCAGGGGTCTTCTTCTGAACAGCTCTCAGATATAATAAACTCCGAAGATAGCCTGAAGTGTTTTGATACCAGAGTTAGCACATGAAACTCGCGAATAACCACTGTAAGCGCGAGCGAAATCAGAAGAGAAAGTCGAAGCACGTGACCACGCTTGTGTTGCATGTAAGTTGTACAAATGCACGTTTTTGTAGTTTTGCGTACTCAAACAAAAAACGTTTATGCGAAATACGTAATGTCATAATGGAAGCAAAAGAAAGGTACAAAATCATCACACACTCCACTGGGGCTTCCTGAGGGGATTTGTAATCTTCAGAGCGAGCTTAAGATCTTGTTCGAAAAATAGAGGCTACCAAATTTATGGTACCATTGCAATCCTTATTTCGAGTGTGATGTTGGTTTATCTAGGAGGCTCTTATCGGCGAGTTTACACCTTGTTTTGTCCATAAAGTTTGGTGGGTAGTTATAGATAACATAATGCACCCCAATTTTTTAGCTTTCATTGAGTGTTTGAGCTCATGTGTAAAAATATGTCTTTTTTACTGCTGTCAGCCATTTCTCATTTACTAACAGCAAACAGGACCGAGCTCGAAATAGGTCGTTGGTTAAGACGCGAAATTACTGACCGAAAAGTCCGTTGTATGAACCCAACCTCTACATCTCGAGTGCTGCTGTCCAGGCTGGATAACGTGGCGGTATCTAGGCCCCGTTCTTCCTTTGGGTGTTATGGCAGATAAATACCGAAAGGGTATTGCAGCTGAACGGTTGTTATTGATTGCAACAATGAACACCATCACCTAATGTGCTTCGGACTAGCAAAGAGTGTACCAGGATAGAGTCAGGTGTTGAGCAGCACACGAGATTGGACCTGAAATCACTATAGCCAGTAAAAGTCCACCTCGTAGAATTTCTGTACCCTCTGCGAAGATAAGAGAGAAATTATGAAAGGAGAAGTAAACACCACTCATCCATTCACCCTATCCGTAGGCCGCGAATACCGTTATTTTCTAGTTGGCTCGCTCCAAAAATATGATTCTTCAAGCAGTTCACTAAATGATTTCATGCTTAGTTCTTACGTACTGTCCTCTTTTTCTGTGCATTATCGAGAGGCATTTGAATATAAGGTATGAATGTTCATCCTGGACTCTGAGTTTTACGGTCAGAGGGCAGCATATATAAAGCCACAGTACAGAAGATTTTCCCTCTACAATTTTACGACCATTTTGGATAGCTAGCTGGGTCGACAGCTAGAGAGATAGATTAACTCATCTAATTTTTTTAACGCACACAAATACAGAGTGAGATGGCCATAATCCATCTGGCACATAAAATTATCCCACATTATCAATCCGAAAGTACGAAATGACAATACATAGTGATTTTTACATAAGGTTATTTGTTTGGAAAGTTGATTTTGAGATTTTTCAAACTGTTCTATGGAATGCGATACAGGTGCAGCGTATACAAGACGAATTGGAGCGCGGTATTTTGTTTTCCAAACGCATCTGATACCAGTTGGGATTCAGATGAGTCACCCTTGAAAACCAAATTGTTGGGTAGATGAGTTTATTTGTTGAATTTCGTGCAGTTTGTGTTCAAATAGGAAATAAGGTTGACGGAAACTCGGGTGCTGTGTCTACCTGATGAGCCCCAAGAGAAGGGCAAGCGATCGTGGGCTGTCGAAGACTTTTCAGCAACCTCATGTGTAGTGTGTTACGTCTATACAAAGCATTGCAATATCCCGAATATCGTACCAACTGAAACGTGAGGTGGTCTATGGGCAGCAAACTCAGTTGAAGAAGATCGCAAGCGATAGATTCAGTTGGGTTTCAGGTGAATCTCTCGTGAAAAGCAAACTGGTATACAGATGAGTGTATTTGTCGAACATCTGATGTCAATCTGATTCACACCGGTGTAGTATTCTGATTTTGCAGCTTTCCTTTGCACAGTTAATTCACACATGAGCTAAGTAATGCAGAAATACCCAAGCACATGTTCACTGTAATTTCGAAGCATCACATCTGTGACCAAAATTATACAGCAGCCGGAGGACCACTTCAGCCTTGTTTAGTACACTGTCATGTAATGAGATAGGGTGTTACCGGAATCAGAGGGATGCTGATTGACGTGTAGATAGTCAGTATAAGTGAGTCAAAACAGTATCAAGACCACATTCCACGTTACTGTGATGAGGACATATTACTGGACCTAATGTGGTGGCTGTCCGGCCATAACGATATCCAGGACGGTGAGGGACAGAAATCATGTGGACGACAAACAAGCAGCAGACAGGGTTACGTAACGGTGTCTGGTGAGGCGATGGAGCATTAGAGACAGACACTTAAGTAATGCAAAATGGCGGGTATGTCTACACAATCTCACAGTGGAATACAACCGCTTTTGGTAGAATCAGATGAACAGTAGAAAAATCAATACAAAAGCAAAGCCATTTTTTCTCCTTACTGGTCAGGCGACTAACTGAGGACTACAGTCATCATAACCGTGACAAACAATTTATGACTGCACGTAGAATTTAGTGTTCCACACCATTTCAATAACATTATATACTGAGAAGGTATTCTTGGTCCATAAAATGCCTCCATTATTTGATTACCAGCTTACTATACAAATTTTTAGACATTTATAACTAACGGTTTACCATGAAAGGTAAAAACAGTTCATACATTTATAACCAGCTGTACTTCCCTGTTTTTATGTTTCCATTTAGGTTAAGATTAATAACAACAACAAAATTCCCTTTCAGAAATGTTTATGGACTTCAAACATTCGTCAAAAGGAAACTACTGAAATGTGAGTTCAGCGTAGAGTTATAGGTTCTAAAAATTCCCCTAATCAGACACACGGTGCTTTGACAGGTTTCATTTTCGGCTTTCCTCTACTGGGTGGTCGGAAATGTGTGCTTACGCCACAACGTCATCCGAGCGCATGCGAACTGGTGTACAAGCGCAATATTACTGAACAGGAAACAGGTTTTTCCGGGCCATTTTTTAATAAACTAAATAATAATAAACAATAATAAACAATAATAAACAATTTCTAATAAACTACACAAGTTATTTAAAACATTATATTTCTTGTGAACAACACAGAAAGGAGATGCAGAGTGCGGGGTGGAAACATTTCATACTGTTTCGTAACAAATGTAAGAGATCGAAATGTAACGGACAAACACGATCAAAGATAGAGCGTATAAGTCAAGCACAATGTCGAGTGAAACCCGCTCTTCCAAAAAACCCGAACAAGTGTAACATGACTGTCAAACAATTTTGAGTGTAAAGTGATCAGTCAAAGAACAAACTGTCGACTACATCGCGTTAGAGCGAAAAACGCTGAGTTGACGTCAAATAAATGGTCACTGTACGTTACGCCCAGTAAATTGATCAAAACCATTTTAACGATGAAAATTTATGCGTAACGTAGCCACTGTGTCAAATCAACATCACAATCAACAAGTTTTGGTTCCCAGACATGCCACAAACAGTACGTAAGCAGCTCATAGGAAGCATACTTTCACAAGATGTGTGAAATTTCCATCTGAGAATTCTTCACTCGTGGAGCCAGTTAACAAGTGTGACCACGTAATGTAGATTCCGTGACAGAGGAATGAGTGGTGCTATATCCTATCTAATTTGATCACACTGCTGATCAGCCGCCCTTGGCCGAACAGTTAAGTGCTCAAGCTACTAGCTGGGAGGTCAATGGTTCGAGACTCCCTGGAGTCTTGTGAAATGCGCACTGCTGATGATTCCCAATAGGGAGGAAACAGCTCTCGGATTTTCCGTATAGATTGCCTTCACTTATAAGACAAAGTCTCCATTAAAAATTCTCAGATGTCCTCACATTACCAAAAAGTGTTCATACGTTAAACAGCTAATGTCAAACGTAGGCGAGTAGCCCAGATTAGAAAAACAATTATCCTTTCAAAATGGAAGTTTAAAAACAGGACCGATATTATACAGAACAAAATCAGTCTGAAACTTTTCACAATTGACAGAAAGAAGGTAAACACAAGCCAAGGCGACAGTCTTCAATGGGACCAAAATCGACGCTACAAGTAGCATGATATTCGTGGGTAATTCTACCATTCACGTGAATATATTATTCAATTTTTCACCACAGTTTCTGTAGCAAAAGTTTTAAATGTCATCGACTGTTGGGCTGAATTTACCTCTTCTAATTTTAAATACTCTCTTTCATCATCCCATCTGGCTATACTGCCAGGATTTTGTGACGTTCTCCATGTGGTACCAGCTAAAGAGTTATTTTGCTCCGGATCTTATGGGGATAAAGACTTTGTGACCAGCTAATCACCAAGCAAGTCTGTTTCAAATGTATGTTCCAAACGTTCCCCCATGATGCACTGCACAACATGTCTGGCAACACTAACGCCAGTAATGATGCCACTTTCTGATAGGTGATGAATACCATAAGAAAGCAAACCAACCATTTCAGAACCTTAAAATTTTGTGAAAACCCATGGAAAAGTGGGAGGGGTGGAAAGTGGGTGAGGCAAGGCCATGATCCAATTTCATAATAGGTCTGCTCAATCCGGATGTACTTCTTCAAGCCATTATACCGAAAACTTTTGCAATTTTCCGTGCTTTAATTTTGTCGCACCGAGTAAATCCATTGTTATCCAGCACCACTCTAGTAAACCTAACGGACATTCATTTGAGTTTTGAGCTAATGAAATTTGTGGCATGAGCAGAGTGGAAGTACTGAATGAAGTTCGAAGATCTGTTGCATGTGTCACTGTAGCTCGGATGTACAAAATGCTGGGATATACCAACAACTCCTTATCTAGAACTGTGGTGTCGCATAAATACGTCGTACGAACGAACTCGTAAGCCCGAGTACAAGCCGACAAAGTAGCTCACCAAGCTTACAAAGCTGTAAACATTTACTACCTCAAAACCGAACAGGTAATTACTCGAAGATGGCAACCGAGAGATATCAACAAAACTGCAATCTCGGCAAGTAAGTGATTCATACTGAAGGAGTCTATAGGGTTTTTTTTACGAAACGCCGAGGAACCCATTCCCAAACTTTACAAGTGAGGCGATACCCTACAGCGATTCCGCAGTCCTGTTGCACCTCATGCCTACTTGTTGGAAACTTTACGACAGGTTTTTCATGACACTTTCCTAGAGGATTTGTTTTCATTGGTACTCCTTACCTGATAAGCGCCTTTTACTGGTGCAGTAAATTATTAGCGACCTTTTGATTTGTAGCGGGATTTATGCACACTGAACGAATACCCCAATCATAGCCTTTTACGTTCGCACGTATTCAGCGGGCTACTAACCATCCAATGCTCTTGAAAAAAAACGTGAAAATTCAGAAAATATTTTAGTGATAAGCCAAGTTGAGATGTCGGTGGAGGATCAAATTATAGACCAGTTAATCAGGATGCTGGCCACCATAGATGTCATTCTGGTGGACTAAGGCAGATAAACCAAAGAATGTCGTCCATTACTGAAGTCTTTTGTGTGTTGACGTGACTACGCAATATCTTATAGTAAACCTGAAACAAAAGGGTGAAGTGAGTTTTGGCTGTTGAGAAATCATTTGTAATCAGTTTTGAATTTTACCACAAAAGCTAATAAGGAAGTTAATTCCGAGGAAGACGAGTAAGTGAAATGTTTCGAGATTACTCAGCAAGTAGGATGTAATCATCTAGCTATTGAATGGCCATCAGAGCGAGCAAGCCAAGTTCATGTTGGGGCTTCTCTCATGTGTATGCTTCGTAGCCGAGTTTCGTTTGTCAGAAAGCAAGGTAAAAAACTCAGACTACTGTACTTCATGCTTCACACGGTCCTGCACTGGTTTTGGGGTTCGGTTTCAGTAATTTGGTTGTCTATCCAATGAAATGCCAAGTTGATATTTAACACTCGATAGTGAAAAGACTCTCTCCAAAAGCAGAGTTTATTAGGTGCGCTCAAAGCACTTGAGAATAGACAAACTTGTGAGTGAAAAACTTAATGTACTGACAAAATTAAATTCAGGGAAAAAACAAAATTCAAAGTTAGTTAGTTCTTCAAAGTAATCTACCATGAACTCCGTGCATGTTCGTACATACAAAGTTTTTGCCAGGGTTTGAATCAATTTAAAATATTAATTTTAGTGATATGCAGTTTTTAGACAGTGAAAACATACTGAAGTTTCTTTGGGTATTTCGTCTCAAAAGTGAAAATGCTCTGTGCACGGTACAGCTATTTCATTCTTGTTGGAATTATCCAGGGTCGTGAACTTCACGAACAAGTCAGGGGAATTGATAACCCCCGATACTTCAATTAGTAACTGGAAATTTTCTTTGGGTCGGATCAGTAGGCTGATTATCTTAAGCCCAGGCAGGATACAGCGAGGGATGGAAAATCTTAGGATTCTGTCGTACCTTAGCTAGCCCGGAGGCGATAAAAAGAGAGTTCATACAAACATGGAGTATATTCACGTTAGAATACATGTCTTACAGTCTCATAGAGGACAGCACTAAGTGGGGTACAAGGGAGAGCGATAACAGGAATTGTACAGCATACAGTGACCAATTTCTATTCGATTTATAGCTCCTTGTATCGATAAGTTGCCGAATCCGTGTAACCCGTGATAACGCTGAGATAAAGCAGCGAAAATCAGCCGACACTCACTACAGTTAAGTTCCACGAATAAAACTGGTTCAATCAAACCGGAATTCTGAAATCCGATTGGTTGTTTTTGGTCTTCATCAAAATGCTCCTTTGCCGAATCATTAAAATGGATTCCAGACGATTCAGAAACATGATGAAAGACTAAATGGCACCTTGGAATATTTTTGAGGCCAGGATGAATGCTCGGCATCCCAAAGGACACTCGTAGAAGAAAGACAGTGTTCAAACACCAGGCAGGTCGTCATGCACTCGAATCGTAAAAGAATACCTGGTTTCCTCCCTCAGTTCATTCAATAAGACGAATTAAGCAAAAGCAAATGTAACTTTCTAATTTCCTGATACTAATATGACCATCTCAAAGCAAAGCGTCAGCGATGTTAAAAGCGCAGATTATCTGAGGTACCGAAGTTTGTAATACGCAGCAGACATGTTAATTTCGAGCAAACAAAATAGGGGTAAACAAATGACCTGAAGAGTATATGTTAAAGGTCCCCCAAATTACAATAGAGTGGAGAGCGAATGAGTAGCCTTAATAGCGTTTCACCAGCTATATCTGTGTATATCAGTCTCCTAATCACGGATACAGGCGTATACCTGTTTGCCTCATCACAACCCATCGTGGGTTTAACATGAATTGCACCATGGCACCTGCTGGTGCTTCTGAGCTCGAGCGGTGGAGACGAATGCAAGAACTATTCTGAATGCATTAAGGTAACTTATACGGTCAGTCATACTCCTAAACGGCGATTACCTGCCACTTGGTTTTATGTTGTACTGTGGAACCTATTTTCTCCTGTGCACTTATCAGGCATTCTTCAAAAGTGTTCGGAGAGATCGACCGAAAAATTCGGGGCAGTACGTCTTGGTCAGTTCACTTTCCACCCATACATTCAAATTTTTGACGGCAAAGCAGTGCATGCTATTCTAATTATAGAACGGTTAATTGATCCAGCTGGCTGTTTCAATGCTTATCCACATCATGCGTATGTTGTTTCCATGCCAAAGCCCAGTTGATGGGTAGACCAAAATAGCTTGTCGTGAGGATATCAGCAGTCGATTTATATCAAGCATATCCTAATGAGGTTGGACATGTTGTTTCTAAATCGCTTATGGCTGACGACCAAATTACCAACACCAAGTGAGTACCGACTGTCATGATAACGACCCACCAGAAGGTGTTACCCCAAAGCAACAGATGCTAAGACATCTCGATTGTGCGGTTTCTGTTGACTCAGTCGAGTGTTTGGCCGACAGATATCAGTTGAAATGCTCCTAAAAACGCTATCGTTAAAAACCCACCTGGCACAAAAATACTAGTTACGCTGCACTAGGGAAAGGGATCCTTGGACAGCAATTTCACTCAATTAAGAGCTCATCAGTAGGTCATGTATATGGGGATGCCCGGATGTGAACGGCGGAAACTAACTTGCTGAAGAAGCTTGCTAAATCTAATCCACTAGCGTGCGCCGAACACCAAAGAATTTCCACCTATGACCAGTAAAACATGCAAAAGGCTGAGTGAGTAACCTGCTGAATAGACATATTCGTATTAGCTGGCGGTAGAATCGGAGTTACTGTTACCTCGCTCTTTTAGGATTTGGCATAGCCGCATGATATCAATCCAAGTTTCCTCCACCAAGCGCAGAGATTTCAGTGTTCGCAACCAAAGTAAGCATCGGAATGACAGAAACAATGAGTGCACTAAAAGGAGGCGAAAAGTCAGTCGGTTTACCAAAGACGTGTTTTAAAGGTTGACAAAATCAGGTCATGATTTACAAAGAGGCGTGCAAAGGTTACTAGGAAGGCAGTTGTCAAAAATGGGGCTTAAGCCTGGCATGTGTGTTAGATGTGGAAATCTACCTTAATAGTTCAGTCAGTAGAGTCAGCGACGTGCAGTGAAATCTAAGTAAAACTGGTCACGGGCCGCAGAATACGCGCCAGTATGGGATTCTACATGGACGACACCGGTGAGACCGCTGCACTTGGATAACAAATTAATGGATCGGGCAGTTGTCACAGTCGTTTACTCTCGGCCAAGGAAGAACATGAAGAAACATAAAGCCTATGTGGAGGGACACACGCGATCACGTGAATCAGACTATTTCCTCCACAACGGAGGACAGAAACGAAGGCATCTCGCTCTGCTGAAGACTGTCTAAACACACCTGGACAAAGAAGAACCATGGAAAACAGTCACAACCTAATGGCCAATAAAATGTCAGCGAACAAGGGCTGGGGCACGGTTGAAATCTATTGGGGACAGTTGAAATGAAGGGCAAAAGAGAGGACGAAGAAGTCTTTTGGAGGACGTTGAGGCCAAAGAAACCAACCCTGAACGGAGAGTTAGACATCAGTGCTTCCGCTGAACCTGCTGCCACGGACTTTCCAGTGCACATTGAAGGTTGGAGCAACTTTCGGTACACATGACTTTTCCATGTATACGCCGTCCAAATGTTCAAACGATTTCACTACAAACCATATAAGCTGACCTCAAGCTTAGAAATTTCCGCACAATAATGCGGATCTAATCGTGCGTGATCACGATGGTTCCATGTCATTTTTAACGATAATCGAGGAAACCCGGAACTGGAATAGGGAACTACTTAGTGACACACATCGAAATACTCGATTTCCTCCAATTTCTTGCTCATGAAAACATGAAGTGCATTTGTAGACCTGGGTTATGGTCAGTATGAAAGAACAATTAAGAGATTTCCTCAAATTTCTAACGCTTTTCTGTCACCGATAGTAGTGTTATCAAGGCGCATGTTACATGGAAAATCTAAAGTAACTCGGCACCATCTTTGCGTTTCCGCCGCACACAGATCTCCAAGGTATAGTATTCCCAGGCAACCAGTGCACGGTTCGCCATCTGAGTTATATTGTATGGACAACACCCTGTGTAAAGAACCTTGGGTAGCGTTCCAGAACAAGGGAATTCGCACGCTTGAAGTCTCAAGAAACCGACAGTCCTGGTCTTCCCGACCTCAGTTTTCCTTCAACATATGCGTTTGGCTTTGAGTGACTGAGTGCGCACAGATCTACCGTAAAACACAAAATCCAAATCTGAACCACGATGAACACGCGCGTAAAATGAAGTGGTAGTGGTAGTCGCTATTGAGAAGCACTTGGGTCGATTGAGTTCAGCACTGAAATTATCTCTGAAACCAAACGACCAATAAACTAAATCAGCAAGCCAGAGTGTGCTTATTAGGAAGTCAAAACTTCTGCGTGGGGAGCTTCAGCGAGCAATTCATAGCTAGCTACGGGCTAGTTTACAGGCAAACCTGTTGAAGTCGTTTGATCTCTTTGTTTTTTCAGCCATGTTCTAACTGAATGAAGTGATACTCATATGTTTGGCTTGATGTGCCTCGATACAAAACCACGTCAGCCACGTGCTTCAGCCGACCGTTCCCACAAAGGTTACCGTGCAATCTTGCGTCATGTCTCCTAGCTGAAATTTTTCCACATGGGCCTTCTTAAGACAAGACGTATAAAATAGGTTGTGTCAAGCAGAAACGGTCAGCTAGAAAAGCGTATTCATTCATCCCACAAGCGACGATGCGATCCGAACTGGGGCATCGAGATAATCTGGCCAGTCCCCGGCGATTGTTAGCTGTAGTCAAGTACCTCTCCAATCGGGCTTTCACTTCCAAAGGTCTCCAGATTGTCTTAATTTGACGTGAATTATATATGGCCATCGACCTACCCACAATCATGGATAAGCAGTATCCATAGGCTCATTAAAACAGCATTTTCAACGCTTGCATGGATAATTGAGCAACACATCTTTCGCGCTCGACAACTCGTGCGGCTGTGTTTTGTTCTATCTATATGGCAACTAGCTTCTAAAAGGCCTTAGGCAATAACAAACAGTCACGCGCATGAATGGAAAGCTCCCAGTGACCTGAGTCTGGAAGGTTAACTGGTGGGTGCATTGGACAAGCTCCAGGAACCGCGATTTAAGAATACAAGTAGTTTGGTGTGATGGAGTCGAGGCAAGGTTTCCGGTCGGATTGTCAAATAAGGTAAGCGAACTGGTTTGTGCTATAATTCTCTGAGAACGTACGGTCCA
Source organism: Opisthorchis felineus (assembly GCA_004794785.1). Taxonomy (NCBI): domain Eukaryota; kingdom Metazoa; phylum Platyhelminthes; class Trematoda; order Opisthorchiida; family Opisthorchiidae; genus Opisthorchis; species Opisthorchis felineus. The sequence continues at coordinate 358,062 of SJOL01007639.1, forward strand.
CATACATGTGGCAGGATTGGCCACTCCGGTATCGCTGCATCTACCCGAGCCGCAACAGCGTGCAACATAAATCACTCTCGTTTCACATAATGAGACACTTCACTGATGTACTCACCAATCTACTCTCATCGTGTTGTTACGTACACGTAATATTCACGTACTGCAACGAGAAAGACACATGTGATTGGTAGGCGCTGATGCGGATGGCTCCGATCGCGAAGTCACTAAAAGAAAGCACTAATTCTGACCATGTTCGTCAGAAAGTTATTGTGCTACCCGGAGAAGTTATTCCAGATCACGAAAAGAGGAGAAACATGGTATTCCAGGACTAGGAACTTGGGTTGCGCAAGACTTCGACTATGGTCTCAAGATCCAGGATCATACAAAATTATGTCTTAGAATGAGCAGTTTCGACTCCTTTGGGGATTCGATTGTACATAAATGGCTTTCACCTGGGAAAGTCTAAACATTTTATTGGAATAAATTAAATCAATTCACGTATCCAGAATGACCCGGCTGGGTCTGGACTTTTAATTCGGAAATCGGACACCTTAATCTGGTCTGTGAAGAAACTTTTTCTACAAATTATGCCACAGATATCTACGGATAAGTCTACATGCGGAAATGCTCATACATTCATATACAATCTGCAGTCCTCTCAGGCGAACCGGACGTATCCGTGTAACCCAGCTGAAATACTATATAACCCTTACGGATACCGCTCACATTGGGCGGATGGATGTTAAACTCATTCCTATACACCAAGGAGCCAGAGAGGCAGTCGCCCTCGGAGTTATATTGAGTACTGCCAGCAGTGTTAGGTAAACCAAATGAACCACTGAAGCGACAGGAGCTTTGGCAATTTTCAACTAAGATTTCGTCCTATAAGTGAGACTGCTTTATGGAGAAAAGCCCAGAAGAACTGCACACTTTCTTCATCCCTGGTGGGAATGGTCAGCAATGCGCATCTCACGAAAATCAAAGGGTTTGGAACTCGCAATTTCCCAACGAGTGATTGAACACAACCGATAGCCACGACCGGATGAACTGCTGGAAAAACCAAAACCCACGTGTGTTTTACACCGTTTACCTGGGCAATCTAGATTTAACTGACTGGCATGTTATGCAAAACACCAACAACAACGCCGTTCTCAATTTCGCCATTCCCCTTCAACCTAGAATATTACAATGTTCAACAAATGAAAACTAGGTTATATCAAATTAAAACGTGATGGATTTTTATTTGGTACACAGCACCACAGTAATCGTGATATATGATGAGAGGAAGTGCCGCTTCTCTGATCTAAATGATAGCAGCCTCTGAACTGCATTCACAATGCATGATGCTCACAGTTGAGCCAGCGATGACCAAAGATCACTACTATGATGTTATGTTCGCATTCATGAGTACGGCTCACCGGTGAACTATCCTGTTAACGTGAGTCATGCGGCAGTTTACTGGACTCAACTGAAGGATATAATTCAACTCACCGTTATTGTTGGCGGATGGAGAAATCATGTGTGTCTAGGGGATGGGGTGCCAGAATAAGCAATGGATGTATTAAGTAGAAGTGCTTATGGGTCATCAAATTTGTGGATGATTCCTTGGCCACGTAATGTAGATCGGGAGTATCATGCAAGCTATCAATGGCACCACGAAGTGGAAGTTGCTGTGGGTCGTAAATAGCCGGGTAATGAGTACTAAATACATAAAAGATGTCCCTCGAATTGTGTCCAAGCATCAGGTTGGTTTGATCAGTATCATGAGGTCCTCCATGCCTGAACTGTGTTCAGATAAAGAAAGCTTCTAGGATGACTGCAGCCTGATTAGACAGGTCATGTTTTACAGGAGCACGAGTGTTCACCAGTGATTGTAATCTGATCTACCTGGTCCACTTGGCCTCGTTTATTATTGGCATAGTATTGAAAAAGCAAAGGAAATTAAGAGCAGCCGAAGTCACGATGGAAAGTCTTTCATGTTTTGGACTATTTTCAATGATCATCTATCCACGCTAGTTGAGTGGGTCAAGTAAGATAAATAATATTACAGAATAGCAATTCCCAGATCCTAACTATCTCATTGGCAACACATGGTTCCACTCTCCTATCCTTGAGTAGCCCACTGTTCTGTACCATGATGAAAGCAAAAATCAATTCTATGAAAATGAAAGACATGATTACAAAGCCTATATGCAGCTCAAACTTTCCGGATCCAAAACGTGGATGTAGTGAAGGGAGATGCCATAGATATCTGGTGAAGTATGTGGTGAAGTTTGTGGGAAAAATTTAGTAATGGATTATGAAGTACTCCGCACAACCGAAAGCGTGCCGGTTTTCGAACACCTTTCGAATTTGCTTGAATAGTGTTTCGCAACTGTGCATCACGACACATGAAGTCTTGGCTGATCAATGCAGCATGATGAACAGCGGGAGTAAAAATTACCCGTTAAAAGCTTCCCAAGTTACAGTGGAGAGGTGAAAACCAAGAAGCAGTGGGTGGCTTTAATAGCTTTTCAAACGCCATATCTATGTACATCACAAACTCTTATTCATGGATCCAGGAGCTCATCTGCTCACTGCATCTCATCCTTTCGTGGACTAGACCTGAATTGTACAACGACAATCTGCTTGTATTCCTGATCTTTATCTGTGGAGAGGAGCGCAACAACTACTCTGATATCCTTAAGCTAACTTTGCTTGCCAGTTGGTTTTATATTGTACAGAAGAGCCTTCGTTCCTCTGTACACCCTATAGGATGACCAACCCAATGCAAAACATTTCCATGCTAAATGGACACCATATGTGGTGGGACTTTTGTCCTTACAGTTTGGAGGCTCCATCAATATAACTTTCACCTCGCAGTCACTTTAACACCACTTAGCTCCGAAGTCGTGTCTAGGTATAAAAGAAAATTAATTTTTGGTTAAAAAGATGACGCGCAACTATTTTTCAGGCCTTAGTTAATCTCCACTTGTGAGTTAATAACTCTATTTTGGAATGGAGCTGGGTGGAAAACAAGACGATTATACAGCACAGCCAATCGGAAAAATTTTAACGCAAAACACCCGAAGATGCCTATCCCTCAATTAGTCGGTGTTTCCAAAGCAAAAGGAAATCGCTCGCAATAGCTTCCCACGTCAAAATGAAAGACATTGTCGACGTTGTTCAAAATACTCTTAAAGATCTTTGCACTTGCATTTCATCAAATTTCAGCTGGGACAAGGCATGTAGATGGAATATTTTGATTTCTTGCTTTATTAGTGTTTGACGCCAGGTCGATCAGTTGGTTCGTTCCGGCTTCGGTTTCGTCGATGTTAATTGACTACTGAAAACCCATCGATCAACGGCTCATGTCGACTCAGTTTTGATCGGCGAGACTGTTCGGCTCAATTAATCTTGTCACACGACTGTTTGTGTTCGTCTCTTTCATTGTGACATCACACGTGATTTCATACGTGTTTCTCGATCATCCACCCGGTTTGCAATATGGTCCTGATCACATTTTAGTGACAGTGTGAATCAAATCTTGATTTCGGTCAAATCGAAGCATGAAAGCACAACTCCACGTCAGCCGCCTTGAGAATGATAGGTGGAGTAGGTCATGAACTGAACTGTAAGTGTATATGCCTGTACAGTGCGTCAATCGGGTTTCAATAAATCAACGAGCGTAGAGACGTGCACGCTAGTAGCACTCATTTCATTGTGTAGCTAGATTTCATCCCGAGACTCGATGAAATTTTGTTCATATGCATTGAAAGTGGTTTCAATAGACCTTAAAATTATTTCGCAGGGTTTAAAAGCCGAACCTAGATCGATCTGGGACCGTTTATATACACTTTAGTAGGGATAATTTGTGACGAGCAATTGCGTCGCCCAATGTGTGCGGTATCCGTAAGGGTTATATAGTATTTCAGCTGGGTTACACGGATACGTCCGGTTCGCCTGAGAGGACTGCAGATTGTAAATGAATGTATGAGCATTTCCGCATGTAGACTTATCCGTAGATATTTGTGGCATAATTTGTAGAAAAAGTTTCTTCACAGAACAGATTAAGGTGTCCGATTTCCGAATTAAAAGTCCAGACCAAGCCGGGTCATTCTGGATACGTGAATTGATTTAATTTATTCCAATAAAATGTTTAGACTTTCCCAGGTGAAAGCCATTTATGTACAATCGAATCCCCAAAGGAGTCGAAACTGCTCATTCTAAAATATAATTTTGTATGATCCTGGATCTTGAGACCATAGTCGAAGTCTTGCGCAACCCAAGTTCCTAGTCCTGGAATACCATGTTTCTCCTCTTTTCGTGATCTGGAATAACTTCTCCGGGTAGCACAATAACTTTCTGACGAACATGGTCAGAATTAGTGCTTTCTTTTAGTGACTTCGCGATCGGAGCCATCCGCATCAGCGCCTACCAATCACATGTGTCTTTCTCGTTGCATTACGTGAATATTACGTGTACGTAACAACACGATGAGAGTAGATTGGTGAGTACATCAGTGAAGTGTCTCATTATGTGAAACGAGAATGATTTATGTTGCACGCTGTTGCGGCTCGGGTAGATGCAGCGATACCGGAGTGGCCAATCCTGCCACATGTAGGTGGACCGTACGTTCTCGGAGAATTATAGCACAAACCAGTTCGCTTACCTTATTTGACAATCCGACCGGAAACCTTGCCTCGACTCCATCACACCAAACTACTTGTATTCTTAAATCGTGGTTCCTGGAGCTTGTCCAATGCATCCACCAGTTAAACTTCCAGACTCAGGTCACTGGGAGCTTTCCGTTCATGCGCGTGACTGTTTGTTATTGCCTAAGGCCTTTTAGAAGCTCGTTGCCATATAGATAGAACAAAACACAGCCGCACGAGTTGTCGAGCGCGAAAGATGTGTTGCTCAATTCTCCATGCAAGCGTCGAAAATGCTGTTTTAATGAGCCTATGGATACTGCTTATCCATGATTGTGGGTAGGTCGATGGCCATATATAATTCACGTCAAATTAAGACAATCTGGAGACCCTTGGAAGTGAAAGCCCGATTGGAGAGGTACTTGACTACAGCTGGCAATCGCCGGGGACTGGCCAGATTATCTCGATGCCCCAGTTCGGATCGCATCGTCGCTTGTGGGATGAATGAATACGCTTTTCTAGCTGACAGTTTCTGCTTGACACAACCTATTTTATACGTCTTGTCTTAAGAAGGCCCATGTGGAAAAATTTCAGCTAGGAGACATGACCCAAGATTGCACGGTAACATTTGTGGGAACGGTCGGCTGAAGCACGTGGCTGACGTGGTTTTGTATCGAGGCACATCAAGCCAAACATATGAGTATCACTTCATTCAGTTAGAACATGGCTGAAAAAACAAAGAGATCAAACGACTCCAACAGGTTTGCCTGTAAACTAGCCCGTAGCTAGCTATGAATTGCTCGCTGAAGCTCCCCACGCAGAAGTTTTGACTTCCTAATAAGCACACTCTGGCTTGCTGATTTAGTTTATTGGTCGTTTGGTTTCAGAGATAATTTCAGTGCTGAACTCAATCGACCCAACTGCTTCTCAATAGCGACTACCACTACCACTTCATTTTACGCGCGTGTTCATCGTGGTTCAGATTTGGATTTTGTGTTTTACGGTAGATCTGTGCGCACTCAGTCACTCAAAGCCAAACGCATATGTTAAAGGAAAACTGAGGTCGGGAAGACCAGGACTGTCGGTTTCTTGAGACTTCAAGCGTGCGAATTCCCTTGTTCTGGAACGCTACCCAGGGTTCTTTACACAGAGTGTTGTCCATACAATATAACTCAGAGGGCAAACCGTGCACTGGTTGCCTGGGGATACTATACCTTGGAGATTTGTGTGCGGCGGAAACGCCAAGATGGTGCCGAGTTACTTTAGATTTTCCATGTAACATGCGCCTTGATAACACTACTATCGGTGACAGAAAAGCGTTAGAAATTTGAGGAAATCTCTTAATTGTTCTTTCATACTGACCATAACCCAGGTCTACAAATGCACTTCATGTTTTCATGAGCAAGAAATTGGAGGAAATCGAGTATTTCGATGTGTGTCACTAAGTAGTTCCCTATTCCAGTTCCGGGTTTCCTCGATTATCGTTAAAAATGACATGGAACCATCGTGATCACGCACGATTAGATCCGCATTATTGTGCGGAAATTTCTAAGCTTGAGGTCAGCTTATATGGTTTGTAGTGAAATCGTTTGAACATTTGGACGGCGTATACATGGAAAAGTCATGTGTACCGAAAGTTGCTCCAACCTTCAATGTGCACTGGAAAGTCCGTGGCAGCAGGTTCAGCGGAAGCACTGATGTCTAACTCTCCGTTCAGGGTTGGTTTCTTTGGCCTCAACGTCCTCCAAAAGACTTCTTCGTCCTCTCTTTTGCCCTTCATTTCAACTGTCCCCAATAGATTTCAACCGTGCCCCAGCCCTTGTTCGCTGACATTTTATTGGCCATTAGGTTGTGACTGTTTTCCATGGTTCTTCTTTGTCCAGGTGTGTTTAGACAGTCTTCAGCAGAGCGAGATGCCTTCGTTTCTGTCCTCCGTTGTGGAGGAAATAGTCTGATTCACGTGATCGCGTGTGTCCCTCCACATAGGCTTTATGTTTCTTCATGTTCTTCCTTGGCCGAGAGTAAACGACTGTGACAACTGCCCGATCCATTAATTTGTTATCCAAGTGCAGCGGTCTCACCGGTGTCGTCCATGTAGAATCCCATACTGGCGCGTATTCTGCGGCCCGTGACCAGTTTTACTTAGATTTCACTGCACGTCGCTGACTCTACTGACTGAACTATTAAGGTAGATTTCCACATCTAACACACATGCCAGGCTTAAGCCCCATTTTTGACAACTGCCTTCCTAGTAACCTTTGCACGCCTCTTTGTAAATCATGACCTGATTTTGTCAACCTTTAAAACACGTCTTTGGTAAACCGACTGACTTTTCGCCTCCTTTTAGTGCACTCATTGTTTCTGTCATTCCGATGTTTACTTTAGTGTCGAACACTGGAATCTCTTCACCTGCCGCCAAATCCTAGATGAGCGAAGGAACAATACCTATTAAGCTACCTCTAAAACACGACGGCATCATTTTAGCAAGTTACTCCCTGGGGCTCGTATATGTTTGGTTGCTCATTCCCGTCGGCATGCGCTAGTGGATTTGTGTTAACACGCTTTTCTAGCGCGTCAGATTCCGAGGTTCATATTCCGGCATGACCAAGGGTCTGAACTGATGTGGTCTAAAATGAGCGAAATTCCATTCCACCGCTCCTCTTTTTTAGTGCAGGGTAAGCAGAATAATTGAACCACAGTAGGATTGGAGATTATTTTCTACATGAGAGCGTTGTGAATACCAAAACCTAACCACATCTGATGGACAGAAACTTTAGCCAATTGCAACAGCATATAAACCCTATAATAAAGGCGTCTTAGCACGTATCGATTTGGGATAACACCTTTTGGTTGTTCGCTATCACGACGGTCGGTACTTACTAGGTCGTCAGTCACGTTCAGTGTGAGACCAGTAAGTCCACTACCGCCAAGATCTACTTGAACTTAGCGAGGTACTCATAGCGGTTCAGGACAATCCATGTAGTGTTTATCACTAAAACGTTGAATCGTTCTCGAGATACCCTCCCCGGAAATTCAGTATCACTGCTGCAAAGAACAGAATATACTGGAACTTCATTGGAAGCCGATTTCCCAAGGCTACAGTGAATCAAAGACTATACGGAACTCTGCGCTTCACTGGGTGTATTATGAATGTCCAAACAACATTCACTACAAAGCATTGGTTCATCGCTCCACTCGCGGTGTGACTTCAGATTTTTGGCATCAATTTATTGGGGCGACGAGGTTACAGTCCTGATCCTGATCCGGAATTGTACAGTAGCAGATTGAGTTTACACGTACGGAAGAGCCTGTGGTTCTCGAAACCAGATGATGGCTGCATTAAAACAGGAGTGAAAAAGTGCCGATCATGACATCACACAGATCCGCAACCGAAGTAAGCCTAATTGTGGTACAGAGTTGATGATACGTACATCTAATAGAAACATCGGTCATGACTATTTCAACCCCGATTAATGCTGGAGAACTGTTTTTCTGTACTGACATCACGACCCTGTTTTTGTCCCGATAACATGAAAGGTACACAAGCGTCAGGCAGCAGTGTTATTATAAGGGTGGTAGGCAAACAAGCGTACACACTTGTAGAGTAATAGCGTAGGGAGAGGGTAGATGATCAGTTTGTTCATAAGTGATTTCTGGAGCAATGTCGAAGGGCTCGGGCAAGGTTATGTAGAGTGGAAGGCACGGTGACTGCAATCCAACACTAGATTCGGCATCCAGTGAATCATGGGGGAATAAGTGAGTGGTTGGCGCAAATCAAAATCCCACAGATGAACGCTGCGGTAGTCCGAACAGGTCATGGAAACTAAAGTGACTGATTCATAGGCACTTGGGTAAGAAAGGTTTACCCAGTGGTAGAACATACCACATAAAAATATAATAGAACAAAATGTTTTAGCACACACACACACAAGACAAACACGTGATTGCCGATCAAATAGCCGTAGAAACATAAGAGAAAAATTGGAACCACAGAGGGAAGGTTGGGGGCCAGAATTAAATTTCCGGGATGTGTAAACCCGCGTGCCACAAGAACATGGCATGCGTGTCTTTGTGTATACCTAGCCGAAGGGCACTTTAATTGACTAGATTAGGCCATGGGCGACACAACCATATCCATTTTCGATTAGAGCGAAGCAAAAAGATGAGCGACTGATAGTCGGCGTGGGGACGATGAGATGCAAATTGTCACTCTTCCACCACTCGGGATTAGTTAGACCCTGAGTGTGTCAGGTGAGTGAAAAAAAAAACGTAAAAATGTGGGCGACCAGGAAAAAAATTACGCAGTAAGGGCTGGAGTCAACATGTGACGGTTTCTCACATCGTTTTCTTCCTCTTGAACAACTGACATAACATCGGCGACTGGTTCTTGTTGCACGACGTTGAAGACCTTCTGCATTGTTATGGTGAATTTGTCTGGAACGAAGAGGGCGAATGAGTGAATGTTGTAATTCAACAGGCTGAGAGAAAGAATCAATGCTGATGAAACGGTTGATCCATTGTGAAGAAAAACGAAAAACCCACTATACTATTTGCAAAAAAATGCACACAGGCTGCTCAGACTGGTATGCAAATCAAGCGGAGGAGGTGCAAGATGTGAACCAATCTTCGACCAATTATGTTGACTCACCTCTTTAATAAACGTCTATTTCAATCTTGTACCGCTAGTTCATATGTATTCTCCAAATACGGTCCCAACCGAGCCTACTATGTGCCTCGATCGATCGTTCAAATCAAGCTTAATTTGTACTTATACGATTCGCCAAAAATGCACGGAAAATTGGTAGTCGGAATAGCATCACAAATGCGAGCTGGGGAGTTACATCTAAACTTCCGGAGATAATCATCTACTAGGTTTGGTTCAGCAGTCCTTAAGGACAATACGTCCCCCCTGCTCCCGGAATAGTAGTACCTTTCCATAAATTGACCACTATATCACTGCTCCATAAATACTCCACCCTTCACTCTCCAAGAGGGACCGGAATATGTCAACTGTAGTACTCACCGAAAGGGACCAACTTTTGTGGAAAAGGCAAACATCGTTTGACATGGTAAATGGCTTACGTCTAGCTACTTTGAACTGGGATGATCACACGTCAACTCCCATTACCTGCTCCTGATGTGCATTTCTGGTTTGGGCAATGAGCCTAACAACGGAAACAAGTGTACGAAAGTTCCCATGTCTCAAGCAAAAAAATCAAGATCCAATGTCTCAGGTGTGCTGCAGCGAATCAGTGTTGATTCTTTTTTTCTTTTCTCATTGTACACAACGTTTTTGTTGTTTCGGTTCTGCGCCTATACCACCTTTCTTGTTTTTGACCTGAATGTAAACCGCTCTTTGACCATTGCATCGCACGGATTGTTTAAACCAACACGTAGGTTTCGCTATCATGTGGCCACCTTGCCTCCAGTCGGTGTGGACTTTGGAATCCTGTTAGGAATTAGCAGTTCCCAAACCGGTGTATAGAAGCCGGCGTAGTCATACGATCTGAGGTTTGTACAATTTTATTGTTTTATTATTGTCTTCATAGTGCCGCATTGGTTGATAAACTTCCATTTGAACGATTCGACTTTTGGGGTTTTGCGCGTAAATCAACGTGGCCCAACCGATTGCTGGAAACAATCCATAATCGGTAAGTGAATTTTGGAGCGCCAGCTCAACGTCAGTTGATCTAATTGTTCTAGTTACCGCGAACAGCACTTAAAAAAATTCGAGTTGGATCGCTCCACGATAGCCCAGCTGTATGAGTATTAACGCAACTGTACCGGCCACTCAACTATATCATGAGAAAGTGGATGTTCTTACCCCTCAATGATGAAATCCGGATCATTCAAGCCAGTTGAATAGACTCAGCTGATGTGAAACTCTTGATTTCATAGGAAATTTCTTTTGTTGTTTCCATAAGATACATGCGTAGGTCAAGCGCGTTTAAGACTGCACAGCCACGTTGTAAATCAACCACAGGCCGAGTAACACAATGATGAGGCGAGCAACGGTTGCAACAGTTGACGGCAGTTATGTTCTTTTCCCGAGTGAACGAGGACCAGAAAACGCATATGGCTGTGATTTCTTCATATTAAGTTTTACGGGACATTCAGAGTGACAGGAGCAAAGCTTGACCCTTAAAACCAAGCAACAGCAAACGGACATTCAGAAGGAATTAAAATCCTGCCTTTCAGGCGGCGAAAGATCATCCTTGCTAGTCGTTTCGAGATAATTAAATGCGCTACTTGGGGAAATCACTGCAGGGCCAGCATCCCGTGCAGGATAGTTAATCGACTACTTCGGTAGTTCAGTAACCTTATGCCACTCAAATGTAAGACGTTGCGCATATTTTGAGTAACTAGGGGTGCAATTTAGCACACCGACAAAAAATAGAGTAGACTATAAAACCCGTTAGTGTCGAGCAGAACCGTATGCTTATGAAGTTATACAACAGCGGGCAAGTGTAAACAGTTATACAAACGTTGCTCGCAAGCGAATTCAAAACAGCAACTTTGGTACATTGTAGATAATATCGTTTACGCGAGGATAGCTAAGAACGACCAACCAAGTAGCTCAAAGGAAAATGAGCCGGCGAGTGATGAAAAAACAGCAAAACAGTTGAAAGACCAAGGAAAACGCCGAGAGCATGTGCCTCAATCATTCAGCTTTAACTTTGGCCACAAACAGCATGTCTTGTTTATTGCCTATTATAGTTCGAACGAATTTAAATGGAAAATGCGTCCAAGTGCGAACCACAACTCACTCTTAAAAATAGCTATTTAACCAAAGGCTACATAAAAATACCTATTTGATCAAGCTCCTCAATAACAGGAGCCCTATAACCTTAAAGAACCAATTTAACAGAACCCGGGGGGTTAATCTACCATCCAACCAGGGCTTTGCTACTCAAAAAATCTTGTTTCGAGCTCCTAACAGGTACTCTCCTATATTGGTGAAGTACAGTGTTGGTTGCCTTTTCAGACTCCGCTCATAAAATGGCGTCCATGAATATGAAACGTGATCCTGGAAATGTCTTGAAATTTCAGTAGCTCAGGTGCGCTTACCGGTTGTTGATAAAGTGGGTGCTCGTCGAGCTTGGAAGTTAGCTTGCAAACTTGCTGTCACCAAACGAGGAGATATCATCAGTGCGTAGTTGGGTGACGCACTGATGTTGCGAAAAGGAAGTTAGGAGAAACGTGATGACTAGGTAGAGTTAGAATTGTATTCTAAGTACTTTAGAATAATCGGGTTACGTATTTTCATGGAAAGGGTACCCACTACAAGCCGAGTATTCGGAATGCCAACTGTCCATATATAGTTCTCTCATATTCTCTCGTATTTTTCGAGGAAACACGTTCGGGAGACTCCAGAATGTTTTCATGCAGGAGATTTTCCTTCGAGGAAGGATGACCAATAATCATAGTACCACAAACTTTCTGAACTCTAGCAGTGACATCTACTCTGTACCTGCTTTTATCAACAGCATTTATGAGGGTGGCGTGGAATTCTACATCTCGTCTTAAATGAATGCTTCAGCTATTCAATAACCTTGTATATACGTGAGTTACACAATGACGCCCCTGCTGTTGGAAAGAGGAAACAGATGATAATCTTTCAATTCTATGAGGCCTGTTCTCTGAAGGAAACTAACGTCCCAAATGCCCAGAATGATCTCGATTAAGGTTTCCACGAGGAACCCCCGCATACCCAAACGAATATCTGGTACAAAGGCCAATTAAGAGTACAACTAAGCGGATTCCATGTTGACAGACACACCCAGACATGGATATGTGAAATGGTTAATGTACCGAAGCAAAACACTAATCGTAGACCAACTTACACGAAGCAGACTCAATCACATGAGGTTTGATTTTCCACGCGATACCGATTAGGTAAAGTGGCATACCTATTGCCATTAGACCGAGACAAATCAGCGAGTTGAGTGGTGCGTTGTAGATGGAGAATATTCCAATGCCGAAGTTGACAATCAAGTATAAGATGGGGAGAAACATGGGCAGCTGCAGACGTAGAAGCAAAATTAGAGTGAATGTGGGGCATGTATAGAAGTTCATATGACAAGACCGATTGATGTTGAAGTACGGAAGTGAAGTCTACACAACCAGTGACGTTGAAGGAACAAACTTGACTTTGGAAGGCACCTTAGTCACCCGTTGTTTATACATTCGTCAACAAGAGCATATCAAGCAGAAGGGATTCTAGTGTAAGGCGTTCCCACACTACGAACGTCAGGTATATTTCTAAACTCATAGACTATGCCCTTAAACGTATCGGAAAGGCACATTCGCAGAGCAATGAACGTTTATCCGGACCACACAGAACAAACTGACAGCTGGTTACGTCAACCCCTTCCAAATCAATATGAGACATACGCGACAACGACCAGAACTATCCAACCCAATAAATTTACTATCGATCACGCCGCTTGTGATCTAAAAGTCATCGTGATTAGCTGAAAGCAACACGGAGTTTTGGAAGTTTTTCTTACCAGTACGGTTGATTTTGTTGATAACTTCGATGCTAGTAGAGAATACGTGTGAAATCAGATTGTTATAGATGAGAAAAGTTCCACCACGTCTAACGTTGTAAGATTCCACGACATCAGATGTGCAGGGCTCGTGAATTTCCTGAGTGTGACCAAAGTGGGTTTACAAGTCAGTTTTTCAAATAACTAGACCGTCATCTCTACCGCGTAAAGATGAAAACGGTACTCCTACTTACTGATTTCACCTATTATTATTCCCAAGTCTACTGGATTTACGAACAAGTACACGGATTCAATTTTTTTTCATGAATGGGCCGAGCCGACCAATTGGCGGTGCTAAATCGGATGATACAGATTCAACTAAAGTTGGACAAGCAAGTAAAATTTTTTACATCAACTGTGTGTGTAACCAACACGCACTGTATGCCAGCAGGTGCGGTAAGAGTGAATCAGACGATTAGACCATAATGTCGGCCTTTTCTAATCCGCAACTCGCAGCATGGCTGCTACTTTTATAGGTAAAAATACCTGCTGCCTAGAAAGGACAACTTACTGTTTCCACACTTTTGTCGTGGAGAAACAGTAAGTACCTACCTCCAGAATCTCTTTTTTGAGGTAGAAGAACTGCTGTTAAACTCGTTGCTGCTCGCATCACCTTCAAAAGGAGTAAAGCGGGATGAAAGGACGCCGAGGGTAGCATAGTCTTCCGGGTCATCGCTGTTCACAACACTGATCAATGTGGTAGGGTGGCAGTTTAAGTAAGTGTTGATTACCTATCTTGTTACCGCATAGCTGAAGAATGAAGATGAATAAGAATGGGACATGGTCACAGGTCCGATTCGACAGCCAGTAGCTTGGTGGTTACCGCATGGGCAAGGTGTATGCTCTACTCCACACTCTAGGTTTGCTTCATAAGTTTGGTGATTACTTCAGGGTAATTGGGTGCAATCCAATCCGCGTGCTTTCCGGCCTGATACCTTGTCGCGTGACTCAGGTTAGGGTGAGCCAAGTGGAAAAACTTGAAATTGGACCCAACAACCTATGGAAGAATTTCATAGACATGTTCTATCCGTTGAACTCTATAGAGGTCACACATCATCAAGAAGTTAAACCTGGTAATACTTGACAAAGTGCGCCGGAAAAAAGACGACGTAGCCTATACGTTTAGTCTTGATAAGTCTCATCTGCAGGGAAACGTCAGCCTTCTGAGTGTTGTTTGTTTGTGAACGATTGTGTTAACAATCGTAGAAGCTGCTGATACCAGACGCTCAGCCAAAGAATTCACGAAATTCCATAAAATAATCACCCAACTTCACCGTGTGACTATTTCGATACCGTTGTTTAAACGCACAAAGAATACGGATGCCTTAATTTGCACTAGTCTTGGGAAGTTCCAAAACTTCACTATGAAGACCGGCCACACAGGGATTCTGAGTGGTACTAATCAACTTGAGTGGACTTGATTCACAGCTGAAATTTTAAACAACAGCTGAATAAAAAGGCATCACACCCATATCACATTAAGACAACTATATCCAATAGGCGCAATTCTCAGTGACGAAATTACCTTAAATTTGGTCTTGTTCAATCCCGGATTGTTCCGTTTGATGTGGATAAGAGTGCACACTGCAATACCGGAGACAACAGTAAAAGCCAGACCGGTATATTCGATCAAGACATATAAATCGGGAGAAAATTGGAAGAAAATGGAGAGCAGGACCTGGGGGAGAGATGAGAAGAGGGTGGATGCATTATTACACTCGATATCAAGAGAATGAAGGGGACGTTGTCGTATGCAGTGATGCGTGTTCCGGTAAGCCAAACAGTACACACTATTTTATGGATGAGATAATGGGTTGTGTGGATGCACAATTCACTTGTATAAACTAACACTCCGGTTCCAAACGATGAGCAACTGGCTATGACTGTCAAGCGAAAGCAAACCAATGAAGTTGTTTCAGATAATAAACTACGAGAACCAAGCGCTAACATATCACAAAGTTATTCAAAACCAGGTAGAATAAGGATTTGCTGTTGCGACTTTGTATATCTCTAAAATTGCCTCCCATCTTGAATGACTGTCTTCCCGGTTATCAATTCAAATGAACAGCCCTTTTTATTTTTGGTATAATTAAACCTTATTTCAGTTTTGCGAAAACCTTTAAATTTTCCGTTTTCCTTGCTACGCAAATCGTTTTGGCTGCTTTTGTTTTACTATTTTTGTATCAAAACTTTGGTCAGCTATTAATTTGTTTTAGCGCATCAATTTGCGACCCGGTTTCGATCACGCGTTGACTGTTGATCCATATCGGCTTTGTTTGCTTTTTGGAGTACCTCACCGTTTGTCGAAAACCGTTGAGATTTATAATTTTGTATCCATGTAATTACCTTTATTTTTATAGTACAGCACACTTGCGTGACCATTCATTCGGAGTTTTGCCGGTTTGGTTTCTGACTCTGTTGCTCGTTGTTCAAGTAATCGAAACGGTCGTTACATTTGCCTACCCATGTTTTTGGGAGGGAGATATGCAAGCATAAGTTATTTAGCATATCTGACACTACAAAAATTCGACACCTTTGAAATAAACACTGACAATCATACGAAACACGAAATCGAGTGGAAAGTGGATCGCCTGGTGTAAGTTTGCCCCTTATGCTGATAGCACCTGGCAAGTTGTTTCGATTGAGTGCGTTTTTAAGGACAGGTTAATTATTGTTCAAGTTATCCGGTAGGAATCTGGCAATTGAATGACAATCACTTAGTGTTGTACGTGTGAACCATCTATGGTTCCATATCGAGTCGCTCCGCCATTTGCAACTAATTTGGTACGGCTATTTTCGAACAGATGCGTTTGTTACTTTTTGAAATAACGGACTTAATGGCAAGGAGCAACGTGGTTAGGTATGGGTGTTCTATCAGAACCATCTGTTAAGTTTTTGCTACGGAAGCTGCGAAAAGGTACAAAAATACACTGACACTATACACCACGGTTTCCTTTACTAACACGAAATGGTAGCTTTACGAAGATGACGAGAAGTTCAAACAGAAGTCGTGAAATCTATGTGAATGGATGGCTCGTTTATATGCCAGGGTGAAAGGCAGTCCGAATTTGGAAACCTCAGTGATACGTGGTTGAAGCTTCGTAGCTGGCATCTGCTACCGTGAATGAGATCACTACACTCGAAAGCACTTGCAAGTGGGAAATAATTAGGTAAACCGAGCTCTTTGAAGAACACAGTCTGCCCGCATGTTGTTTCTGCTAATTCAACTGCTCCCTTAAAATAGCTGAGCTAATTCATGCGAGAACTAGGGTGGACGAAAACCAATTCAGGCTACTCTCATTGTTCTCGAGGATTTCAGCCTCCTCAATCTAGGCTCGGAATAGAAGAAACTAAATCAATGCGTTAACTAGTGCTGCGCACTGAGTAAAGTTAAGAACAGACGGTGTGCGGTGATGCGTTACTACTTAACAACACTTCTGTGATCACCAACTGCAGGTGATAGAGCATTCACGTGCATTGACATAACACTACGTGTAATGTTTCTGAAGACCCGTCAAATAATATCACAGACAAGAGGTTAAACTTCGATTCAATTGAATCTCCGATTAACACCAACTTAAGGTGCAAATCATTGCATTTCACCACTGCAGTATTCACCTGTTCAGAGCGAAATAACCCTTCGGAATGTGAGTGGTATTCAGTAAGTATGTAAACTGAAGCAGTAGGTTGATGGGTAAATTGATTCAACCAGAAGATAGCGGGAGGTTCCTTGCTGACAAAATTAAAGGATGAATACAATCCTACTGAGGCAGTGTATTGAGTGAACTGGGAATAACAGGGATCAAGCGTGGAGTATTCGAATGTCGAACTGATCAACCCATAGTCTACGGGTACTAACGTTCAGTTGTTTTTCAGCTCAAAAACCGTGCACCGAAATAAAGTCGCTCCAGCTGTTACAGCTTCGTTCACCGAGGACAAGATGAATAAGGGAATGAGAGTCACGTGTCGGAGGCGATGGCCCAATCAGATCATTGACTTCGAATAGTTCTTTGTCCGGTGTGGCAGGGATTGAGAGCTACGCAGTGAAGGTGGTAGCTTTGATGAAAGACCGCCACTGGCTGCGCGACGCATCCGCATTTGTCAGGGTCACCAACCGCTGGTTTGTCCTGTCCAGCGGTCCCCATTAGCGGAGACGGCAGTTACCAACGCGACTCAGTTGGCTAGTGAGGGAAATCATTTTTCGTTGCCAAGTCGTGGACTGACTGTCCTTGAGTTGTCTCAGTCCGATACAAGATTGGGCGAAGGGTGCTCCCCGAGGCAAACGGTCCTCTGGTATTCGAAGTGCATGCCCTAATCAGCGCAACCTATGGAGTATCGTCAACTGATCTATCGAGGGAGAGTGAGTTTCATTGGGAGTGTTTAGGGTGTGATAAAAAATGAGCATAAGCTGCCAATCTTGAGTTCTCTAATGCTGAAGATCTCAAAACAATCACACTGCAGTAAAGAAGTTCATGTGCCTAGGAGTCTGATCAGTGCATATCGGGAAGCTGTATCTGAGTTATAATGAACAATAATGATCTGCGTATTTTTTGAAAGACTATCTGTTCTCGACATATATTCAGGGCATGCAGTACATCATAAATGAAGTTTTTTGCTGCTTCGCTTAATGGAAAAACACAGCGTCGGGGACGCAGTTATCCTTCCGAATGTTGAAAACTAGCAGGGTCGCCTACCGTATCAAGAAAGCATCAGTAGAGATTCAGTTGTTTCCATCATCAACAGACAATGGTTGATGGGGTCGTTTCCAGATAAGCCCCGCCACTTTTTGCCAGCTCCAATTTAATGTACGCACACAACCTTGACCTATTTTTGATGAAAACAATTCCGTATCCGCATCTAGGCTCATTTTGTGCGAAAATTTTCTCCGTTCGGACGTAAAACCCTAAATGAACTTTCTGACGCTTTCAACTCTAGTTCATGACAAGGAGACGGCAATACGTTATTTGCAAAGCCACGGAGTGATCCATCAGCAACGTTTATGCAACAATGGCCACCAAATGACACTTTCAACTGTTTCTAACAGGTGGAGGTGTAATGCCCGACAGTGTTGGCAAGAAATTGGTCTTCGAAAGGGAACTTGGCTGGAGCGGTCTAGGATGGAGTTTAGGACAGTAATTCTATTCATTTATTGCTGGTCCAAAAATTTGACAAAAATCAAATTATGCTCAGAGGAATTATCTATAAGCCACACGACCGCTGGTTACTGGAAGAACTTTCTTCGCGAAGTTTGCGCCTAGCGGCTTTTGCAGACTCCAACAGTTATCGGCGGCCCAGGTCTACACGTCGAGATTGCTGAAACGCTAATATCTCGCCGTAAAAACCACGCAGGGCGAGTCCTTCCCCAGCAGTGGATTTTCGGAGGGATCTGCCGGGAAACTAAAGGGGTGTTCATGTATGCAGTGCCAGATCGAACTGCGGCCACTTTGATGGACACAATCCAGGCCTGCACCGCTCCCTGCTCAATCATCATCTCCGATATGTGGCCATCATACCAAGGAATTGAAACGATGATTGACATGAATCCTACTCATGGAACGGTTAATCATACCGAAAACTTTGTGGATCCAACGACTGGAGCTCACACACAAACCATCGAATCTCTTTGGCACGTCTACAAGATGCAGAATAAACGCCAATGCGGCACACACCGATCTTTAGTGGACAGCTACTTATGTGAGTTCGTTTGGAGGCAGAGGTACCGAAAAACAGACCTTCTCATGCAAATTATTAATGACATATCCCAATTTCACCCTCTTCAATAAAAACTAAAAGTACAAATTTCATATCCTCTTTTTCCTAATCTTTTTTGGGTGGCGGGGGTTAATTTTTTGGCGGGGCTTATCTGGAAAAGATCCGGTTGATGTGCATTGAATTCAAGCCTTGAGAAATTTCACACCCCCACACCCGCAGAACTGTCCAACTTCCAACCCATACAACAGAGTACGGACCAATGTAACCTCGTTAGATCTGATCTTAACAAACGAGCTGTTGTGACGTCAGTATCGGCGGTTGACCAAGTCTCCACTAAATTCCCCACCTGGGGTTCTGTTGATGTCCGTCTGGCAAATTTATCCGCGGAGCCCACTGCATTGAAAAACGAACCATTCAAGTGATAAATAGATCACACTAATGGTTTCACGATTACAAAGGCACTTTGTTTTATGTTGTGTGTGAAAGTGAGGATCAAATGCATTTGCATCGCCAGCAGAACAGAATCAACAACGTAACAGCCAGCTTGACTAGTGAAACTCGCTCCCCATAAGATTACTTATCTGGCTTACAAACGATATTTCCTATTCGTGGAACAGCCACGTTTAAATTTGAATGTTTGAGAATTTGAGGGCGATTGACAAGAAGATGAGTAATCGCTTCAAGTTCTGAGTCTAGAAAAGCCGAAACGGATGGCATACGCAACAGCGGTTGGAGTCACAGTTTCTGTCATGCGGATCTTCCGGAATCCAGGCGAGAGATTGGGTCACCAGACAGTGACACAACAAGATAACAGCTCTACCACGAAGGATATCACATGACCAATTTATTGTCCAACTCACCATGGCGAGAATGGAAGGAATCGGTGTCAGATTGGTCACGCTGACCATTGACAGAATGGTGGGCATGTGACCTTCTTCTGCACCGGTAAAGCAAAGTCTGTCATGGAGAGAAACACAGAGCATGAAAACGATGGAAGACACAAGTTGGTTGAGTTTGAAGAAAACAGCATTTACACTGAAGTATCTTACCGAGAATTAAAGTCGAACGAAAGTATTTCGTATAGACACAGACGGCAGTCTATGGAGAGTTCGAGTTTATCGAATTTTATCCAAAACCGGTATTTTTGCTTGATTGAGAAACGGCATTGAAATTTGCGTTTTCTGACAATGATATGTTGAATTGGAGGACAAGGACAGATTTCAATGAACTTCAAGAAAAGAGATTGTGCTATGACACATTAGTGGTTCGTTGTTGCCAGACAGACCATTGTTAACCTCAGTTGGATAGTAGTGCAGTTATTCAGCTACGGTTATTTCTTCGAGGAAAGCTTCTATGGGAATACATCTGTGCTGAGAAGATAGCTTTCACCGCACGGAGTGTTTTACTAGTGTGACCTACCATTGAGAAGAAAAACCCCTGACCCGTGGTGATACTTTCAGACTTCTCAAATAAGTGATGTAATCTCAGATAGGAAGCAGTAAAGTGGAAGCGTCCTGTGACGTTAATCAGATTTGCCAGTCGACTCTGGCACTAAACGGCAGACATCACAGCCATTGCCGGTTGATTATCAAGAAAACTCTGCGGACTTTTCAGTTGAATTACTTTGGCCTATAATTAGGCCAACGATATGCTCATCTCACCACTCGTTTGAACAGGTCTCCCAAGTGACAGATGGGATGAGAATTTGCATAGTAATCATCATTATCATCAGAGACAGCAACATCAGTGCTGACACTGATGCTCCACTGCCGTACAACCACAAACTTTGTCTAATCATATTTAAAGCCTTAGAATAAAGAGAAGAGAAAAGAGTGGGTGAGGGACCTGGTGATTAGATGTCCAAACCTCCAAGCACTCATTCAGACAATCTGGAAAGAAACTGGGAAAGCGAAAGCCATTGACACCGATCAGCCACCATTTCTCGCAGTCTCCGGCCAAGCACAGGAGACGTTACGGGGACTCCATCCTGGAAGGTGTACTGCACCAACAGCACCCAAACTCTTCATCATCTCTTTCACAACCTTCGGCCAAGTCATACGTTGTTTACCTCGCGGTTTGCTCCTTTCTGAAGCAGGAGCGGAGAAAAACATTAGTCTCGGTAGGCAGTGTTTCGGCATACGTATCACATGGCCAAGCGACCGTAGTTGATGGTGCTGGATGCTTTCCGCGATTGAAGTACCTACTTCACAACCAAATACCCATTTTTTTATTTACCCCGTTACGAATTCGTTGGTGCCATTCGAAACCAGCAAGGCTTCTTAGACATCGGTTGTCAAAAACTTGAAGATCTCTGACATCAACTGTTCGCAGAGATCATGTTTCGCAACCATACAACAACACAGACCTTAATGTAGCCTGGTACACGCAACCCTTGAAATCCAGTGATATGTCTTTTTGACGTCACAATTGACGCAAATTAGCAGACGGGATTTTGGCCCTTGAGATTCGTGCACTGATTTCATCAAACACAGTTCCGTCAGAGCTAATACAACTACCGAGGTATGTAACATTCTCCACAACCCCAAATGACACTTCTTGAATTGTAAGGGCTATGTTCAGAGACTGTAAGTTGTGAAGCATAACTTTGCACTTTGATGATACTAGACGTATGTCGAAAGATGGTATGATGGTTGTCAGTTTATTCAACAGAGTTTGTGCCGCGCCTTTGTCCTCAAAGATGAGAGGGATGTTGCCTGCGTACCCCAGATCAACAAGGTTCTCACCGGCAACAATGTGAACACAGGGGTTTTGAAGACATTTCAGTGTTCGCCTCAGTAGTTTATCAATGACAAACTTGAACAAGGATTGAGAGAGTGGACATCCTTGTCGCACGCCATTTTTTGTAGGGAGAGCTCACCATACATTCTCACACACACAGAAGCATGTGAATATAGGGACTGGATTATGTTCACAAACTTCTGGGGCATACCTGCTGAGCAAGTGTGGTTAACAGTACTGACCAATCGGCAGAATCGAACACACCCTTGAAGTCAAGGAATAGCAAGATTGTGGATCATCTGTAAATATGGCGTTGCTCTAACATCTGACGGATTGCGAAGATGTGATTGACGCAGCCTCTACCCGGTCGAAATCCTTCTTGATGCATACTGTTCAAGGAGTCGCGTACCGCCGTAAAACGCCGAAGAATCCGTGACGCCAGAAGCCTTGCTACAACGGGAGTCAAACTAACGTCTCTCTGGTTACCATATTCACTGAGAGTACCCTTTTTGAAAATGGGCACTATTATCGACTCACCCCAACTAGCTGGATCGGTCTCTTTCTCCCAGATAGACCCAAGTACGTTGGACAGGAACTGACAGAGGAGTTCGCCGCCACCTTTGAAGAGAGCAGGTGGAAGGTCGTCAGGGCCAGGAGCACGATGACGCTTGAGCAAAGATATACATTCGGATGCTTCTGAAGTTGAGGTGGTTCTATGTTCACAGTCTACTTTTCAGTTGAAGGCCGGTAGTCCGGATTGGAGGTAGCAGGTTACCAACTGAATTGTTGTTCGAAGTATTGTGCCAGCGGTCCAAACGTTCTCCTTTGCTGGATATCAGAGAGCCAACCTGGTCCCTGATAGTTTCGATGACAAGAGGCTTCCGAGGACCAGTCAAACGAACCAAGTGGAACAGCCAGCGGACGTTTCCAGCATTTTTCGCATATTCCATTTCTTCGGATTTTCGGGCCAATCAAGCTTCTCGGTTTGCAAGAGTACCCAGTTTTACCTGGCACCGGATGATGGGTCGGGTTGAGTTGCGGTTGCGGTCAGGAGAAACCTGTCACTGGGCCTCCAGCGAAGCCATGGTCCTATCAGAGATCCAATGCTTGGATGAGATTGACTGGGCTGTACCGCAAACAGAAGTCTGAGCTTTGAGCAGCACTGTGGATATCTGTTCCCAGTAGCCGCTAATATCCAACATAAGACGGTCAGGCAGGCGTTCAAGGAGCCGGTTCTGAAAGTTCCGTTTGACTTTCAGATCCACTAGCCTCTCAGTGGCTAAGCGGGGTGTGCGCGTTTTGCGTAGATCTGAAAAGCGCAATGAAAAGCAGCATCGCACAAGTGCATGGTCGGAGTCCCAGCTTGTATCTCAAAAAGAGCAGTAGGCAGTGGTCGACCCTCGCCATCGGTAACTGAAGGCGATGCGGTCGATTTGGACTAGCGATTGGTTCGTTGGTGGAAATCACGTCGTCGAGCGATTTCTATTGTTCCGGAAATTGGTACTGCAAAGGAATAGTCTGCGATCGGCACACATCTGAAATAGACGATATCCTTTGTCAGTGCGTCTCGTATCCAACCCAAGACGACCACCCAATCGGGCCTCAGCAGTGCTTAGTTTACCTACCTGGGCGTCCATGTGACCACCAACCACGACGTATCATGGTTGTACGTGCAAGTGCATTACCATTTTTATAGAACAAGTCACCGCACATGTGCTAAACCCCAACCGGGAGGGCCAGGAGGGTATGTTGGTCAGACCTATAACCAGTGACCAACTTTGTATGAGAAATTCTGTGAGTGTCGCACGGACACCACCAAATATAGCTCAATGGGTCACGGAGGCGCACAAACTGTCACAGCACGGTAAGGTCCAGTCTCTTTGTGACGGTTCAATGGTAGAGCATGACAGTATGGGGGAAAACACGCAGCAAAATACGCCATAACCGAGCTCAGAACTAGCTATCATGTCTTCTACGTCACCTAGCTTTTCGGCTCATATCAAATTTTATCTATTAACCATGAAACCTTCAGGTAAGGATAATTATCCGCGTTCATTATGGTGCATTACGATGTCTCGTCACTATGGACAATGCAAAAAAGTCCAGTGTGAGATAATATAAGCAAATAATTGCTTCGGTGCCAAAAACGTGCAGTTCGGCTCCTACTATTCACTCCTCCGACGAGGACCACCGTCACTGAGGGGATATTTTGGTGTCCTCCGGAGGACTTCCTCTCCATAGAACCCAGCCCCTGTTATAACCAGGAACCACGAATTCCACTTTACAATTCAAGAACAGGGTTATTGAAGGAAAACAAAATGATTGGTGAATGAACAAACAGTGTACAAGTAAACTGAATATGGTTCCGTAATACTTGCGCACCACAAAACGTGGTTGCATGTGTGCACGGCCGCAGAACGTGACTTACCTAGACATGGAGAGTACCTCGCCGTTGATGCTGCCAAACACAGACGCACCGACAAACACAGGCATAGTCCAAGCCATCACACCCATGCACCGATTGGCCATCGCCTAAAACACAGAAACATTGGGGAATACTCTAGTGTAAACACAGATATGACTATCAGTGTGGCGCATTTGGCCAGCGCCGGTTGTCAGCCACACACTCAGACAAATACTCCCTATCATAAGTGTGACGCCAAATCTGTGTAAACAAATACCTAGTCAGATATGAAGGATACCATGCAGAGCAGAACAGCTCTGACCTTTTTGACGGAACATACTACTAAGGTCGCTGAAACCTCCTCGATAACCCATGCAGGTTTTGCCATTCTTTTGGATCATCAGATGGGTGTAGGCCACGAGTTTCCGTCAGCTTAATGTTTTACGTAAACATCCACAGTTCTTCGTCTAGAGTATGATATGATATTCTATTTATTACGAACAGATAGCAGTCACCAAGACTGTTAATCAACCACGTTTCCAAAATCTCTGTTGCTCGACATTCTTTCTACACATGATGTTTGTTAGGCCATTGCGGACGAAGTTGCCTGATAGTAACAAAATTAGCTTCATGAAAACCTTCCAGATAACAAATAGTGTCTGCTGCTGACATTTTTCTATCGGTTAGCTGTCACTGCAATTGTCATTTATTATTTCCGCTGTCTTATGTAAGCTACACCAGACGGGCATTGAAGGGACCTGCAGCGGCTGCGTCCCTAGACAGCATCTGTTGAACTTATCGAACTGTGGAAGCGAGAAGCAAGGTACAACTCACACAAGGTTTAACCTGCCACAGCTTCTGGTGATCGTGAAACATGAACTACCGGTCCAATTGAGCGGAAAGCTCAGGCAGACCTAGCTGCTGGTTTGTTCACCGAATTTGTTGAACTGAAAACTGTTCGTCACCAGTCGAGGAGGCATCGTCGGTGAGTGGTTAAACAGAGACCACTCAAATACACAAGTGGTCGAAATTGTGAGCAAACAAGTTTTACTGGATACAATTGTGTTTCCAGTGAACAAGAGACATACTCTCTGTAACACCCTTCCGGTGCATTGCTGCTATGCCACCCGAAGGAAGCATTAGGGCTGAGATACAGCTAGGTTACCCAAGCCTAGACAGGAGCAGTTGAGATGCGAAGGTTGGCATCGAACTACGGAGCTTTCGGTCAGTAAGTTTGCGCCTTAACCACCGAACTATCCTGAGCTCATATGGCTAAATGTGAACAACGAAAATAACGTATTAGGCTGGACGCTTTAAATATGAAGGTGGATAAATGAAGGCGACGGCTTTGGAATCAACAAAAAATACAACTAAAAAGTGAAGTCTTTGCGTTTGTTACAGTGGAACCTGGAGCAGTGAAAATTACATGGAACGATCGGTCAACTGAAAGTCGACCAAAATAGAAATTGCTATGTACACGTAGTTTATTTCAGCGGAAAAGCTGGCCGTCACCAGAGGTTGGGAACCGCTGGGCTAGAGTAACACTGCTATCACGGATCTGAGTTTAGTTTGGACTGGAATAAGGGTGTTTACACGTCTTCCACAGATTTCGAGGCCATACAATTGGGAAATATCAGCTCAAACTAGATAGTGTTGACGAGAATTTCCACATACGGATATAGTTGTTAGCACTCTTTGAAGACCCCAAGGCGTCACTGAGTTAGCTAGGTCAGCAATGGAGTGTTTGGTAAAAACGCTTGATTTACGGCAGCTGGTAAACAGCAAAGCGAAATTCTGCAAAGTGCTGTTCTGCAGGCGCCGACGGAAACACACTGAAGACTACACACCACCATCACACTTATGGAAGATGCATAGTCGTGACGTGTGTCGGGGCTACGAGATACGTCTCTATCTGTTTGGTTTTCAGCGGCGTCATGTTTATTGGACTTGTTCTGGTTTGCAATCATTCCGAGGGCTACTTAATGAGCAGAGACTAGAATGGGTAACACCATGAAAACTATTAAAAAACCAATCGCGTCATAATCATCGCATTAAAATATGGCTACATGTCATAGTAGAAACTTTTCATAGTTCAGACATCAAGTGTTATGCAAAATCCGATTCAGCAAGTCAAGTTCCCTACACCTGCTTAAAAAACGTGAAAATAGTTGGCAACATCTTAAAAAAGCAAAGCATTAATAAATACTGTGTAGAATTTTCTGCATTTCTTACGATAAATCAAGGGTAACCTTTGCATTTTCGTCACAAGGCAAATCTGAGGCGGTTCATTCAGTGGAGCGAGCTAAGAGGTACCAGCGAATGTCAAGAAACGTACTGCGGGTTACCCAACTCAACCAACTTGCACAGTTGTTCCGCTAACTTTAACGGATCACCCGTGGACATTGTATGAATTCGCAATAATCTGCGGTGAACTACGCCAAACATAGTATAGACGTAATACACTATTTATCAGGTTGCTGAAAATTCTTCGACAGCCCACGAACGGTTTCGTCCTTCTTGGGGCATATCAGATAGGCACAGTCGCCGACTCTCCGTCAATCCTATGTTCCACTTGAAAGCAAATTACACGAGACTCGACTAGCACACCCGCGATCACAAATGAGAGGTTCAGCTGTGCTCCACATAGGTCTCCCATGAAAACCAAATTGGTATGCAGATGAGTGCGTTACGCCAAACATAATTTATACAAAGAGGATAATGTTGGCAATTCATTACCCGTACCTAGTATATGAGCTTGGGCGAATACGATCCACAAAACGAGCGCACATGATGTGCAAACCTAGTGGTAGTCCTGTGGTGATGGCCACTGGGTCTGCAAAAGAGCCATTTATCCTAACACAGGAATTCTCAAAATCGCTTTACAACCTATTCAGACGTATGGAGGAGAACCTTGACAGTTCATGTGGTTAAGTCGATAGTTGTACGATTCGCTGAGTTTGACAGTTTTGCTGCAAACATCTCATCACTAATCGATGTGGAATCAGTGCGCAGTGGCGTGGCGGTACTTCGTGGATCAGTGCTGTAATAGTTTGCAGGCCTACAAACTGACGCACCGCTACACCACTACGCACAAATATCAGCCGACCGATTTGTGCTATATGCACCCGATTAGTTCTGGACAGGATGTAACGCATGATGGATTGCTTTTCTAAGACAGACCATCCCTGCTATAGACTTAATGATATCAAAGGCTTAAAGTCCGTGGTCTGATAGTTAAGGGGTCACCCTTGGGGCAGTGATAGACATGGGGGATAGACCTGGCTACTCAGCAGCGGAAAGATTCGTAATTAAAATCGATGCATTCATTAGACCGAGCAAATAAAATTTAACCTGACTTGAAGTAGTTACCTTTGGGGGGCGTCTCTTTAAAATGGGATAACTGAATCTAGGAACGCACTGGACGCACGCGCTGGACTTGATGTGTACAGAGTGCACCAGAGAAATATGCCGTTACTTAGACGACACGGGAATACTGCAAAACCCCAAGTTTTCTTCGAGATTTTTTGGCATCATTTCACAGTGCCCTCTTAGAGAGGCTATTCAAAGAAGACACCAGTCTTCAGATAATACCGCCATTAGATGAATTTTGAGCATTTATTTTTCCCTCTGAATGACCACTACGGAGGACATACCAGAATTCGTTTTCTCCTGAGAGTGGTTCACTACAGTTGCTCTCTTCGCAAAGACCAGCCTTAAAAAGGAACAACTATTTACTTGTCCCCCAAGGTGTTTTCTCCAGAGGAAAACAGCGGAAATCCAAAGAACTATCTCGCGGTTGATCCTCCTGGATCTATCCACAGAGTAACAATTGTATTATATGGAAAGTTTAAAGTGAAAACACAGGCTAGTGGAATAGGATGCTTTAATTCGAAGTTTCGGTTGCCGTGGTCAAAATTTTTCAAGAATTTCTACAATCAATTGAATACGAGTCAAGTACAGCGCAATTTGGGTCCACTATCCTGTCTTCTGATTGGTGCATTCCTGAAATTAGTCAGATGTGACCAGCATCTGTGAGAGTGTCTTAGCTCTCTCTGTGTGTACGTGTGATTTTGTGTGTACTTTGGTTGAGATGTGCCTCCGTTTGTTGTTGTGCTGGCTGTGATGTGTCGTTGTTGAGATTCCCGCTTGGCCTCTAGCCACTATGCCTACTGAGGTGTGCAGCAAGTCCAAGCTAAATAGACGGGTTGCTGGCTCCTTCACTACGGTTGTGTTGATCTCTCGTGCTTCAGCGCACGTCTATTCCACGTGTGACTTGAATTCTGCGTGGAGTCCACTATGTCATCGAAGTTGATTTGATGGCTTAACTCAAGTGTGTTAAGTGCAATGGATGAGTCGTGTTCAAGTTTTTTTAAAAACTTTATTGGATTTTGTGGAAGAAAATACTCATTCGTGGAGGAAAACGTGCATTTTGTTTGTGTTCCGTGATTCACACGGGGAGTTGCCGTGCTGTCGGCACAGGGAATTCGGTAGACGCAATTGGTGCGGTATTTCAAAGTATCTATTCGGAAGAATGTTTTAATATCATAATACCGAAATTTCTTTCGAATGGCGCCTGGAGTGCCGTTTCTAGAGTATTACCAAGGTGACCACCGGATTTTTGTCTCGCTGTCTCACCGCTCCGGGTAGCGTTCTCCCTAGTTGTTGAGTAATGAGTCCTGTGGGGAAATTATTTTGTTGTAATACTCTACTGAGTTGTTTCAGTTGACCATCTCGTATGGACTCATCCGACTATAGCTTCTAGACACGAGTCACCAACGATCCGACAACTGTGAGTTTGAAGTAATGTGGATGCGAAGACTCACAGCGGCAGTACCTGTCAGAATGTGTGGGTTGTTTCAGTGAATTCCCACTGAGAATCGATAGCTGGTGTCAACAGACAGTTTGAGGTCCAGTTGCCACCGTGAATTTTGTACCGTTGCATTGTTCGTTCAAGCAGTTTAAGGGGGCTTGTCATTGTGTGGCTGATATGACGGCACATGCGTTGTCAACGTATCTCAGCCAGGTGCGTGGTGGATAGGTGAAGTCATGTTAGGCCTTAGTTTCCACATGGTGCAAGAAACGATTTGCCATTCTGGATGATACTGGACACTACCAGTCTGTCGTACTTTCTACGCACCTCAGTGGGCATGGTGGCCAGAGCTCAAGCGGGAATCTCAACAACGACACATCACAGCCAGCACAACAACAGACGGAGGCACATCTCAGCCAAAGTACACACAAAATCACACGTACACACAGAGAGATCTAAGACACTCTCACAGATGCTGGTCACATCTGACTAATCTCAGGACTGCACCAATCAGAAGACATGATAGTGGACCCAAATTACGCTGTACTTGACTCGTATTCAATTGATTGTGGAAAGCCTCTTATTCATGAATCTTCAGGGATGGCCAAATTTGCTTGTGCATGGCTGCCCATGGTGGGGTTACGAAACTAGTGGTGTGTTTCGCCACCAGCGTGTGTTCTTGTTTACTTCAAGCGAAACACATGCATGGCCTTTTTATGGAGACATGGCTTGTGCTCCACACATTCCAAAATATTTGGATTAAGAACAGCTAAGTGTGTCTGGATTGCGGGTCACCGTGCTGCTTGTGAATTGGGTGGTCCAGAGTGGACTGGCTAAGAATGCCGGTGTTATTGGTACTACCCGATTTACGTGACGCTCATCCGGTAAATCCAGATAGAAGGATAGTGATATTCGGCTGTTTTCGGATGTGAATGCTTTTGCCATCTAGGGAATCGTAGAGGTTCACCTTCACGGCTCCGTAACGTTTTCTGCATGCAGCAAACTGCAATGGAAGGAATTTTGTGTCACCTAAGTTGTCTTCACGAAGAAGTGTCCCTCACGTTAAGGGATACCGTACCTGCATTTCTTTCGTCTGCATTACCAAAATCGCTAGGATGTTTTTTTTGTCTGAAACATATGCATTTGATACGTTGAGAATCGACCTCATACACTGCACCATTAGCTAAGACTTACCCAAAAAGTCAAGGAATGCCAAGGCCACTAAAAAAAGTGGTATGTTTACACGCAGTCTGGAAATAAGAAAACATCAAACCAAAGACTGCTTGGGAGCTCTAATGGTGAAGTTGTTGCGGCAAACGGTACATTTGCTGTCAACAGCTCACGGGTCCCTCAACTGCGTCGCTATCAACTATAAACCATACACGAGCAGTACAGTGATCCCAATGTCATGATATTTTAGAGGTGCTTCAGGTGACAAAACCACAGAGCTCAGCACTTGACCTGTAGCCTTCATCTTACGTTAGGAGAGACCAGCATGTACGAAATAATTTCACTTGTGTTGACGTACCTTTGGCAGCCCAGTTGTTCACGTCTGTCACAAATTAGGGAGTAGGAACGAGTGAATAAGAGCAACCAATGTTAATCCAATTTACTGCTTGCGAGGTTTGTTTTCATTCAGAATATTTCGTTTCGGACATTGGAGAAATGATGGCACTTCCCGACATACTGAAGAGACTGCACATTACGAAACAGGTTGAAAACTATTGTTATGGTTAGTTCCATACCTTCCATACACGAAGATAGATAAATATATCGAAAGATCGTCAAATTGCTACTGCTCAGTGATAGCGGCAAATGGTGGCTAACCTCTTGTTGATTCTCCGTTTTTAGTAGTAGCTGACTTCAATCGGTAAAAAAAAAACAGTGCTTTGACGAGAAAAATTGTGCGGTGATTTTGGAAGGCACTTACCACCGCGACAGCGTCAGAGTTCAGGATCTCATAAGGTGAC
The DNA here is from genome assembly GCA_004794785.1 of Opisthorchis felineus. Classification (NCBI taxonomy): domain Eukaryota; kingdom Metazoa; phylum Platyhelminthes; class Trematoda; order Opisthorchiida; family Opisthorchiidae; genus Opisthorchis; species Opisthorchis felineus. Next base: position 388,877 of record SJOL01007639.1, read on the forward strand.
AAGACCGCCAGATACGCAACGTTTGCCAAGATGTAGATCACTGTTACGAGGCTCATTGACAACGCAATTACAATTGGAAGGTTCCTAAAACGTAAGGATGACTAAATCAGGGCGAAATATGCAGTTGAATTGTTAACAATGACAGAGGATATTCTTCGACATTTTGCCGTGTTTATATAGCGTAGGTACATGGCTAGTAAGGTTCACGATGTATGCAGACTGTGGAAAGGTTCTAAATAAAACAAAGAATTATGGTCCAACTGAAAGTACAATCCCAGTTCTTGGTAGTACTGACTGATCCTCCCCCGCTGCAGAAAATACGGTTATCTTGCAGCGAATTACACAATAAACCACTGGAAAACGGACGAAAGGTTGACAACTACGAGCTGGGGTATTTACGATAGAGTGACACTGCACATTCAACGATGACCTTGGTAGGTGAATTCATCTGTGAAAACAAACGATGGGTGACCCACTTCAACAGTCTACGACGGCTTGTTTGTGGAGACAGAAGTAGAATATGATGAACCGACGTAAAGCTTTAAAACAGCTGTCACCAATGTCGTACCAGCTGCAGTCACAGACTCTCGTTGGGTTGGATTCAGTATTTCAAAAGTACGTACGTGCAGTGCGCAGGCATGTGACACGTATTTTCAGCTGTCACATGGCCGTTCGAAAGAGAAGCATACTTTATGGTAGTCAACGTTTACAGATACACCTGAGTGACGATCCTGCATAAACTTTCAGCTCAACTCCTTGTAGTACGGAAGCCACACATGTTGTTTACAGTCTTGGCACATGAACTATTTACACCACAGTAATGATGACAGCTATAGTAGAAAGTTTCAGTTGAGAAAGGTTGGTAGCTCACACCGGATCAAAACCGAGAACAAATATATGCTGAATATATAGACAAATCCAATTTTCTTGGGGTCCACTAAGCCGTTGACCGAGGGCAATGCATTAGCAGAACCTAGGAAGAGGAAGGTCTATCCAACATACCGAAAGCTAAGGTTGCGGGGTGATTCAACGGGAGCTTATATTTCCCCATCTAATCGGAACATTGTGTTTAGCAAAATGAGATCCGATCAAAGAAAAGAAGATAAGTGACCACCTAAACGGTTTCGTACCCCTCCTCTGCTGTGACGTTGTTCTGTGCTGCACGTTTAATGGTCTAACCACTCTGCCTGTCGTACGACCAATCACGTGTTACCAAGCTGCAGTGCGTAAAAGATCAAGTGACACTTATCCCGTTACGTGTAACAGGTTCTTGCCTTCTGATTTCCTTATTTTACAACAAACGCGAAATACTTCTTTAACGTGAAAAAACGGAGATAACTGCCTCAGAAATGCCTTTCCGTATCGGCCTGAGTATGTCAACATATGTACACCAGGGCTTGTACCTTTGTCAATACAGTCCAACTTTCTAACAATCACTATTCTATCTTCAGCATTTGTAGTACAGTTTGATAGACAGTGGCAAGTTGGCGCATTCAATCTCTAGTGATTTTATAAAGTTCACTGTGATTTTGATTTCAAGAAAATAAAGAGGTCATCACAAGTAAACCGGTGAGAAGTTAACCACTGTGCGGCTCTACCTAGCTATTTGTCCACAACATAGTTTTAAGCAGTGAACCCTGACATCATCATCCCGTGTGACGCACAACACCAGCAAAAGTAGCAGCATTGTTCCTACTCGACTGTACTCTGTAACGATCACTCGCTTGTTCCTTCAACCAGCTTCGCTTAAGTTGTCTGGTACATCTGCACTCACTAGATCAAGCGTCTCATTTGCTCCACAAACACCCAAATCACGTGACAAAATCCTGTCTCGCTTGCAATCTTGAGCGACAGCAACTACACTACAATTTCCCATCCATTTGGTTTATGCACCACGTGCCAGACTTACGGCCTTCAGTCACACCAGGTCAAGCTGTTTTCAAGTTTGTGCAACTGTCGAACAAGAATAAACACTCCTCTCTTCACATTCCACACAATAAATAGGCATGAAACTGCCCAGCATCCACATACGTGCGCTCACAGGGCAGGAAGACGACCACATTCTACAAGTCCACGGACAATAACGGAACAGGTAGCAGGTATACTGCAAAGAAAACAAGTCCCGCGTCCGGACCTTCACTCAGGAACTCTTACCAGTCATGCCCAAACGATATGACTACGGCGATCAGTCCACGGACAAACCAGGAAAAACGTGTAGCAGCCGAAAACTTCAGAGAAAACAGCATATCTGCGTCCGGACAAAATTGAGGAATTATCATAACTTGTGTTCAAAATGAGCAATCACCTTTCTGAACCATTTCATCCTGACATTGTATTTATTTCATTAAGGTTCACCTAAATATTGTAATAATCATTCTCTAAAAGAACGAACTTTGCTCGCTCTTATCACCTCCTGATTATTAAGTTAAACTCGTCAAAGTTAGAGCACCACCCCCGACACTAGAGTACTAACAACTCCAACGACTACCGTGCTGTTGACAGTCCACATCGACAATGTGAACTGCAATAATGTCGCTCCTGTATTGTGAGGAAACCAGTTGTAATACCCAAACACTTCAAGACGGTCAAGGGGTTGCGTTTGTCGTATCATATATACCTGTAGGAGCTAATTAGTGTGCAAATAACCACAATAAATCCGCAAGTTTTCAGTCACTTTCAAGGAACTCCAGACCCGAGCTTTGATCTTGGAGGATGATACAAACGGTGGTGCTCAGGTGGAAAGTTGCCCAAGGCCGAAAAATTCATACCATGTTCTCACCAGAGTAGTCTTATAAATGGATCCCAAATATTTTTTGGAAAAAAGGCGATAAGGCAACGAGTGTACCTGGTGTTCACATGCGATCGGATCCCAAACTCACTCACTGATAATGCCCCCCCCCTCCCCCAAGATGGCACCTTGTTTTACCAAGTTCTCAACACATAAAGAGCTGGTTTGAAAAGAAAGCGTTATTAAGACTGCCACAGAGTTCCTGAGGCAGTAGCACAACAGCACAATTCGCTCGCTTTGTCACCGTTTTTGGAGCTATCTGCCGAAACAACCACTATCGCACTGTTTTGTGCAATGGACGAAAAAAGAAGTTCCGTGTATTTCGCACGCCCCTGACTATGGTACCTAGGTCAAAATGAGCGACAACATCGAGTTTATGCTGAAATCCTGCCTAACCAAACACCATGACAGCAATCAGGTGCGTTTGTAGTGGATTCTTGTGGTTTTGTGTTAGTGTGCAGTTTCCGTCCTGGAGACAGACGAAAACAAGCAGTTCGAAATTTCATTCAGTGTGACTCGGTGGTACATAAGCTGCCATGCCAGGAAATCCACTTGTTCGATATAGAGGAAATCGGGAAAGCGGAGACTGGCCACAGGAGAAAAAGCTATGATCGAATAAGCCGATATCTGCCAGAGAGGTTTCAATAATGAAAGCCTAAAAGAATATGGGACCCCTATTATTGAAGCGGCTTGACAAGTACGGTTCAATTTAGACTTACCGTGCGGGATTTTTCATTTCTCCAGTGAGGAAATTCAGGTAGTTCCTAGGCGAAAGAAAAATAGATAAAACAGTTCAAACTACATCGCCGAAATGATACCCCTAAATTGGCCAGTGTGTACCTAGGAGGTATAAACAATCCATAGTGATTAAGCCCTTCCTCGCGCATCTGCAGGAGGGGCAAGTGATCGGCAAATGGAGTCCACCAGGCCCCCCCCACCACCACCAAATAATCGTGAAAGCCCACACAGTACATAAATGGAAATCAAAAGTAATGGTCAGATAAAATTAAAAACAAGGCTAATACACTGTGTTGTCTATTCACAACGATCAGTTAGACCCAGTTGCATGCATTTGACATTTTCTCAGGTTCTACAATAGAATACTGTCAAAAATACTGGGGACCGGGACGAAAAGACCAGGTTACTCGTAGCCACTCGCGCTCTACGTTTGACGCAGTGACTTTTTTGCTGCATTTATTCATTTCAGAGCTGATCAGGAAAATGGAGTGGTCAGATTGCTGTCTCTTGACTACACCAACAACTCCGAAAGTCCTGATCGAGGTTATTTACTGGAACTCTTCAGATAATGACTTCATCCACGATACCATCAATTTTGCAAGGTCAATTTCCTGCACCGCAAGTTAAACACCAGAATTTATTACTGATGTATTGCTGTCCAAGATAATGTTGCAGAAACTTTAGGGGTTTAAATGTGCATCTGTTCCATGGAAATCTCATTAATCAAAGCCGGTTTCATGCAACCCTTTCCGTGGTCTTAATAAAACTATCTCATGAAGGAAACTACACACAAAGATGATGAAAACCCTTCGATAGCCCACGACCGGTTTCCCCCTTCTTGGAGCCCATCAGGTAGGCGCAGTCCCCTAGTTTCCATCAACCTTACGTTCTAACTGAACCCAAATTGCACGAAATAAGCGAAATGCACTCACTTGTATACAAATTTGGTTTTGACGAGAGACTCGTCTGGAATCCAATTGAATCTCTCGTTTGTGATGTTTTTAAGCAATCATTTTGGGCTCAAGTACAGCGCAAGGTTGACGGAGACTCGGGGACTGCGCCTATTTGATGAGCCCCAAGAAGGGCGAAACCGGTCGTGGGCTGTCGAAGAGTTTTCAGCAACCTTGTGAGTAGTTTCCTCTATTGAAAACATACTGCGATATTTCGGATGTGGTACCAACTCAAACATGAGGCAGTCTTTGTGTAGCACATTCGGTTGAAGAATATCATAAACGAGAGGTTCATTTGAGTCTCCTGGGAGAACCAAATGCATATGCAAATTAGTGTATTTGTCGAAAACTGTCTCATCTTATACTAAGCTGTTTGACAGGTCATTCGCAGATCTGTCACCATATAATGAACATTATCCAAATCAAATCTAAACCGAAGTTTGTAAATTGCTCAGCTTTTCCGACTTTTGATTCACATTACCTGTAGTTTAGCGTAACCCAACAACAGGAGGACAAGCTTTTTTCTCGTATGCGTATGTGCTGAGGGAATTTTTAAAAAACTTCACGACCGGGGCAAATTGTTATCTTTGGTCCCCATATTAGTATATCAGGTACCTACCGGTGCCACCGTCCTTAGTTAGTTGCACCTGTGTTGATGATATTGTCATCGGTTGACCACGCCTTCGTTCGCAATCCATTTAGATGCTTCTCCAAACCCCCTTTGCGTTTCTCGCTAGCAGTCTACTCACAATGATGTTCAGGGCCTTACTGCCGACCAACAAGTGATTCCTAAATTTTGTCGCCTTAAACAACCAAAAGTAATTTTACTCCATAACTATTCCTGGACTAAGCAAGCCGAATCGATTTTCAGTAGTTAGACAGGCGTTTTCCATTCACTGCTGTGGAAGTATCTGTCTGCTTCGCGTCATATCATCCGTGAGTTTGCGCCCGCAAGCTATTTTTAACGTTACCTTTATAACCCTCAAGTTTTCCGCAGTCTCGAAGAAAAGGCCATGTCAAACATATGATTCCTAAAATTATTATTTCAAAATGTAGCGGCCTGCCCAGCTCCGTTTTTGTGCAACTTGCTTGCGGGCATTCTGTGGCCTGTACCAATTTCCATCAGGTTTTAAAAGATGATGCTCGCTTCTCCATACTGAACTAACAGTATATTTCAGTATTTAACGGGAGGCGTCCGGCCACTTTCCAAGCTCGCATTTCACACGCCAAATTTGGCGGCCTCCTTGAATCCAACTGCGATGAAAAATTGATGGATTTTCACGTCATACAAGAGAGTTTTTGCGACAAAACCAAAGTGCATTTGGAATCGGTAGCGTTTTTACAACTTCATATAAAGGTTTTCCAAAAACTTTCTGCAGCGGTTGTCATTATCTGTTGTATCTTCAAAAATATTCATAATAGTCGTTCAACTGTAACACCCTTTCGGTGCCTAGTTGCCATGCCAAGGAAACGTGAGGTGTTGTTCTAGACATTAACAGTCGCACCTTGAATGTTTAACCTAAGCAAGTATGATGGACGGGTTTCATGTAATGACGTAAGGCTACTCGTACTGTTGCAAGGACGATGGAATTCCACAATTTAGGACTTGAATACAATGATAAGAAATAGAGGATGGCTGCAATAATTTGTTGTAATTAGTTGCCCATTGAGCCGACGAGATTTCTTTCAATATCGCTTTCGTTATCAAGATCTGCAAAGATAATTTCAAGATTAATTGTGATTCATACTGTATGGAGTCGTACTTCTGCAGACAAACCACATTCACTAAACGATGAGTGCGTGAAACGCAGATGTCTAACGAGATGTAGAATGAAGTCACTGAAAAGACCATGCTTTCTGTACTTGTATAAAATTCCTCCAGAATTTTTTCACGCTTTGAGCCTTTTTAATTTTTTTGCTGGCCGTAGTGACGAAGATCCATTACGCAGGAATTAAATGCTGCAAATGCACGTTACCTACGAGAATAGGGATATGATAAGACTATAGTCAACAAAATCATTTGCTTCCTGTGCCATTGCACAAAGAAATTCATGACCTTGATCTATTTTCAATATCGTGAACTCCATTTACTGGTTCAAAAAGTTCGTTCGCTGTTAGGCTTTCGGGTTGGAAACTGGAGTAGACACACTTACTGTCAAACACATAGCCTTGTCGATGGCGAACGAAGGGGGTCACTACAAGTGCTGAAGCAAAGCAGGGGTACAGTTTCCACCTGCACGCCTATACATTTGAGGCCAAACTATCTGATCTTAAGTATAGGTTCGGTATAAGTTACACGCAACGGGACAAGGGCCCTCTAATGTCTCAGTACCGACAAAGTGGGTGGCTGCGGGAAAGCCAGCATAGCCTGAACTCTGTACTCCGTTTGGAATGCCTCCAAAAGACCCACTAATCAGCCACGGCTGAATAATTCCAGATCCCTTTCTTCTTATGGTAAAAGTGATTTCAATAAACGAGGCCGATAGTGCATATCCGGCGCTTTTATCGGGAAGCATGAATCTGTGTTATATTTGAGAAAGATGAACCAAATCTGTCCTCAAACAACCGATAAGAGGCAGACGAAACAGGCTTGGACGGTGACGCTGGACAATGTATCGCTCACTGACGGATGTGTGGACCAATGGATGCACCAGGTGACCTGAATAGTTGATCTCCATGAGCTGAAAACGAACCACCTGCTACCGATTAATTGTAAGCTCATTAGCTTGCCCTATTGTCTTACGGGTGAGATTTTTGTCTTTAAACAAACTCCCCAAGTCAACCTTACATGGACGGCAGTAAGAATACTGTCGTAAAAGATGAAACACAATACATTTTAAAAATATCAGATAAAACTTTCTCGCTGTCAGAATATTCTTCGGATACACTTGCTGTGTGCCGAACTTTTGGGTGCCCAGTTAGCCCCACCAGAATTTCACCTCTTCCAAAATTTTGTGCAACCCCTAAATCTACAAACCACTGGCAAAAATCGTCTTCCGTCAAACACGGTCCTTAAGGCTCTTCAGTGTGATTGAGAACAACCAATTGACTGGATATGACTCCCCCTTGTTCTTTCAAACGGAATGCTCATACTGCTAGATTCATTTTACAGCAGGGTAAACAAGCAAGAGTAGTCTAGGCCTTGGAAACTATGAACAGTGAGGTACGCTGTGTTTCACAGACTTCATTTCAGGATACGAATACACAGTTCACTGCACGCGAGCCATCCCCTGCAAAGAAGCGTAACTAGAGCGTCCTGAAAAACGGGTGTCTGGGTTGAGCGCATCCCATCTGATGAGTCTGGGTTGACTGATTGGATCCAACTTAATCTAACAATCAGTGGTATGAGACAACTGGTACACTACTGCGGAATAGATCCTGGATTCTTGTCCCTGATCATGCCCCAACAGATGTCAGCCCCGAATGTGTGGAAAATGAAATCCGCTTGTCACCTGACAGCAATACACAAATGGTGCGTTAAACCTTCAAGCTGAATAACCAAAAAAAATGTTGATAAACTACCAAGTTGATGTAAGTACACATCAGACGACACGACTATGCTACGTACGAATAGGGAAACAACCAAAAACTGACAGATTAGTTTGGTTATTACGTAAACGTGATTGGTTAGTCCGCTGCGTCCATTAATGTAGATGTGAGTCACTACCAGTGACTGTGTCATTGTAGGGTCATCTCCATCCTGTCAACACGGGTCTCTGTTAAATGGTACGCATTTCTTTCGAAAGAACGAGCAACCAAATAATCCACTGGGTTCAGGGTGGGTTGGGAGAGCTGATATCCGAGGTAAGTGATCTCGATGTTTGATGGTGGTCAAAGTTATACTTCAGAGCATGCAGGCAATTTCATGTTAATTACACAAAATGCCCCTGAAACTGTGATCAGTGAAGGGTCAACATGAGTTTCTATGGGTCAAATTCTGCAAGAGACGGTTTCCCAAGTGCGCTGCAACATATGGTCTGCACCATGCGACAAGTGGTCCAGACGGTACTAGAAACTGGTGACCGACGATTTGTTTATTTGTGCTCCAAGTGTATAGGATTCTTGCAAACGACTGGCTCTATGGCTGGAGAGTTGTGGAGTTTTCTGATACAAAATCTGCACGTTTGTCCTGGCTGCGTACACCGAATGAACCAAATCGTTTTCTGCATAAAATTGGATTGTTACGGATGCTTTAACTTGTTTCCATATACTTTTTTACTGGTACTTGCATTCTACAAACGCACGCTGTCATTACAATCGTTGGGGCTGTTGTTGTGCAGCTGTCCCCGTAAGCCAAATATTGCGTCACTCCACTGGATAGGAACGCGTATTAGCATACCATCAAGATTATTTATCGTTGGTGGTCAAACGATGCAGCCATATTATGGATCAACGACAAAGTAACTAATAACCAACAGAAGAAATGTTCAATACGAACATATGGTTGGTTAGCTGACTCATTGTGGACATGACTGCGTATGATCTCATGAATCTATGCTTCCCGTCGAACACACCGCCGTGGACGAGTCAAACAGATTAAGGATGCAATCTCCAACGGAGATTAACAGAAATAGGAATATGGGGATTGCCTTGGTGAGTCCCACTGTATCTCGCCTTACCGTCAAAAGTGCCCAGAAGTATGTGCCTAAACAACTTTCAGGCCAAATTATGCAGGATCCCGCTTATCGTAAGATAATAGTCCTGTCGAGAGTCAGTCTCCAGCGTGTGTTTCTGTGGTAGTGGTCGACGGAAATGCGAACAAGTCAGCATCAGTCTGAGCCAAATCTTGCCTGTTCTTCACGTATAAATGTACCATTCACCAGGTTTGATTGCGAAGTACAGCGTTGGCGATAATAAAACCACAGCCACTTCAGCAGCTGGAACGACAACAGTTGTTGTAAATTGTGACGATGGTGGTTTGCCAAACATCAAATCTCCCTCAACAGATCACTGATTCGGTTAACTTATGCCATTCTCTCATCTTTGAGCAACGCCGGAGGAAGTTAATTCGCGCAATGCGTCCTATCAATTGCTTTGAAGACTTCGATAGGCATAACAATGGCATATTAATAACTCGTAGTTGAATATCTTAAACCTGGAGGTACGCAATTCTAGCTGGATTGCCGTTAAAAAAATTCTGTGCATTCAAGCAAACCATGTATTAGTTCATCGTTTTTTCCATGCACTGTTAGACTGAGGTTGGGTTATTTCAGGCTGGTTTTCTCTAAAGGTTAAAGTTTTTGGACAATTTTTCAGCGACAAAGGCTATTTCTGACTTGCCTACACGGTCAGGCTATCATGCATAGATAATTCTCCTCTAGGAGAACACTCAAATGAATCTGCAGTACGCCACGAGTGGTTTATATTCTGAGTAAGTAAGAATGTCTGGTCTGGCATTCGGCAGTTAGAGAAAACGCACAAATATCCAGCGGACGTTTCAAAGTAGTAGTATTGCCACGTGCCACTTAGAGTTTCAAGGGTTCTGGAACGTACGGCAAGACGCTAATACCTGTTGTGGATTGTGGTTCAGACTGACGAATAATAACCAAACTAAACGCAGCAAACGTTGTGTTGAATTATTTGAAAAGCTTGATCAACTTGATCCGTACAGCACCAAAATAAGGAAACAATCGTGTGGCTGTGGTACTTTTTTATGCATAGCTGCTATGCAATTCGAGGAAGGCACAATGGCTTGGATTAGAATTGAACCACGAAACTTCTTATTGATTCTGTTACGTCTTAACCACTGGGCTGTCTCAAACTAGCTCATCTGTGGTAGCAGTATTCGCGTGCAGCGTGCATGTTGTACAACGTCCATAGCTATCACAGTTTCCTTCGCAATCAAATTCAAAGTAACCAACAGCGCGTGCAAATGTGAGTATCACTATGGCTCCTACAATTATACGTGGAGCCTCAAAAGTGATTAAATGTCTCAAAAAACACAAGGCGCTCAGTCCGAATAAACTGTATCTAGTGTTGGTGAAAGATAGGGGCACGGTCGTACTAAATCAAGTCAATGCTTAGCCAAAGTAACTGAACCTACTTAGAGGTACTTATTTGTTACGGTCTTGCGACAATCATCACAACCTACGGGAAAAGTGTTTTTACGGCAGTTGACATTGCTGTGGCATAATTGTTGCTAACGTAACAACTGAAATCTCCCTATTTAGCATACTCTTCAACTAAAAACAGTGAATGATACATTCATCCGTGAGGTTTAGCTCAGACGAATACCAGACTGGCCACATTTCCTTCTAACGACAACCGTCAGAGGAGAGTCACACAAACCAAAGATGGACTCTCCCGATTCTCTGTGACATTACAGGTGGTTTTACGCCGTTGACAGAAATGGTTTCACATATGGTGATCTCCATTGTGGAGGCCTTTTATGCGCATAGAGTTGTGCAAGTTTTAAAGTACAGTGGACTACCTCCACACCTCGCCAGTTCACATGGGATCCGACGCTGTTGTATACCCACGTTTCCGGCCATTTTTTACGCAGCATATCTCTCGAAAAAACACTCGAGAGAGAAAACAAGCCTTGGAGACACGAAAAAATTTGTGCTCTGGTACTATCTTCGAAAAGCAATGCTCCAAGAACATAAGGGGAATAAATTTTATGGTCCCAAAAGCGACTGATTTACTCCACAGCTGGATATACTCTACCAGGAACAAACGAAATCATTTTCTGTTCTTGCTTAGTTATTTTTAACTATTGATTATTGCCAGCGGACCGTCACTTCAGGGAGCTTTTATCGCACGCACAACTTATACACCAACCAGCCACATCGGTGAACCCTTTGAGTGGACTTGACTTAACCGACAAGTCAACCTTGGACACGAACATATCATCGTCCACCGAAACATTTCGCCATCAAAATGCTGATCGCGGTTGGTATAGCAGAGCGGTAGGATGAAGTAGCGCGCAATAACTAAGCAATTCTCAATTGCCCAACAGGCCGCTTCCTTTATTATGTAAGAACATGTACTTGTGCTAGTTCGTCTTCTTCGGGAGCCCCTATTTGGGTTTGCTTGGACAGTTTAGTTGTCCAGAATGACGAAAGCTGGCAGCCATTATAGTGAATCACTGTGTTAATTGTGTACAAACCACTGGTGCACAAACGTATCGTACATCTGAGGTACTCACTACACGGGAAATGCAAAACTTCATCCCATCATGACAAACACTGTCAAAGTAACCGGATGCAAACAAAATTTCGTTACCCTGGCGCAGAAGGCATACGATACAGCCTTGTTTGCCACTATTCAAGGAGAAAACGGAACAACCCATGGATTATTCTGGAAGCCCTAGGTTTTTCATCTAGGGATAATATGCTAGCTATAGGAAGAAATGTCCAGTAGTTCTATATGGTGTTCGGCTAATTCCAGAGGAATAAATGTGAGACGTAGGACGCGCGGTTAAAATCGCACTGTTTTTTTTACTGAGGGCACTGAAAGCCAACGATCCCACATGGCATTGTGGGCTGAATTCCTTCCCACGAAAACGTGAAAAGCCAGTCATAGAAGTCATCATACGCACCCTCCTCCTTCGCTGATAAGGCGGCACTCAAGACAGCCAAGGGCGATATAGACCTGGAAAGTTACACCTGCACTTTTGGCCTCGTGGATTAAAACAATATTCTGGCAGCTCGTCGGAACCATTAAAACGAAGGTTAACAAACGTTCCTATTTTTGGAGTCGGCATCATGGATGTACGATTGTGATGATGAGGCGCAAAAGGGAAGCGTGATTGTAAGCATTCATTATCAGTGGTCCAATAAGTCACAGGTTCATCGCACCCATTTGACTAAAAAACTGGGCCCTGTGGATAAAGAATAATCACTGGAGGGATGTTCTTCATCGCCCATATCTATGGATAATCATCCACGAATAGTTGGAACGGAGTGTAACGAAAAGGCAAGATCGCCACAATGTGTTCGGTAGGGGAAACTTTTTACCCGCAGTAACGGTCCCCGAACTTCAGCTACTTCGATTATGATGACTTCTTCTTCTGACTTCGGTGGATCGTGTATGCAAACGCATATCAGAGTGAAAACCTATCGTACCTATTTGCTGTTAGGTACAGCATGTTTTTATACTGCCCCGTATGCTGCAAAATAGTCGTCAGGTAACAGAAAGATTTAAGATAGACGTTTCCAGTGCCACATGACCTTTGTACGAGGGTGCAAATCTAGCCTTCGCACAACAAGACGAAGACTGCAAGGCAGCGTGATGCAGAGAGAACTACCTATGAAGCCGTTGGAGTAAGGGTCGATTTCACCAGCCCTCACCGTTAGATCTGGCGTTTGTTCGTCTAGCCCTTGCATATCGGGATGCAACCCTCAGGGCAGCATGGTTTCATGACTTTCGGTGACCGTTATACGTTTGTATCCCAATTCCGTATTAAGTACTGACCAGCAGTCAATGTTTCCCAATACAGACGACAGTAAATAATTTAATGGTTCTGCCTCACGGTTTGGTATAACCTTCACACCTGCAAAGTATAGTACCACTGTAAGACTGGATGGACTTGAATCCTAATGTCATGCATGCGGATGGGTCAATTGAGGTAGTAGACCAATTTGTCTACCTGGTTAGTTGTATCAGTCTTGGAAGTCTAGCCAAAGATGATATTTCCATCCGGATTGGTAAGGCCAATGCAGCTTTCCTGAAGTTGCATCACCTCTCGTGCAGGCGAGACATAAGCTTATATGACAAGGGGCTATTCTACCGGGCTGAGGTGCGCTTCGTATTGTCATGTGAATCAGAAATACGGCTGCTGCGCGTTAAGGACGTCAAAAAGGTTTTCACTGCTTGACCATCGGTGTCTTTGGAGCATTACTTGAGTCTGGTAGGAAAATCGGATCAGAAATGCTGAAACGCTTCGAGTGGTTTTCGGAAGAAATAACTCGCCAGTGTTAGATGAACTGATCAGATTTCGTAGTTCGCGCTGGTTTTGGTCACATGCTTCATATGCCAGTCGACCAATTCCCTCGGACAGCCCTTTGGAACAACCACGTGCAGGATGGAAAGAGACAGAGTAGGTCGAGCAGTGACCTGGCCAAGAGGTATGAAAGTCATCACCAGCAAATTCAGCTACAATCTTTATTGCTGTCTCCCTAGAGGAAAACTCCGAGACGGAACACATCAACGACTAGAGACATTGGAAGATATGGCCCAGTCGCACTTAGTAGCACACATGCATCTACGCTGTTGCCTTCAATGCATAGTTTCCCATCCAGATCTCCCCAGCGAAAGGTTTAAAGATACCCCCGTATTTATACTTTAATTTTTTATCAGCTACCGCCTTCAATGCGTTGCCCGTCTCCCCAGATCGTCAGTAAACGAAAATGTTGCAAATATAACCACCACATAATATGTACGCCACTTTATAGAGGATGGTAATCATTATGGTAGTGGTGAAGACGAGGTTGGTGAACTAAACGTGGCAGATTCTGGACCGCCGATGAAGAGGTCAGTTCAACAGCCGTAGTTGTCTCTTGAACCACCGTTTCAGACAGACAACAATCATCAATAGAAAGCGAATCCAATGTGGAAGCGACAGCAACTTATTTTCCAGGTGGTTTGATCGTGCACAGAGGTGAATTGAGCTTCAGTGTTTGAGAAAAATTCCGGAGTGTCGATGCATGCAATGGTTTAGGTAAACGGATATTGTGTTAACGACAGTGAGCGGCGAAAGTCTTTATAAATGAACCTACGAAGATGCCGCCGGAAACTGGGTAAGAATGGGGTCAAATGTTTGAAGCAAAAGGAAGACATCAAACACATTCGGTTTCTACCTACACGCTGTGCTCTATGCAGCAAGTAAAGCGACCTGACCGACGGGAAAGCCGGAGTGACATGGGATTATATGTCATTGTACTGACGTTGTCATAATGAACATCCGCAACACACCGGAAAAAACGGTGAACTCACCAGCCAGAAAATGACCAGAACCCTTGATAGAAAGCGCTCGCTAGTGCACCTGGAGAGGTCGCACTGTGTTCGAAGGGATCTTTGAAGCTCCCGACATTACCTGAATGTCATAAGTAGAAGGGTTCTCTCATCCTACCTCGAGCGAGATAAGCAATCCCAAATCCGACTATAAGCAGCAAAGCCAGGACCTTCCCGGCCGTGAATATCACAGACAGTTTCGTCGCCCAAGCAACACGATAGCAGTTGATGAAGCAAAGTGTTACTAAAGAAACGGGTTATGCGCAAGTGCACCAAAAACGTACGGACAGCTATGAGTGCTACCAACTGAACTGCAGAAGCAGGAACATCACACTCAGGAAAGAAGGGCTTCAAGACATAGTTGGCTAACACGAGTGAATTGATTGCACAGGAAACAGTGCCAATCACGAAGAAAGTGATCCAAAGTGCCATGAAACCCAAGAACGGGCCGAATGTTTCCAGGATGTATATGTATTCACCACCTGATCGTGGTATAGTGACTCCAAGCTCTGCGTATACAATAGCCCCAATGGTGCTGAACAAGCCAGTAACGATCCACATAACAAAGGAAAGGCCAATCGAATTGGTAATGCGCAAAACCCCCACAGGAGATAGGAAAATGCCTGAACCGACAATTATGCCGACCACAATTCCAACACCCTTTAAGATGCCTATATCCTGCTTCAGGTGGATTTTTTCCTTCGACTCGTCTTCTTTCTGTGAACCGAAAACCATGTTTCCAACACGCTAGAGAGCTACGCAGTGGGCGATGAGCGAGTGTGAAAACCGAAGCGGTCTAGAGAAAACTTTTCGCTGATTGGTGAAATACCTCGGACCACGTGACAGACGTCTGCAGTCTGAATGCATTTGCCAGTGGAAGGATTTTGCACCTATGGTAACTACATAATCAAAGTCCTGGGTCAGAAATATCACACTAACTCAACGGATGGCCTGTAGCTTTCTGAGATATTGCTAGAATTCTAACGTGCTGATTTTTTTATTAGTTAAGAATGTAGCATCATAAATTGAAAGATGGGTACAAAAGCAACGATGAGGAGATACAGGCCACAAAAATAGGGTTTTTGGCCAACATCGAGGACGATGAAGGACGAGAAGTAAGATCCTCCGATTTTATGCAAAGATTCGTGGTGGGAACAATTTCCTTAGCCATGAAAACAACCCGCAAGAAGTGCATTTTGGTGGCTTTCCACTACTGTTCAACCATATAGTCCATAGAAAAATCATCCGTTCCAACTATGATTAAGCTCAGCTATGGTTTTATTTCCCAGGAATCCCTTACAGTAGTCAAACAGTAAAAGAAACCAATCGGAAGCGTAGTTGAGTAATTGGCAGGTTCCCCAGAAAAGAACTAGTAAATTCAAAAGAAAGGCAGATTGGGTTAGTTGAACTTTTAACCGATCATCAACATTTTGACGTACTAAAACAAAAAACTATGCCTGCCATAGGCGAATTGAACAGTGGGTCTGCGACCTTATCAGATTTTATGTTAGCTGACCGCTCCCCGATTCCAGTCTTTGGTTTCCAGTTCGTAGCTCTGTGTACGAAATTTTTTCGACTTATTAGAGTTATGGTTGCCGATCTACCTCAGGCGTATGCAATTTTGTCCAAAGGCGCATTTCTGGAAAGAGCATATTTCTGCTAGCATATATGCTGAAATTACAATGGTCAATATTCAGCTTTACCTTTGTTGAAGTTCGTGCGAACTAACCTTAATTTTTCGTGCGCATTTCAATTTGGCTGGGCGAGCGTCGGAAAAAAATCATGAGAAATTGATAACGACACGGCTTTCATCTTTCAGGGGCCTTCATATCACATCAAAGGATTACGCGAAGTATGCTTATCCTAGTTTCGTCCGCACCTGACAAGATAATCGTCGATGCACTTTTACGTTGAGTGACCATATTTCCCGTGGACCTAGTAGTCACCATAATCGGTCAAGGGTAGAGGACTCGAACTGGGTTGGCAAGTTTACCGAATTCCCTGATTAGATGCAGTAAGCAAAGAACCTTCTGCCTACTGGTTTTTGGTATTCAGAGGCAAGTAAATCCTGTCCCATTACCCTCTTTCCAGCTTATTCAGAAGTACAAAATGTTAATTAGTTGCCTGAAAGAAGGCCTGTAAACTAACAACTGACCGAAAGGGCACCAAGCACCTGAAACTCTCTCTGAAATGCCGGACACCGCCAAGGATATTTGGTAGTTTATTACCTTCGGATTTAAAAACTCTCCGTTATCCAAGACCCATACAGTTACCGTAGGACTCACCGCCCATTTCTGTTATGTAAGTGTGTAATAACATGACCGTCCTAGTCGAGCTTTGTGACCGGAGAGGTGCATTAGTGACAACATCGAAGGAGACGCACTTGAGCCATAGAGACCTCGCCAAAACGCAACACACTGCGTCATTCTGACACTTCCTAGACGTTGAAAATTTCGGTGGAAAATACGCGATTGAGCGTTTTGAAGAGTAACCCAGACTAATTAACATGTGTCCTACTATGGAAGGCGGCAAGTTTGTGAGGTGAAGGATCCGAAGTTGGCACGATCCTTGGTCGAATTTACTTCTGGGATGCAGGTAACATAAAAGCGTCTTGTCCGCCGGTTTTGAAAACATAGACTGTTACAAAACAGTGTTGCCCATTTCGGGGTACACAGAATCCGCAACACCAAATATTACCTTCAAACGTCAGGTCACCATCGTCTTGAAAGCGGCTGTAAGTTGCTTCAGTGCTTTTCTGCATTGATTAACTTCATCTGTGGGATGAAATCTCCCCTGTAAAATTCCTAATTGCTCACATTACCAACAATCTATAAGCAGTTCAGAAGAAAGAACCATCCACAAGACCGCACACTCTATCTGAGAAATTTCCATTCAAGGAGTCGGCCAACAACTGTCCACATGAATTAGAATACACGGTTAAAGAAATGGTGGCGTTATTTCCTGGTTAAATTCATGTTGTTCGCACCACAGGTTAGCTACTAGTAGCCGAACGGTTAGGAGTTCAAACTATTATCCAGGAAGTCGAGATTCGGAAGGCCGCTGGAGTTTCGTGAAGAGCGCACTCACCGTTTATTTACCAATAAGTACAAAGTACCTTGGAGTGCCTGCAGGCTCTTCCACACCAACCGCATTTTATGCATGATCACAACCACGCCAGACACTTATGTCTCATTTGCAGGTCTGTAGTCCAGAAAAACCGCTGGTCGATGAACTGTTCAACCTAAAGTCCCTCAGCTCTGCCTGGTCAGGATGATACTGCATGGGCCACAAATGTTCACTCATAGCAGCTTCACTGCGACCTATGCCGGTGCAGTGACTAGATTACCGTGCCTTAAAAGTCCTTTTGTCACTCGTTAACCGCGTGCGGTCTTGAAGCTGCCGACCAGGCACGTCGAATGGGTCATAGACACCGGTTGCGCATCCTTTGCCTTAGAGACGAAAGACCGTACTTTTACAGTAGTGCATGCGACCTGCCCCGGGAGTTGTCCAACATTCCCTTTACAATTAAAAATCGCGGGATAACTCTTAAAATCTTCAGCCTCCCTTTACAAAAATGATTTTCCACCAACCAACTACCCCATCCCCCCGCTTCCGTTCCCCACCAATATGCCTAGAGCCGCTGTGACTCAGACGGCTTAAAATGAATATCGCCTCCATGCACCGTATTTCAGACATTTCTGGAGGAGGCTGGGATCTGTTTAATTTCCTACCCTCAACTCATGTTCCGAAACGCAACCAACCCCCTGGTGTGTTCATTTTGCACTGCCCTGCGGCACAACGTCTTCCTAGTTTATTAACCTGGCATCTGAAACAGTCTCTTTAAACGGCTTCTTAAAATTTTACACCGTCTTATCGTGCTGAGCCCTTCAATGGCTTTGTTATACTGCCTTTCTACTTTCCTACTGCCAGATCTCCTTCACGAGATTAGTCGGAATCACTATTCAATTACGACTGCAACATTTTAACCAAAAACGCATTCTTGTGGACTGCAGTTTCCACCGGCTTTAACTTTTCCCGCAAAGTTCCCGCAAATGCCACCAAGGGTCGACAACAACTAAGTTCCACCTAAAATATTTTGTTGCATGAGGAGGCAACTGTGATGAACCAAATGCAAACAAATCGGTGCTTTATACTTGACCAGTTCCACAAAACCAGCACCCTTGCAACTCAGTCGTGCAGACTATATCCTATCTTTTAAAACGCTAGCAACCGAAAGCATGATGTAAAAACACACTTCACGCGGTTTCCACCGCTTTCACCCATTCACCCCAAACAGCTGTTTCCCGGCCTCAGCTGAACTGCACTTTGGGGAAAATTTTTTCGGGACCACGATTGCCGCATGGACTTCAAGTACTGACTGCGCGTTTCACTGTTCTTGACCGTGTGCTTTGGCTACCTGAAGATGCACTTGATAATGCTGATGGGCTCAGAGACCCTGAAAAACTAAAAAGTTTACCTTGGCCATGGTTACTGCTCCCAGCCTTTCAGGTTTACCCTTTAGTCGCTTTCTCCAACACCAATGATGTGACCTGTTCTCACTCATCCCTCTCTTGCAGAAAGTATCGGCGCATTTCTATGGGTAATGCAGTATCAAACATCTGACAATTTTCCTGCTCTTTACACTCAGATATGTCGTTCCTCGGCCGCTAACAGATATCCCTATATAGCTCTCCGAATGAGTGCTAGTTGATTGTTTTACTGACCGAAGGTGACAGAGTTCTGAGCGTCTCTCGTGCAACTGCATGCCTTCCCCACCACGGACCTCTCCCCACACTGCCTGCCGGCCACTCGTTCAATATCACGAACCTGGCGCACACACACAGACATCAGTAGCAAAATTGGGTTACGACAACCCAAAATCTCTAGTTCTCTCTGTTTTTTCGACCTCCGGGGAGCGCTGTTCTGACACGCTACACCGAGATGCATATGTAGGTTAATCACCCTTCTACCGGCCTTGGTGATTCGACCTGCGCCGGGGTGCTGAGATTGGCCATGAACTATCGCCTACGTGTTTACACCACCCACTGTTTTTAGCGAAGCTGATAAACTAGTGGGAAGTGCACCAGTAAACTTCATGACTGATCCTTGTGTCGGATTTCCTCGGTGTTCGTTTTTCTAAACAAACGCAGATGTCTTCACTGATGCTTCTTTTTCGCCTCATCCGTTCTTGTGATCTGGTTGAGAGTCAACTATCTGCCGCATGGAAGCACTTATTACTACTGTATTCCATTTATCCGTTAAAATTTGTTTTTAATTGTTTAGAACGTTTTATTGGCCCATCGATATTTTGCCCCAGGAATCAAACGGCTGATAGTTTGCTATTCACGGCGTCAAGCAGCAACGGTAGAGGAGTAGTAGCAAAACTTTGTCCTGATCTCTTTGGAGATCGTGACTTTTCCATTTGACTATTTCACTGGAGGGTTGCAAGCACTGTTGGCTTTCTTGATTACGCCATCTTCAAATATCCCTTGCACGTTTTTAATAACCTCCTCCCTTAGGTGAAGCGGTACATGACCGAGACCGATAAGTTGAAGGCGTGCGAAAGAGATAGACTTCGTGATCATTCCATGGACTAAGTCCAAGCGGATCCTCATTGCTCGTGAAAAGTTTAGCATGCTTCTTGACATATAACGTACTGACAGAACATTACAAGGGGTAAGCATTCGGACACGCATTTCGTTCATGGCTGCGCTGCGGGAACCTTCAAGCTCTAGTGAGTCATATTGTACCATCAGCTTGTCACGCCTCGGATCTACCACGGATTTTGCTCTCTTGAAAAAATGTGCTTCCGTAATTGTTTACTTTACGTCTTGGCCGATCAAAAACTTGTGCTTCACACGTCTGTCGCCTATGTGCATTTGGGGAGGTGACAATCCATCAATTGTCAGTTAGTCTCTACCCATTGCCCTCACAGCCAACGCTCACGGTCCGCATTCAGCTTTGTTCCCTCTTGTTCTCATTGACACGCCTTCTTCCGTAACT
Source organism: Opisthorchis felineus (assembly GCA_004794785.1). Taxonomy (NCBI): domain Eukaryota; kingdom Metazoa; phylum Platyhelminthes; class Trematoda; order Opisthorchiida; family Opisthorchiidae; genus Opisthorchis; species Opisthorchis felineus. The sequence continues at coordinate 409,310 of SJOL01007639.1, forward strand.
ATTAAACACATCTTTACGTCTATATAACTTTAGAATTAGTTGTAACCTGCCTCACAGGATTGATCACAACCCACTCGGGAAAGTCGTGTGATCCACGCGTTGATTGTCCTAGTGACTAGGCATGCCGAACATCTGCTCGTTTGACTGTTTCTCCTTGCTTCTGTCTTCTAGGCGGCAAGTCCCCTGATTGGGCGGCCCACTTACATTTCAAGTATCCCATCGGAGCTTCGGTCGTCTTCTCCTGTAGCTGCATTCTGGGCAGTGGCATCTCCGCCATTCGTTGCGTCAGATGCACCAAATTCTCTACGCCCGGTTGGCCGGTAATTTTCATTAAAACATTTGAGGGCAAAAGCTAGTTGCACACTTCTGACAGTTAGTCAGGCAGTAAATGCTGGCACAACACTCCTTCCAATCTTGGCAAAATACAATTCCGCTACTGCCGTGGGTTGGTCAAGGACATTATCAGGCCACATTCCCGTACCACTACCTTGAACCACCTAAAAACCTCACGACGTTCGGCTGCAAAAGCTTCCAAAGCGGCGACCCACTTCATATTCCAAGAGACTCTTCTACACGCATCAGGAACCGACTAACCCTGACTCTGAGGAGGATCTTCAATGCTACCGACTTACCCCGGTCAGACTTCTGTCCAGCCGTATCGGCCACGTCTTCAAAGTCCTCACGGGAGGCCAAAACACCCCCATCTTCGAGAGTTTGTGGCCACGCAATCTTTAGTCGTATCCCGTAGATGGCATCAAATGAAAGTGACAGCGCGCTCGCTTGCAAATTAGTTTGCTGACCAATACGAACTAGGCGGTTGAAGTCTCCTGAACACGGAAGTAAAAACCACGTTTGGACAAACGTTTTGCAAAGTAAACATTTTCCAGCGTCCTCTTGAACCTTCTTGGAGGTTCTTTTAACATTAAACAATAAGTAACAAACACCAAAACGGTTTCATATTTCTCGTATCAATCTTCCATCGGACACGGGGAAGGCGCTTCACATCTGATTGGACACTACTCACATGTTTCAGCAGTATTCAGGGATTCACGGACTGATACACAAGATCGAGGCTTTTGCCCAAATTTCCCGGGTCGGTTTTGTTCTTGTCGTTCAGCGGCTGTCGTTCACCTGAAAGGAACAAGTGAAGAAAAGGGTGTAGCGCTACTTTTTAAGTTCTCAGCGCGGGGCAATATGAATGCCACCACTAGCAGTCGCATAAGAAAGTGTCTAATAGTGATTTGAACTGGGTTCTAGAAGGAGCGTGGACAACCGTCGGAGGAAGGTTATTCCACGCAGCTACTGCACGAAATGAGAAAAAATTTTGCCTAATAAAAGTGTTCGCTCTGAGCTTGAAAATCTTCCTACCATGTCCCCGCCGTGTGTTTGCTGGCTCAACCATGAAAAACCTGTTGGCCAAACCTTGTTCAAACAGGGCATAAGTAAGAATTAGGTCTCCTCGGAGGCGGCGATATTCGAGGGGAAAGAGGTCAAACGCCGCGAGACGCATTTCGTAGTCCACGGATTTAAGGCCGGCAACCATTTCCGTAGCAGCTCGCTGGACACGCTCAGTGAGGGTTACGTCCTTCGTGCGCCCTGAGTAGACAACTTGGTTGGCGTATTCAAGCAGCGGTCTGACAGATCCTCTCTGTCCGTCCGTCTGTCTGACCACAGCCTACTCGACATCTAGTTGAGCCGAATAGTGGGTCGGATTGGCCAGTCGGATGGGTATGGGAAAGTGGCACGAGGCCATAGGGGTTTGGCATTTTGACCTCCGGTTTGTAGAATCGTCCGTTGCTGGGCCGTGATTGGCAGTGGTTATATTGCTAGGCAATTCACACATTTACCGTATGCATTTGGAACTTTGGTTTAGCCAACTGCCGCGTTTGGCGCAGCGAGCGTTCGGTGTGTTTGCCGACTGTAGTGTTGTCTGGTTGTGGCTAGTATTATGCGGTCGTTGCGAATGCGTGCACAGAGGCCACGCGAGCGAACGCGAGGCAGCGCATGTGTGTGAGCATGCAGCAATGGGAGAGGTGACGTGGTCTGGCCCGACCCTGGTCGGCTCGGCTCGTCTCGGCTCGGCTCGGCCCGCCTCGGCGGTGGGGCTCGTATAAGGACAGGGCACTTTGTTTCGCTTCAGTCTTAGCCCACGGGTGGGCTAGCCAAAGAATTCATCCGACCATAGGCCGGAGTCGATTCTTACCATGCACTAATTCACACGGCAGAGAACCGTATAGGTGACCGGACACACCAAACCGCCGGCACACCATGCACCATGCTCTACACGACAGTTACACGCTCATCTGCATCCAGACAATGCCATCGGTCCTGGGAACACGGCAACCCGTATCCCATTCACCACAAATTACGCGCACACAAAACACACAGCAAACGCACTCGCACAATTCAACCTACTGGATAACAGGCAAGTCAGGCAACGCATCAAATTCCGTCACACACTTCGCTTACGCGAACATCACATACTACTGACCAGTGGGTCTAAGCGACTCCCAGCCGACGGCCCACCCAATACTGCTCGGTCGATTCGCATGGATCCGATCGGTTTATACAATCGGTTTCGGTTGGGTCGCGTTCGTTCCCCTTAGGTTGGACTCGATAGAGGCGTTCGGGTCGGTGACCCGTGGAAAACTGGGACGCGGGTATAACCAGAATCAGGGCGTTGCTGAAGAACAGACAGAGCAACTGATGGGCACCATCGACTGGCTGGGAATTCACGGATTCACCGATTGATACACAGGATCGAGGCTTTTGCCCAAGTTTCCCGGGTCGGTTTTGTTCTTGTCGTTCAGCGGCTGTCGTACACTTGAAAGGCACAAGCGAAAAAAGGGTGTAGCATTGCTCTTTAAGTTCTCAGCGCGGGGCAGTATGTTTGCCAGCACGAGGACTCGCATAGGAAAGTGTCTAATAGTGCTTTGAACTGGGTTCTAGAAGGAGCGTGGACAACCGTCGGAGGAAGGTTATTCCACGCAGCTACTGCACGAAATGAGAAAAAATTTTGCCTAATAAAAGTGTTCGCTCTGAGCTTGAAAATCTTCCTACCATGTCCCCGCCGTGTGTTTGCTGGCTCAACCATGAAAAACCTGTTGGCCAAACCTTGTTCAAACAGGGCATAAGTAAGAATTAGGTCTCCTCGGAGGCGGCGATATTCGAGGGGAAAGAGGTCAAACGCCGCGAGACGCATTTCGTAGTCCACGGATTTAAGGCCGGCAACCATTTCCGTAGCAGCTCGCTGGACACGCTCAGTGAGGGTTACGTCCTTCGTGCGCCCTGAGTAGACAACTTGGTTGGCGTATTCAAGCAGCGGTCTGACAGATCCTCTCTGTCCGTCCGTCTGTCTGACCACAGCCTACTCGACATCTAGTTGAGCCGAATAGTGGGTCGGATTGGCCAGTCGGATGGGTATGGGAAAGTGGCACGAGGCCATAGGGGTTTGGCATTTTGACCTCCGGTTTGTAGAATCGTCCGTTGCTGGGCCGTGATTGGCAGTGGTTATATTGCTAGGCAATTCACACATTTACCGTATGCATTTGGAACTTTGGTTTAGCCAACTGCCGCGTTTGGCGCAGCGAGCGTTCGGTGTGTTTGCCGACTGTAGTGTTGTCTGGTTGTGGCTAGTATTATGCGGTCGTTGCGAATGCGTGCACAGAGGCCACGCGAGCGAACGGGATCGAACGGGAGCGAACGCGAGGCAGCGCATGTGTGTGAGCATGCAGCAATGGGAGAGGTGACGTGGTCTGGCCCGACCCTGGTCGGCTCGGCTCGACTCGACTCGGCCCGCCTCGGCGGTGGGGCTCGTATAAGGACAGGGCACTTTGTTTCGCTTCAGTCTTAGCCCACGGGTGGGCTAGCCAAAGAATTCATCCGACCATAGGCCGGAGTCGATTCTTACCATGCACTAATTCACACGGCAGAGAACCGTATAGGTGACCGGACACACCAAACCGCCCGCACACCATGCACCATGCTCTACACGACAGTTACACGCTCATCTGCATCCAGACAATGCCATCGGTCCTGGGAACACGGCAACCCGTATCCCATTCACCACAAATTACGCGCACACAAAACACACAGCAAACGCACTCGCACAATTCAACCTACTGGATAACAGGCAAGTCAGGCAACGCATCAAATTCCGTCACACACTTCGCTTACGCGAACATCACATACTACTGACCAGTGGGTCTAAGCGACTCCCAGCCGACGGCCCACCCAATACTGCTCGGTCGATTCGCATGGATCCGATCGGTTTATACAATCGGTTTCGGTTGGGTCGCGTTCGTTCCCCTTAGGTTGGACTCGATAGAGGCGTTCGGGTCGGTGACCCGTGGAAAACTGGGACGCGGGTATAACCAGAATCAGGGCGTTGCTGAAGAACAGACAGAGCAACTGATGGGCACCATCGACTGGCTGGGAATTCACGGATTCACCGATTGATACACAGGATCGAGGCTTTTGCCCAAGTTTCCCGGGTCGGTTTTGTTCTTGTCGTTCAGCGGCTGTCGTTCACTTGAAAGGCACAAGCGAAAAAAGGGTGTAGCATTGCTCTTTAAGTTCTCAGCGCGGGGCAGTATGTTTGCCAGCACGAGGACTCGCATAGGAAAGTGTCTAATAGTGCTTTGAACTGGGTTCTAGAAGGAGCGTGGACAACCGTCGGAGGAAGGTTATTCCACGCAGCTACTGTACGATATGAGAAAACATTTTGCCCAACAAAAGTGTTCGCTCTGAGCTTGAAAATCTTCTTACCATGTCTATGTGTTTTGCTGGCTCAACGGTGAAAAACCTGTTGGCCAAACCTTGTTCAAACAGGGCACATGTGAGAATTAGGTCTCCTCGGAGGCGGCGATACTCGAGGGGAAAGAGGTCAGGCACCGCGAGAAGCGTTTCATAGTCCACGGATTTAAGGCCGGCAACCATTTTCATAGCAGCTCGCTGGACACGTTCAGTGAGGGTCACGTCCTTCGCGCGCCCTGAGAAGACAACTTGCTTGGCGTATTCAAGAGGTGGTCTGAAGTACGCCACATAGAGTTTTTGGAAGTCCATGCGAGTAATACGGGTGAAGTTGCGGTAGCATATACCGCTGTAAACGTGGTAAAATATTCAAGGATTGTGGCTGAACAAATCCTCCGGGAAGCTTCCTCTAAGGAAAGGCCACGACCGTATTACGGTCTGACAAATAAGAACCAGCTAGGCCACAGTAATTTAAGTAACATTGTTACCACTAATGGCCGTTTAAAGCTTTTCATTTATACAAGTGACTTTCAGGTATTGACGATTTTGTGACGGCACTAGGGTAACCAAAAATGCCAACACCTGGACATGCTTTAGGACAGCGCCGATACCGTGGTCACTAACGACCGTTGCAACAGTAAACAGCTCTCCGACCCTGGGCAGTTTAAGGGTCAGTTTCTGGTCCAGCATGTGCGCTTTGACACGTTCGAAAGCCTCTTGTGCTTCCCTGGTCCATTCGAACTTCCGATTTTGCCCAAGCAAGTCGTATAGTGGAGCAGCAATCGTGTTGAAATCCTGGACAAACCGGCTGTAGTATGCTGCTCGCCCAAGAAACTGCCGTAGGGATCGCTTGGAATTGGGAACAGCACAGTCCTTGATCTTTGCCAGTTTTTCTGGCAGTGGGCTAACCTCTCCGTGACCCACTTTATGCCCTAGCAGTGTCACTGAACTCCAAACGAGCTGTGTCTTGGCTTCATTTATCCGCAGGCCCGCCTCCCGGATACGCTTCAATACGGCCTTCAAATGAACTGCGTGCTCTGGTTCCAAATTGCTGTGCACAACGATATCATCCCCGTACACGGCAACATTCTGTAGACCCTTCGTTAAACGAATCATCAAGCGCCGGAATTTGAATGGTGCCCCCGACAAACCAAACGGCATCCGTCTACATTGATATTGGGTGTCCCCAACGGTGAACGCCGTTTTCTCCCGGTCCTCCGCTTTGATAGGTAGTTGCCAATACCCGGAACGCAAGTCGAACACCATGAAATATCGGGAATGCTGGAGGGAATCGAAAATAACCGCAACCGAAGGGACAACTACAACCAGATTTACGGTCAGTTCGTTCAAACGCCGAAAATCCACGCAGAACCGATACTTTCCATTTGCCTTCTTTACAAGTACAACCGGGGAGTTGTATGCACTGTTGGCCTCCTCAATTATGCCATTTTTCAACATCTCCTGCACTTGCTTATGGACCTCCTCCCGTAGATGGAGCGGCAGCGGACGGGGTCCGTAAGGTCGAAAGCATTCAGACGAGAGCGGAATTTCGTGTTCAATCCACGAGCAGAAGCCAAACGGATCCTCTTCGCCTGTGAACAATTCGGAGTATTCCTCGACCACGGATTGTACTGACGGCATGTTACAGGACGGAAGCTTTCGGACATGCAGCTCGTTCACGGCAGTGCTTGGGTAACCTTCAAGCTTGACTGCGCCATACTTGGTCACCAGTTTTCCCCGCTTGAGATCAACCACGGATTCTGTGCCCCTGAGAAAATCTGCTCCCAAAATTGTCTGCTCAATGTCTGGGCTGATAAGGAACTCGTGCTGCACGGACCTGTCGCCTAGGCGCATTGAGTGCATTGACAATCCGTCAATTTTCAGTTGGTATCCACCCACTGCTCTTACGGCTAGCGCGCACGGTTTGCATACAGCTTCGTTCCCTCTCCGTCTCAGCGATACCCCTGCTCCCGTATCAATCAGACACAGCTCCTTCTTCCCGTCTATCTCGACAACGGCCTGTATAGTAGCCTGTGTGACTGCACTGATCGCAACCCACCCGGGAAAAGAGGAGTAGTCCAAAGTTTTATTATGTACAGGTGGTCGGGTATGAGGGCATTGATTCTTCCAGTGGCCATGCATGCCACACCTGTAGCATCGGCTCATTCGAGCGTGCCTCCGAGATTCCGTCTTGATTGCTGCAAGCTGTCCGGCAAGTTGGTCCACTTTGTTCTTCAGGTCCTCCACTGTTGACTCATCCCTGTTCTCCTGCGACTGCAACGTGGCCAGTGGCGCCTCGGCCAATTCCCGTGCCAGATGCACCAGGTGCTCCACACTCAACTGGCCAGTTGCTCTTGCCAACCGCAACTGGGCACGAAGCGCAGGGTGGACTCCCTCGACGAACTGTTCGGACAGCAACTGCTGGCGCGATACTCCGTCCAGTTCCGGCAAGGCCCGATCCAACAACTGCTGCAGGCTGGCGAAGAACACGGTCGGGTCACATCCAGGTCCCATGCTGGCCGTCTTGAACCGCCTCATAGCCTCCTGGCGGTCGGCCGGCGTGTCGAACTCCGCTGCGAGAGATTCCTTCGCGGCGGCCCAGTCCATCTTCCGAGGGCCTCTTCTGGCCGCATCCAGGGCCGCCTTCGCCCGGCCTCTGAGGAGGGTCTTCAGTGCCGCCAACTTACCCCTGTCGGTCTCCAGTCCGGCCGCCTCCGCAACATCCTCGAAGTCCTCCAGGAAGGTCCGCACATCCCCATCCTCAAAAGGCCGTGGCCACGAGATTCCCATCCTTATCCTGGTCACGGCACCAAATGTAAGGAGGAAAGCTCTTCGCTGTGGAGTTGTTTATTAGGAAAACGCCAACTAAACAGTTACAGACTATTGGACGGGAAAGTCTAACTCTCATTTGTACGTTGTCTTTAAAAAACAGAATATCCATCTTCTTTCTAAACGCATCTTCTTGAACTCTCCTGGATATTTATTGACTATCACGCACTTGCAAACGAAAACTGCAAAGTAGTTCCACAAATTCCGTAATAAATCCCACTTTCCATTAGATCAAGGCGGAGTTACGAGAACACATACTACTCGCATGCCTCATCAGTACCACCCACCGTCACACTGGTAGTATAGAAATGTTTCTTACAGTACAACAGAAAAAAGCTCTGCGAAACTATCCAGCACACGTTGTGTGGTTTTTTTGTGTGGTGTCTAAATTTCAAAGAATTGACGTGGGTGAAGATCTAAAGCCATCGACTGAAAACGGGCTACAATTATTGGCTAGGGGCTGCTGCACGTGAAGGACATGGATGATTTGTCGTTTTACGTGAGTCCGCATTCCACTGTGTCTTCTCATTTTTATATTGTTTGTGAGGTTACTGTGGACGATCGACTACACGCAGGCACAATAGTGACAGCTGAAAAGCTTAAAATGAAATCGCGGGCAGACTAATGAATTCTCAGTTTTGAACAACCCTAGAGCAAGTCCAGTAATTAATAGCTGGTGGAAAGTGGGAACCATAAATGGCATGTTTCTATAGTGAACTTGCTGTTCTAGGTCCACAAAATTCGATACAATATTCAGAGTTCTGATTTAACTTGGAAATGTCTATTTATTCATGCGATTTCTACTGAGTACTATATATAAGATCTGCTTAGTCTTCTCCTGGTAGCAAAGTTTTTAGATTACTGTTAACTTGTTATTTACATACTTATCTTTCTCCTTTTATTTGGAGTCGAAACCCCATTTTCAGGCTCCGTACTTACTGTATTTGTGACTTTATTCTGCATTGCACAAAAAATGTATGGTTTGACTCTGAAGGAAGGTCCCTGAAGCAGTATGAAGGTGTTATTACAGATGTAAGGAGGAAAGCCTTTCGCCACGGAGATGTTGGTTAGCAAACAGCAACTAAACAATTACAAACTATTAGACAGGAAAGTAAACATCTCATATGCACTTTATTTTTTAAAACTAAACATCCTCACGCGTCTTGTTGGACTTTCGTGGATATTCATTGACTATCACGTGATTGTTAGTGAACTCTGTAAAGTAGTTCCACAGGTTCCGTAATAACCCCCACCTTCCATTAGGCGAAAGGCGGAGTTACGAGAAAACCACATACTACTCGCATGCCTCATCAGTAGTATCTGCTGTTACACAAGTAGTCCCTTTGAGCAAGCTTGTGGGAATGATAGAAAATCCGTCGGTTGTGTTGAAGGGCCTTATTCTGTAAGCGTTCTGTTGACTACATATTTTGACGTATATATTTATGTGACTAATCCCATTTACTTTAGATTACTTTGAAATCCTTGACTTGGCTAAGTCTGTACTGCGTGTTACCTGTAAACGCGAATCCAGCGACAGTTTACTCTCCTCAGATGCTCATTTTAAACTCGCTGAAATGTCTCTATCACTGCACAATCACACTGTACGGCCACCGTTTGCAGTCTTTGAGCTTCATCCTGGTAGCTTTTAAGAGTTTGCCGTCGAAATTCTAATTTACTAGGAAGGTAAGATATGCAGTACAGATCAAATGTAAGGTAAAAAATTCTCGGGGAAAACACCACCAGCCACCAGTTATCCGAGGCATTTTACAAAGATTTGTAGTCAAATGTAGAACAAGAACATCGCCGTTTTGTTAATAACAAAAGCAAATTTCTGTTCGTCTCTCGTTGGCAGTAATGTCCAACAAAAGTGCGTCCACACAGCAGAGTAGTAACGTTTCATACAAAACACGATAGCTGATTCCCAAAAACATGGAACCAGGTCATCTGCTTCCCTCGGATCTTATTAGGAGTACAGGTATTCTGTAGCTGAAGAGTTTTGTTCTGCACAAGAGACTTCGCGGCTGAACATAACCCGAATAATTTAGTTGAGATGTTTCCCGAGCAACAATAATCCATTCGAGGGTTGAGCCTTAAACATAAATCTCCAAGTGCAAAACATGCATTAAAAAAAGTCATCAAGTGGATAGAGTGGACTGTCTCACGAACTCTGAGTAAGCAATCAGCGAATCACTGCTGGCCAAGGGTTATCAACCGTATCCCCAAGAAAAAATCTCCCAAATCCAATTATATTTTGGATGCGATATTAGTAAGCAAACCTACAGAGGTTAACTGAAAATTGTCTGTTCAACAATATCTATGTAGTAATTGAGTTCAGCAAGTATATCGGTAAAACCTATATAACCTATATAATCTAACTTCTTCGTGGCATTCAACCCACGTTTTCAGTAATTGTTGGATGTTGCACCATACATCCCTTGTTTTAGTGAGAGACAGTGTTTTGCACGTGCGAAGTGTTTATAACCAGGTATCCGTTACTGTCGGTATACCTAAGCAACCAAAGCCGCAATTTCCAGTGTAAGACGGCATTTACAGAAAACATACGTTTCAATCTTGGTGTAGTATCCCTCCCACGGGAAACTTTCTTCCTCGTGACTCAAAATTGGAATCAAGTCATTATGCGAGCCCCTAAAAGCACAAATTTTGACGGTACTCCATTTGGAGCATCACTGTGTTCGAATCCTTCTGGTTATGAGTAGCAGTCTTTCGTCACGCACGTGTGACATTTGAGTCAAAATTCTCATTATCGTGAACTAACAGGCAGGAAAATAGTTTGGTCAACTGACAGTAAAGAACCATGCCTGGACCATATCTAGTTAATCCTTGATATCCGGTCTGGGCAAACAAAATGCCTCTAAGTATGACTCGGTCATAACCGCTCTCCGACTCAGCTCCAGAGCGTAAAAGATTCAGGTAAATGAGTAATACGATCAGTTTGGATCTTTCACAGTTGCTAGTAACATTATGCCAGTTATAACCAACCCAAGTTCTTCAATAACAGAATAGTGTTCCATCAGCCTTAACAAGTTCTCTTTTCCACAGCTTGCATTTGCTGTCCTTTTATAGAAAGGATGCTCTGGATCCAGCTACAAACCTCTGATTAGGAGGCTGATCCCAGTGCACATGAACTGGAAAAGGAAAACGTTGTGCAGCTGGATAACGTGTCATAAAAATCAGTCGACGCTACATTTTGTTCTGGTTATCTTCAAACTCTTTATTGCCAAGTTACCGAAAAAACTGCCACCGAATGTCACGTTTGACGTCCCCTAAAAGGTTATGCCTGTTACTGGTGTAGCTGACCAATGCGGCAATGACCACTAAAGGACATTGACTGGTCACCCTTGACCAGCCTACAACGGCGACATGTTTGGTAATTTGGTCCGTATAGTAAGCAAAGTGAATCTAAAAATGGAGCTAGTAAGCGACGCACTGCTACTCCAAGATAACTACAGTTTGGGACGTCTCTGTTATCATGTCATGACTTAGATTAAGAGATTTTATATGGACAAAAAGCTTCATAGTTATGCGTTTACTGGTTCCAGGTGGTGAAGTTATTGGAGTTCTTGCGTAGCCAATACCCGCAACACCATCTGGACTGGCACAACATGAGCCGCTTGAGTCCGCGGCAAAAAACACTGACGCACTGGTGTTGTTACGGCCCAATGAGAAACGCATACTTTGTCACTGAGATCCTTTACATCTGTTCAGTCTGATGATGACGTCAGCAGTCCAAATCAACCTACCTTTAGACTTTGTATGTTCAGCCTCCTTTGGCTGTCAACAACTGAGGAAATTCATACTGAAATAAGCTACGCTCATCATACACAAATTTTACGGTGCTACCTTGGATGCGCTTGAGGATCCGTGCAGCCTAAAGTAACATGGTTTCCAGAGTCATACCCTTGATTTTTCTCCAAAGCTATATGTCTCCCAACTGTGTTCCAACCGTAAAATGTTATCCTTCACAAATAATCGCATTTGAGTCCATCGGTGAAAAGCAGAGCGCCCTTAAGTGTGAAGTAGTTTATTGACCAGTAGGAAGTAAGCGGTTACAGGCTATTAGACACGGAAGTAAAAAAACCATTAGCACGGAGGTTTTGAAAACTGAACATTCCACAGCGTTCTCTTGAGGTTTTCTGGACGTTTTCCGAACACCAAACAATAATTAACAAAACATGCAAATGGGTTCTACGGTTCCGTAACAGCCTTCCAGCAGTTGCGGGGACAGCGGCTTGACATTTCACCAGACACTGCCAGCATATTTCACCAGTAGTATACACCATTATGGACCTCCCTCTTCAAAAGTTCTCATGCATGCCACCGATGGTCATTTCGCCTCTGTCAGGTCGGCCCCGGCGGCTGGTTCTTTTATTACCCATCGGGCGTATCGTGCTACTTTCAAAGTTGGCTACCGTTAACTCCTCCAGACACTGGACCAGTCTGGATTTATAACCGTTCCCTTAATGGTCAGTAACGAAAAGCGGGCCCTTCCACCAACTGCCTAATTTCCGCGACCCAAGTCCACTCTGTCCGGGATTCTGATGATACTTCCACCTGACCTTCGCGCCCATTGAGATTAGTTGTTTCTTCCTACCTGCCATTTCCTGTATAGTCCGTTCCCCGACTATTTCCTCCTTTAGCTCTTCCGAAGACAGGCATGTTATCAACTACAGCCCGATTTCCTGATCACCTAAATGGCCTGGATGTTGACCGTGCGTCAGCGTGAATGGGGACTTGCCTTTGGTTGACTAGATGGATACACAATGTGATAGAAACACCATCGGCAGATTCACTTCCCATTCACCTCCTTTGGCCGGCAGCCACTGTTTGATCATTCGGTTGTTACGTTCCGTTGGACCACTTGTCCTCGGGTTGTAGGGTGTCTTTCTTAGCCGCTTGCTACCCAGCCAGTGCAAGCAACTCCTGTATTCTTCATCCACAAATTACGACCTCTGATCCGTTAGGATAATTTTCGGGACCCTGTTGTTATCCACAATGTGATGCATGACCATTCTGCTCGTCGTGGTCTCCCGTTGATTTGGCACGACTCGATCACCGGTGACAGGTCTTTTGTCATTATCACAACGTGCTGATTGCTACTAGTTGTCATCGGAAGGGGCCTCAAGACGTCAACTAAACCCAGCTGTTGGATGTACGTTAGAGGGGTAGGTTCCATGGGGTGAGCTGTCAGTGTTGCACCTCCTTTCATCAGCTAGCATCTCTTACAGGCTACATCATATTCTATTAACTCATCTCTCATCCCTGGCCACTAGGCCGTTTTCCGAAGTAAACCATATGTCTCAGTGTACCCTGTGTGCCATCTCGTGGCATTCGACGATCAGCTTCCGTCCCAAAACGCGAGGTATCACGGGCAGTACGAAATCTGTTATAGATGATGTTCCAGGATATTATGCCAGCTTCATTCGGTTTCAGACCATCGAAGTGCCCCCAGATCGTCCCCATTTCTCTGCCTCTCTCAGCGTTCTCGGTATCGCCTTCTTCCGAAAGGATGAGGGCAGCCATCCTTGGTACGGGGTTCTGTCTCTGTAGCCACGAAAACCTCCCGGGATCCGGTTCGACGACGACACTGTTGGAACCGATAATGGTCTTTGCAGCTTCATCTCCGGAGTCTTGTCTTGAAAGTCGGTCAGCCTGGTGGTTTTGATTCCGGTACGATCAGGTACGTGCCTGATCTTGAAGTTATACACTTGCGGTCGAAGGGTCCAGCGTGAGAGCTTTCCGCGGGGATCCCTAGTGGTCATGATCCACTTATGCGGTTTGTGGTTCGTCTCAGCGTGAAGCCTTTGTGCATGCAAAATATGGCGTTCATTAATCCTAGGTCCAGACGATCGCTAAACGTTACTTCTCAGCGGTTGAATACTTCTTCTGAACTCTACTCAAAACACAGCTGGCAAACTGGATGTAACGACCGTTTCGATTGCTCGAGCAACGAGCACCAAAGTTAGCAACCAAACCGGCAAGACTCCGAACGAATGGTTACTCAAGTGTGCTGTACCACAAAAATACAAGTAATTACATGGATACATAAGTACAAACCTCAACGGTTTTTGAGAAACGGCGAGGTACTCCAAAAAGCCTATATGGACCAACAGTCAACGCATGATCGGAACCGGGTCGCAAACTGATGCGTTAAAGCAAATTTATAGCTGACCAAAGTTTTGATACGAAAATAGTATAACAAAAGCGGTAAAAACGATCTTCGTAGCAAGAAAAACGGAAAATATGAAGGTCTTTGCAAAACTGAAATAGAGTTTAATTATACCAAAAATAAAAGGGCGGTTCATTTGCATTGCTAACCGGGAAGACAGTCATTCAAGATGGGAGGCCATTTTAAAGATATATGAAGTTGCAACACTGAATGATCCCATTCTCCTGCTTCAGGAGTGCGCCGATGCCCAGGTCACTGGCGTTTGTTGTGACAGTAAATATCCTCCCTATCCGGGACAGTTTTATGAGTTGCTGATCTAGTATCCACGATCAGACACGTTTCAAGGCTTCGTGCGGTTCATTTGCCCGTTGAAACTTCTCTATTTTTAAGGAGCACGTTAACACCGTTTTCTCCTGGTCTTCTGATTGATGGCTGGTTTTCAATATTCAAAACGCAAGTCGAACGCCGTGAAATATCGAGATTGCTGCGGTAAGGGACTTTTAAACGCCGGAAATCCAGCAAAATTGGTATTTCCCGTTTGCCTTCATTGCCTTCATCGATCGATCGATCGATTTTCGAAGACAGTCATGAAAGTTGCTACTCCTTGGAGGTAACTCGTTGCCAGCCACGTCGGCACTCATCCAGGGCTAAAAGGCTTTCTCAAAACACACAAGGAGAATTTAGCAGTTGCGCAGTTCCTGAAGAAAATCTGACGCCATCTGGAATAATAGTTAATGATTGTCGATGAATAGAACTGTTTGAGGCATGAGCTACAACAGCCAGCATTGACTCTCTACAAGGTTCTGTTAGAACTGATCGAACAAGCCAACTTGACCGCATTTCATGGGATCTTGTCAAGGATGAATACAAACTGTTTCCCCTCCAACATGTACAAAAATCTCTGGTAGGTTATTAGCAAGTAATTCATGCTGGTGAATTTATGCTTTTCACTTGAAGTTGCTCAGAGCGCGGCTATTCTAATGCAACAGTGCACAGGGTACGACAACTCACCAAGTTGTAGCTAAGGCAGAGTGTTTTATGTGGACTGACGGATAATTCATCTCATGAAGCAAAACTGCTAATGAAACTGTTTTTTGGCATCCAAGCCTTCCTAACGACATTTGGCGTACAACCGAAGCAGTGATCAACATCAAGAGCTGTTTAGAGTTATTCATTGCTAAAGTTCACAATGTGAGAGAACCAGACCTCAGACTCAAGGTAAGAAGTAACGTGAAAATGAATGGTCAACATAGGATCTGGAGCTACGCACCATCTAGTTCTATCCCCCAAAAAAGTATTTAGAACCAGTTAGTTCGTTAAGTACGTCTTGCGCCATAACTGCCTTACAAAAAGCCGTACAAGGCGTAATACGATAGTACCCGCAAGTGCGCCTCATTTTGTCATCTGTTTTCAGACCCATATTGTTCAATGGTCTCTCGATAGTACAATTTATCCAGTGTCCTAGTCATGAGCTTACAAGGACACTGTGCAAGCACACGTTGCATTAAAATGGGCTCTTCACGTGCCTTGAACTTTACATGTAGAAGATGTATACTACAAGCAACCCTGACATACTTTGCAGTAGGGTTTTCGAATTCAGCCTATGAACTGTAGTAGGTAGCTGCCAAATAAGATAAGGTAGGCCTGAATGTTATTGAGTTCATGTATGGGGGAGCCATATTAAGTGACAAAAAAGAACATGCACCCGTTTCAAATCTACCATCAGGAACCGAGACGTCGCACTCTTCCAGAAATGGAATAGGATTATATGTAGTGCCACGGAGAGGAACACAGGTCTCTAATATTGGGGCTGTAGACGTGCAGTGATGTAAAACTGATTTTGAACTCAACGATTCGGCAGTACTAATGTGCATTATGAAGGCAGTGGTATAACCAAATAGAACAGAAAGCCGATTAAACACGTGCTACTTGTTACGGGATGATTAGGGTTCGCGGGTGACCAGGGCTTAGTAAGATTAGGGGAAGTTTTAGTGTGGCCACAATTGAATCTCAAATGCTCGCATCTATAGAGCGAATGTAGTTTGCTATACAAATCACAACGTTCAATATATTGACTGCTATGTTCGGTGGGCAACCGCTCGTCTTTTCACCCCAACAGATTGTCTGATCTGAATTAACGCTGCTTACTGAGATACCAAAATCTGGCACCTCGTTTTTTACGATTTCTAACTCTGTTAGACGTATTACCGACAAGGATATCCTAAAATTAGTCAGAGTGAAAGGGTTATCATTGAAAAGAAGAATGTTTAGGGGAGACACTTAGTCGGTCTCCCAGTTGTGTGCAGTTAGTCATCAAGTTTGCATCTAAGACAGATGTTTTCAGTTGGGAAACGAACTGTCCTAATTTAGAGCACCTGCCAATCTATAAAAGTTCACCCCATGGACTCCCATAGAAGCCGCAGATTCAAACCGCTGGATTAAAACCAAACTGACTACCACTTAGTCCACCCCAGTAGGAGAATTAGGTTACACAGGGTTCTTTAAAAGTGCGTAGGTTTTGGTTCCGGTGGAACTGAGGAAATGCAATCTTTCTGACTGGGTAGGTATCCATGGGCCATAATGGTATTTAGAAGAGCTCGAGATAGAATTTAATGTCCCTAACATGAGAATTAATGCTCAAGAGTTCGGAATTTTGTGGCGTCATCGAAACCGCCAAGACAGTAAATCTAGTATGATATAAGTATTGTATGAATGTGCAACCAAACCAGACCGACATTTTGAATCCAGGACTGAACATCAAACATTATTTCAATTATGTAGTTCTAATACATCAAGTCCAATATAAAAATACCGAGGGTGTGGCCGTTCGGTTTAATGAACTTGTAAGGGGTCAAATAGTAAATTTGCACCATCAATGGCCAGACATCTTTTGGGAATAAAAAACCGTCAAGTTGACCTGAGGATTCTGAGAATTTTGTTACACATAATAGACTGTATGGTCCTGCCGATCAGTGGAGCATTCCGGGGCATTTTCCACTAATCCTGTCCGCATTAGCAGAAAAACCTAAAAGAGGCCATGTGGTTGCCATAGTATTAGTGAGGGGATCTGCTGGAGTGAAAAAAATAATTTTCTCTTCAACAATGTTGAAATACTCCATTTGATCAGACGTTTTACTTCTGCGAACAAACAACGTCTGTGCAATTTGGGTTCAAGTAGAACATAAAGTTGACGGAAACTCGGAGACTGCGCCTACCTGAATAGTCCCAAGATGGACGAAACCGATCTTGGGCTGCCGAAGATTTTTCAGCATCCTTGTGAGTATTTTTTTCAATCAAGGCTGCTCTGAATGGGGCTTGTTTACGCTTCTATATAAGTGAGGTAAAATTGATAAATTGCAGGACCCTCTGCCGGAAGCCAACTTGCTTCAGAAACATGTTGTTTACAGTACACGTATCACCAAAAACCAAAATGGAGTACTCAGTAGCTGTGACCTACTGTCTATCCGCTTTACTCGTCTGCTCTAGCAACAAGATCTCAGGCTGTACAATCTGACTTAAGGGCACCTCATTTGTGCGGACGTCTCGTTAAAGTTGTACAAAGTTTACAGAGAGCAAAACCTCCCAAGATAAATTGGGTGCTAACTGCCGACTGGAAATTTCGAGTGTGATAGCAGAAGGGTGGGGAAATCAGAAACTTGAAGGTGGAGGGCAGCTAAATGAATCAGCGATGGCGCTAGATGACATTCTGTAAGCTAGTTTGTCAAGAAACCAGGGATGCCTGCAAAAACAGACAATAGAATGAAGAGCTCCGGGAAGGACCACCTGGCTTATGTAGCCCGGTAAACGCCATCCCACTTCCAGAAGAAGACAGTGAATATTCAACGAAATAGTTCGCATTCATATATAAATGGAGCAAACGGGTATCAGCACGGAAATTTAACTAGGGTTGTCGAGGACTGCAGTACGAGCAAAGCTTTTGAAACCACGGTCGGGCGTAACAGCAAGGAAATCAACAATCGTGGAGGATGCCTGATTTTCTATAACATCTCAGAAGCTTATCCGTCAGAGCCGGCCACTCATCCAAGGCATAATAACAACAACATAAGCAGGAAGGTTCCGGAGCCCCCTGAAGAAAATTGACGATTTGGTAGTCATGCAGCATTCCTACGGTTGGATTCAAGGTACAAAATTGAGCACACTGAAAATTGAAGTCTATCCAGGACCTCCTCAAAGCTTTTGCTCGGTAGAAAACGGGAGTGGAGAGGAAACATCAGAAGAGTACACTTTGACTTGAATCAGGAGGCCACGGATGTGGGCCAAATAGGAAAAAATGCCAAAAAAAGGGAGAAAGGCTTGATTACTGTAAACCCTTGTCACTTTTTGTTTGTCAGTCACTGATCCTGTGATAATAACCGGGCAGGTAGACACGATGAAATTCAAAAGCCTTGTGGACAAGCAAGATAAACGGTAATCATGAATAAACGGTGATTAGCTACATGTGGTGGTAGTCATAAAACCGTAGCCAACCTAGGAAATGCTGTAGGCGTAAAGTGCGATGGAGGATTACTCAATTCACAGATATCTTCCTGCTGACAGCGGCCAAGAAGTGTTGCTATCCACTTTAATCTACCAATAATGTCGGCTTCAGTCACAAACTATAAAGAGAGTAGAGCAACCTTTTGGCTACTGGTATGTTTTATGATGGCAACTGCCAGAACTAAGTACGCCATTGCACCAGTACACAGAGGTCCAGATGAATGCAATTCAGCAGCAATCCATTGACCGTAATTGGGTGTCGATCACCAGGGATTTCAAGTTCCCGCACATTTATTGGTCAAAACACAGCTAATACACTTACTTCCCTTACAAGCGGCCCAGTCCTTGGGGTTTGCAGTAGAATATCAATTTCTACATGTCTGCGAGCCAACCAAAAACTGCCCTGGACAACGTCCCGCGATACCAGAACTTCTATTCACGAAACTATCGTAACCAACGGTGGTAACAGCACTGCAGCCAAGACCCTTGGTAGGTAGGACAGACCTAACAACGAAAGCTACGGAGGGGTGTTATTTGCATGTTATTTGAATGAATAAACTGCTGTTCCGAAGAAACAGAAAATTTCCTGAAGCTGTTAATGGAAGGATGGACTATGCACCCCTATGCCCAACCCATCACCTCTTCCACACATACACAACTGATCATTAAAAGCAGAAAACACTGCCAAAGACTAGAGAGCGTAAACAGCCAACTTTCAAAAGGTCATAACTCTGGGGGTCCCGGCAGCTGTGGACCCATCTGCCTAAATTCATCAGCCCTCAGGACTCCAGAAAGGGGGGTCAGAAGAGCAGTAGATAAATAGATGGGAACTACTCACAAGGCTGCTGAGACTTCTTAGACAGCCCTTCTTGGGGCTCATCAGGTAGGCGTAGTCCCGGAATTTCCGTTAATCTTACATTATACTTAAACCCAAATTTCATAGATTTCGACGGATACTGTTATCTGTATATTAAAAAAATGTGACAGCTTTTGTGTAGCACACTCAGTTGAAGCATATGAAAAACGAGAGATTCAGATGCGTCTCCCGTGACAGGCAGTAGACACACTTTTTTGCACAAGTGGAACGCAGTAACCGGTCTAACATGGGTTTATGAATGTGAAATTGTGCACGACAAAACTGCTGGTGGTTCTCGAAGCCTCACTTGAGAAAACATCCCAAGGCGATAATGCATATTGACTTTAGCAATGCAGTTAGTCTGGGAGATCATATCACATTACCGCAGGCAGTTTAGTAGGCCAGGATTAGTGGATTGTCTGACAGGTGGGTAGAACCCTTCGTCTGACAACACAGATGGAAACTGCGAGTCAACAGTGCTTTCTCAGAACGGTGACAAGAGGCCATTTTCATACCAGACTGTATGCAATGCGCATCAGCCTGCTACCAGTTTGCCTCCCATGTGCGTACAACGTAGGGCTACGAAGGAATTAAAACTACTGTGTGATCGCAGCATGTTGACTGAGTTGTGCCGAGAAGTTAAGCTACCCATTGACGTAGAGAAAGTCGGGTTCTTGATGGCGAGCGAGGAACTGAGAATTACCGCACCACCAAAGCGATATTGCGGTGATGTGGACGTTAGGAAACCTAGACCTGTTCAGGCAGGATATCTTCAGGAAACAATGACGCGCTGCTCTAAGGAGAAATTAGGGTCCTAAGACCAGGGAGAGCATTCAACTCATGTAGTCCAAAGCTGTTTGGTTTGCTAAACTCGGCATTCTTCTGACTGCAAATAGAGTGCAAACATCCCACCCACTGCTTGCTAACCAAAGACGAGAAAGAGCAACTGGAACAACTAAACAGACGAGGAACTTGTGAAGTAGCCGGGATGCAGGGGGTGTCCTACAAGGAGAGCGTCAAGCGATGAACATCATATCCCTGAACCTAGACGACATAGGGCCCGTTTAATATTTCTGGTCGGAAGCGACAAAGAAGGGCGTTTAATCCCAGTGACACATTGCACAAACAGAAGAATGCATGTGTAACTCGGGAGTTTGACGGGTGACCGGTTCGCCGCACGTCTACAAACTCTGAAAGAGCACTTAAGACATACAGCGGACTTCTGCTGCATATATCTTAGATCACAGCTGTTGACTAGTTTGAATTTCTACTGGAGCGAAATCCCGCTGTATTCACTAGAGCAGCGCCGTAACACCCCAAACGACAGGAGGACACGAACAAGGGCACCAGTCCGCTGTCAGTTAGCAATCAGAATCCGAATTGGAGACAATAAACACCGCAATTAGCATACACATTTTTATTGGTCAAAAGCCTGAAAGTAATGGGTGCAACCTTTTCACTTTCCAGCCAGAAAAATGCTATTAACTAGATATATGGCTAGGTAGGCTCACAAGGAACACAACCATGGTAGAAGAAAGTGGTGATTTTTTTGCCTTGTTTTGGAAATACAAAGTTCAAATCATGGACAGATTCCACTGGGTTTCATGAGTTCCGATGAGCCTATGAGCCCAACGAAGGGCAGGTTGCAAAGCCATCGATGAGGAACTGGAGCGATCGACAGGGATAGTGAGCGTGTTAAAGGAATCACAAACAAGACGAAGTCATACATTACGAGTGTTTATATCCCGCGAGTGCTTTTTGTTGTGAATGCGTGGCATTCGAAGTGGGTCTACTGGTCGACAAGGGTCAAAGCAATGGACGCCTGCCAATGTAGAAAGCCACGGAATATTTGCACTTGGTGAGGCGTGAGGCTACCCCAAAGCCCTTGGAGCTGATGTACCCTAAGGGAAGAGATTGGTGAGCAAAATTTTCAGGGGCCTGTCGCAAACCAGCAATTGGTGATGACATAAGGGTGGGCACCTGCAGCAATCAGCTGTTTACTACCAGGATAGCACGTGGTGCGTCAATTCCTTCAAGTTTCAGCGTAATGATGCCTCGGCTGCAGCACAGAATCATGCAGGTGTCATCAAATGCCCCCCATTAGCATACCCATATTTGTTAACAAAGGTTAAATTCAGATTACCCGATGACTTCTCAGCAACGAGATTGATGAAAGTGACTCCTGGTTGTTGTTAAACTATTCGATATGGCTTTATTGTTGGTAAATTAGTGAAATGAAACCGTGATTAGGTTTGCTTCATTGTAGTCAGTGTCTGCTACATTCGCATAAAAACGCTTCAAAAATATATTTCAGATCAACTTTAGCTTCCAACCTGCAATTAAAGCTGTCAGGAAGGTCAGATTCCTGGAGATTATCCCAGAATACCAGAAACCTACTGAGAACCTCAAACTCCAGTAAACGCCGATCAGACAACTCTGGACCGAGGTAAGACAGTGCCCTTCAGAATATAGTCCGAGACAGCCTTGGATCAAGGTCAGACAGTGCCCCCTGAGTATATAGCGCGAGGCCGTTGTACTTTTCGCATTCACTCGCTTGTTCGCAATAAAGCTGTTGTGTTCCTTGTAAGCGAATCGTTTTTTGGCACTAGGCACTGAAGCGGGGACAGCAGTCAGATATAACAAAGGCACTATTTATTAGGATGTGTTTGTTGTATGGCCAGACCAGTAGTTCAGTAGCAGAACAACAGTGTAATGCTGTAGTGCAGAACATATTGCCAAACAAGCGTGGAAAAAAAAACTTAGGCCGTTGAGCGTGTGCGCAGGTAAGGAGTGCATCGCAAGCAAAGAAAATCGGTGTATACAAACTGAAAATTACTGGTGATGTAAACAAACGTCTTTGGTTTAGTCCAAGCAAGTTCATGAACTACGTAACCTCCCCCATAGGGTTGCGAGGCGAAAAAACAGCCTTCGACAAGAAAACAATCCACTCGATACATATCGTAAAAGTGCAGTGCTGCATGTACAACGCATAACACTGTCTATTTCGGGCCAAAAATGTTGCTTTGCGAGAAAGGAGAATTCCAAAGGACAAAGCCCTCGAAATGCATACCAATGGATGAAAAATCTGGAAGACTGAAGTACTTCTAGTACTGCAGTTGGATAATTACTTGTTTTCATGACGAAAATTACACAAAAAGTCACCGAAAACTCTTCGACAGCCCACAACCGGTTTCGCCCTCCTTGGGAATCGTCAGGTAGGCGCAGTCCCTGAGTTTTCGTCAACCTTATGTTCTACTGGAACTCACATTGCACGAAATTCCACAAATACACGTATTCGCCTACCAAGTTCGTTGTAACTGGATACCCACCTGAATTCCAGCAGAACATCACAAACGAGAGATTCAGCTTGGATTCAGGCGAGCCTCCCGTAAAAACCAACTTTTTATGCAAATGAGTGTATTTGTTGTAGACTAAAACGTCTTATGGGTTGGTTTGGGTGAATCAAAATTTTCGAGTAACGTGACATTGTAGATTAGGGAACACTGCATCGGAAGTCTGACCATTCCAAAATCATGGTGTATCACATGTTGTGAATTAAATTGATCGACTGAACCTTTTTAAAAAGCCGGGGCTGTAGGTACAACTTATTTTGTAGAGGTTACAAGACAAGTCCAGATGTCATTCACATCGTTTTGGCTGGTCGATGTTCGCAGAAAACCAAATTTCATAGAGATATGTATTACCGTGCTCTTCGGTTCACAGACCAAGCCAAAAGGGAACAATATTCACCGGAAAGCAGAAACTAGTTGCAAAAAAGGCAAACTAATACGCCGAAACCTGTTTTAGCAAGGTAAATCTTCTGAGTGATGGTGAAAGTACTCAGAAAATTCCGCGTAGCAGGTAACGTTAGTTGGTATGAAGATATATGTCTCTGAGCACGCACAATTCACATGCCACTAGTTTACAACCTGCACTCGCTGTTGTAAAAGCTTGAACGTGCGAGTCTGTCACTTCTATGGCTCCCTTGAAATCTTCAAATCCTTCGCTGAAAGATACTATTGCAGTCCATCCAGCATAAACAACGTTGGCTAAGTGCTGTATAGTACACGTCATAGCCTATACCAAACGTTATAGAAAGTTTGGAAAAATGTACACGCAAAATGTAAAAAATGAATTTTCAGCGAACTTATGCGTATTTTTCTTCAGGAAAAATTGAGATATTCAGGTGAACGAGTTTTAATTTTCAGACTCTGTGCAATTCAAACTAACTGTGCTGATGAAATGGGATTTTCTGAATTTTTGATGTTTTGAGGGTCATTGAATGCTTCGACAATTTTCCGACTACGCGAATTACCGTCCCTAGAATATGAACTTCCTGACAATTGTAACTCAGGGGAATGTCCCGATCAGTTAATCATATTGTCATATAGATGGATGTACAGACCAAAGCGTATTCAAATAGGCCGGAAATATTCAACAGTCATAGTCAACGTAACTTCATAAGCTACTGAGACCATTTATTTAACCACAAATCTTTTTTTTGCGCTCATTCAGTGACTGTTTCCATATAAAGAAGTTTGATTTTTTTAAGCTTGCAGTCACAAAGTACTGGAGGAATTCCTCAGAAAGGCAAAGCAGCTATCCGACGGATCGTTGATCATCGACCAGTTTTACTTCTTGGAAAGCCAATAACCCATCATCTAGGTGAGGTTTTTCTCCGTGTGGCTAGTTCTAAGCAAAGCACAGAATCTGGCGGATAAAGCATTAGAGAACCAAGAAAACGCAGGTAGCCAGATGCTTACAGTTCATAGAATTTTGTGATTAGCGGATACAGAACAGTGAGATTTATAAGGCGGGATTATGGAAAGAAGCATCAAAAGAAAACCAAATATTTTTGCGACTTGGATGGAGTGCGGTCATTTTCAAGGTAGGTATGAAGTTCAACTCAATATTTTCTGTGCTATCTGTCTGGTTCTAATAGACAGCTGTTATTTAGGTCCCGAAGACGGAGCAAAAATCAGGTTTAAAAATGTGGATAATCGACCTGCTCTTTTTTATCACCCACCGAGTATATAGCTTGATTCCTACGAAGATAATTTGACTTGCTTTGGATTGATGGTGCCACTGACAAACCTCTGTGCTTCAGCTTACCATGGGTATGTGGTTTACCGACAACTAGAAGATAAAAAGCTATGAATTCAATAGTTTATGCTAATCAAAGCCTCCGGTTCACAGAATTTTCTACGAAGGAAATTATTACAGGATGTCTTCTGAATGAATCGTTAATGGCTGCAGTCGAGAGTTCCATTAGACGGTCAACTGAATTTGATCTCTTGGATCATTCAAAATAGCCCGAAAGAAGCCATGGAGTTAAATTCTTTCGATATTCGTCGCACATCATTTTGAAGCAAAATCCTCGTGTGTTGCCTTTTTAATCCTTTGACTCATAAATAACAGCGAGATTAGCAGGAATTCGTCAGGCATGCCGATTTTCATGACCCATTCACAGGTTATATTACTGAACTGAAGTGAAATCTGCTACCGTCAAACCTGAAAAGACAATTAATTTTCCGGATTTAGTTAGTTCAGAATATGAGGATGTAGTACGCTTCACTTCAAGCACCAGATTTTGTCACCAGGCCCAGTGCTATGAAACTGTATATATTTTGAACAAATAGCACTGAGCACCAAGGATTGTTCTGGTCATCGACTGGCCTGAAGCTTGGCTAAAAATTCAGTATTTATGGTAGAGGTTAATATTCGGGTGGAGTACCAGGCAGTAACCGAATGCATCTTTCCTGGTCTGTTTTCAGCAAATTTTCATAAGTATTGGTGAGCTTCAAAATGATGAGGGGAGAGGACATGGGCTAGTAAACCAAATTTAACGCGCAAACAATGTTCATCTAGTTTTTTCAGTGTGAGCTTGGATGCGCAAGGGCCTACATAGAAGCCTGAGCGTATGGTCACCAGTCAAACGAATTGGATCTTTTCAGACAGGGGGTCATACTGGGGATTGAGGAGTAGTCTGACACAGGTGTGCCGCGGGAAGCCACGCGTTAAGATTAGAGAGCGAGTGATTAAGGAGAGAGTTTTTGGCTGGATGGAGTATAAACCTATGTTTCAGTTTCATCAAGAACAACAGCTACCAAACAGGATAGACCCAAGACTGATCGTTGCCAACGCCGGGAGAATAAAGTCCTTCATGATAGCAGCTCAAGACGCAACCCGTTCCAGTAAAAAACACTAACTACCTTGTTATTGTTAATGTAGGAAAATAAATGAGATAGCCATGCACTGAAGGTGATTTATTTCAGGCCATGTGCGAGGCGACTGGTTTAAGCATGTTAATCTCTCCAACCGCCATTCCCCTGTTGGTTCATTTTCAAGGGAAAACAACTGATGCGCGTGTTTGCCGTTTATAACAGATATTCTGTAATCTCATCCCAGATAGATCGTTTTTATTCCGCACGTAGTTGACCAAAACGCCGGAAGCTAGGTCGAGGAAAGTAACCTAGACAGCTTATTTATCATGTGGGAGTAAACTCTGTAAACGCGGAAGGCATTGTTTGGTATTAGTACGCAGACGGTTCTATCAAATCCAAGCAAATTTTTTTCGATCAAAGTGTGTTCAGATTTCTGGCTCACATCACGGCACTGAGCGCGCTGAATGATCATTAATTCTGCTCCTACCCAACCAAATAAATTGTTGCCCCAGCATTCCCATAGATGTAGTGAGGTGTCGAAGTACTTTCTATGTAATGGGACCAACTCCATCACTGTTAAAGCCGGCGTGACTGGTAGCACTCAGTTCCTTCAAATGATGAATCTTTAAGGTGAATCTTTCAGTTTTATCCAAACTAGGTTTGCGGTAGCTTCGTCACTGAAGGTTCGTCCGGCATTGTAAAAGAGTCTTTCACATAATAGAAGATGGCGAGCTGGATCAGACGAATAGTTCTACACTGATGTATTCTATGTACAAAGCTCAGTTCAACGTAAAAATAATAAATCCTGTTCCATTCGCTCTGAACATTTGTTTGGAGTCCCCTGTGTGCAACAGAGAACCTCATACGATCCCACAAAATCTTTCGGCGTCCTCGGTCACTCTGATGATTTTGGGTTTCTTATACCTACCGTTCTTCGAATCTTGCGAATTGACCGCATGACTGATGTTTGCGCAGCTGGTGTCTTTTGTGCTTTCGGTTAAAAACCGTGTCGATTTATGGGTTTTTCCAGTGTGCTTGCGTGAGTGTGGTTTCAGTACTTTTGTTCTGACTACAATCAGACGGTGTTTTCTGTGCAGCATCTGATGACTCCTCAGTAGAGGGGAAAGTGTCGTTTGAACGTCAAGCAAAGTAAGCCGATGATGCACACCATGAAACCCAACCAACTTCCCGTCTTCCTAAACTACTGAACAAACATATTACTTAGAACCTGCTTTACCGACAGCGGTAAGATAAAAGTGGTTAGCAGTTCAGGAATTTCACCGCACGTGCTTGCACATCTTTGTGCAATTTGACTCACTCGACCATTGTTAGTGAGGTTCGAAACCTATATGCACCACTTGCCTATCATTCTTGTTGTTCGCGCAGATTGGCTTTAAGAGAAAGCAGACCCGCAGGCACATGAAAGCAGCCGACAAACTGCAGTAGACAATTTGACCAGGGTCAGTCTTCCGTACCAGTCACCGGGTGCGCAGCATTCAACTCGCGCTAAAGGTGCTCATCCTGGTTTTTCATGCCGAAAACACGGTCAGCTTCAGGAATCCCATCTTGATGACTGATGAAATAGTTCGTGATGTCTGACGAAATCTGCCGGCTGGGTTTTAGTTTTTCATCGGCCAGTGAGCTTCCAGGGGAAACATGTAGATAACTAAGCCTGCCCTTCAATATCAGACAAAAACAGAACGTTATATGTATGCGACTGGAAGATAACGGTAAAAATCGCAGAGCTGCTGGATAAGATTTGTGTTCAACAAGAAAATTTATATCACGAAACATTCTGACGAGTAATAAGGATGAGTCGAACAATTGTTATAGGACTTTCTTTGTGTAATTCCACTTGTAGTCTAACTGGTACTGATGGAAGTTCATTTCTTTTTTCGAGTTACTCCTCGTCAGATAAATCCTTTACCGACGTAAAACAGAAAAATTAGGCTGATAACTCATCAGAGTCTCTGGCAGGAGGCTGTGATTAATTCTTGGAATGAAAGTTACATGGTGAAAGTTTGGATACCACCGCTGAAGCGCAAGCATCTTTTGCCGGGTGTTGCTAGTGTGCACCTGGCTACCAGCCCCTGGAAACGAATCAAATTTCATCGGTCCTTTCTTGAAAACATCACCGAACTGCACAGTCTTTATCTCTCGCATTAATTTGTGTACTTCATTTATTCTCTACTACCTTCAGCTCCGGGAGGGAACTTCTTCATTTTTGCTTGTCAGACCTGGCATTTTTGCGCCAAATTTTCCGAATGTGGTGCCAAACCGTTGAAAAACCAAAGCCGATGACAATTTTGTTGTTTAAAAATTCCGTTTATTCGACTGTCCAGTTACAGTAGTTCCACCAGAAAGCGCACCCCAAAGAGAACGTCTTAGTAACTGGGACCATCTCACCCCTATCCCGTGAACTTTGGCTCGAAATTGGCAAATTTTTAGGAATCGTCTTCCCACTCTGAAAAACCATGCTAGATATCAGTCGGAGGCAAGTCTTCCTCCAAACAAAGACCAAAACGCATGGCTCGTGTTCTGAGTTTTTCCAAAACTACAAAAACAGTGTAGTACACAAGACTTCCAAATTTGCTAACGTTTCCAAACGTGCTTCCTCAAAAACATGCCTGTGCCTAGGGTACAATAGCATTCATCTTTACGTAAAATTAAGTGGATAGACCATTTTGGTAGCCCACTGGGAGATGGTGATCTAACAAAGTACACATCAGCGAAAAGTGAACCCAAAATGAGAAAAGCTGCAAACTCTGAAGTTCAGCCACCTAATACACGCTTCATTGATGGCGGGATTTCCTAACTTTTGGCACGACAGTAGCTCCCGCATTTCTGAGCTCATCGTCCCTTAGTGCAGAGTGTACCAGACCATCAGCCCCCTCAGCTGATACCAGCTGTTCCACTCCCCATGAATGTCCTTTGTTCGAAGAGGGTGCTGCGTTTGAAGGACTTTCCTAAAACTGTCATCCCTCTACAATCAAGATGGACGTAGTGTTTTGTGCTTTCTGTTGGTTCGTAGTGCAAGTAGCAGAGTTGACTTCCGGCGAATTAAACTACATGACTGTGAAACTGATAGCTCTCTCATAAATCTGATAAGTCCGCTTTACTCGGTTGGACTACCCAAGTTGTTCAGACGACTCAGTATAAGAAATATTTTCTACGGATAATGCAGGATGCTGCCAGCAAAATACCTGGACAGCGCGCAAAGCTATGTTGCACTTCAGCACATTTTCACCATTGTAATTTTTCAGTAATGCCTACCAACTTGCTAGAATAAAGGGGCTTTAACACACTAGGTATGGCCATATGTGAGAAGTAAAAGATTCATCCAGAATGCGCTCGCTTCACCTACATACATCAAGATGTTTATAAGTCCTCCGAAAACAAGAAGGATCTCACTCAGTCGAAGTCTGTACCGGTGGGTCCGACCTTATAGGTCTGTGAACTCTGAGAAAGGAATTTAATCGGTTTATTCCACGCATCACAATAGTACGAAACTTTCTAAAGGGATGCATACAGCAGAGAGTTACTGACCCGACAGTTTTCTTAAACTAAGTCATATTTTGTGTGATCAGGCTAACCAATTCAGAGGGAACAAGTTTTTTTTCTGATTGTGACCCTAAATTTTTAAGAACTTGAGTCAAACGGGACAACTGCTCGCTACACAGAACCTGGAAAGCTCCTGATTGGATGTTCGGCAAGGACTATCGGTATTCTGAGAGACATCACACTACAAATTAGTATGACTGACAAATAAGTCCCCCTACCCTGATTAACGACGGAATTTTATTACTTGGGGTCATTACAATTGGCGGGAAACCTCCTATTATATTCGTTGCATGCTGCTTTCGACTTCATATTTTTCCGAGGTTTGTTTGTTCCGCCAGAACTGCAACCGGATTATCGGGCACTGGAATACTAACAAACAACAATTCTATTCAGATGTTTATGTATGTTTGGATGCATGTTTAAGCAAGATATACATCAGTTGGTTTGAGAAAACGGAGCCCTAACACGGTGAAGTGCTAACGGCTTGCACTTTGTTCGTCTTACCCAAACATGTTTAACTGAATGAGCCAAGCAGAAGATAAACATGAATCATAAAGGGCACGGACCATCGGTCAGCTAGAGCAGTTCAACTCCTAACGGAGTGGTGTTTAGGCAGACAAAAGGTAATATCATCTGGGTGCTTTGTCCACTAAGAAACCATCTTGTATGAGACGTCCAGTCGTAAATTACCTGATCACCCACAACAGAACAGTCATCAGATACATCAGTTTCTCGTCAAAATAGCAAAGCATCATGAAATTGTGCGAGGGTATGAGCAGTAGCACTTTGAAAAGAAGTAGCTCTCAATATGAATTTCCAATGACTAGCCTACTGCAACTTTAATATAGGTTTACAGTTCTCTGTTTTCGATTCAAAGAACCTTATTTCGTGCCACTTTAGTTTTATCGGGAGCAACTGTTCCGATACCAGACAACTATATATATGTTATATAAATTAGGTAAATTATAGATACAAATTATGGATAAATTTAGTCAGATTACTCTAAGTTACAAACTATAAGCTATATAAAATTTATTATACAAATTATATAGATTATATGTATAGGCAATAAACATGCTTCTCAACAAACCAGCCACCGAGAAAGAAGACTTTGGTTGTTGATTGTGAGAGTTTTTAGGTTGGATCAGCGAATTGATTGAAATGTGACATCTGTTCCCTTTTTACTTTGAGAAAGTGCATTTTTATCTGTGTATCCTGTATAACTTGTATAAGCAGTTATATAGAGTCCTGATGTGCTTTGCCACTGAAGGCTGTGGGTTCGGTTGCCCGGTTGCCATTCATTGCTAATTCATAATTTTAATGCATTGTATTATAACTCTAGCACCGAATTGTACTGTATTCTACTCTATTGTATTCTGTTCTACTGTGTTCTATTATTTTGGACTGTTTTATTTAATATTCTGCTCTATTAATTTGTTTATATTAGTTTATACATATATGTCGTGTATGCATTACTTATACTTGTGCACACGACCATTCTCAAGTCTGCTGACCATCTAAATGGTCAAGCCTACAACCGCGCTAGTAGTGCTCTGTGACAATCTTTGTGCACAGAAAGCCGTATAATTGCTTCTACTAGCATGCCTGGGTGCATCTCATGAGCAGTGTGGGCCACCAGGTCACCTTTCGCATGCATTATGTCCACACTTGTCGGTTAAGAACTACCATAAGGGTTCTCCGGTGGCTTTAGAGCTGTCCTATCCCCTCCACCATCTGGTCATAATCCCTTAGGTTTACACCAGCTACCGAGTGTTCGGTTAGATGCAAATGCGGCTCAGCACAAATCGCATGTGACATTACCCCTTGTGCGAGGGTGTTCATCGGCCTAGTTCGATACGACGGACAAATATGGAAACGGACGCTAGCTGTTATATATCTATCTATTTATCTATCTATCTATCTATCTAGCTATCTATCTATCTATCTATCTATCTACCTATCTATCTATCTATCTATCTATCTATCTATCTATCTATCTATCTATCTATCTATCTATCTATCTATCTATCTATCTATCTATCTATCTATCTATCTATCTATCTATCTATCTATCTATCTATCTATCTATCTATCTATCTATCTATCTATCTATCTATCTATCTATCTATCTATCTATCTATCTATCTATCTATCTATCTATCTATCTATCTATCTATCTATCTATCTATCTATCTATCTATCTATCTATCTATCTATCTATCTATCTATCTATCTATCTATCTATCTATCTATCTATCTATCTATCTATCTATCTATCTATCTATCTATCTATCTATCTATCTATCTATCTATCTATCTATCTATCTATCTATCTATCTATCTATCTATCTATCTATCTATCTATCTATCTATCTATCTATCTATCTATCTATCTATCTATCTATCTATCTATCTATCTATCTATCTATCTATCTATCTATCTATCTATCTATCTATCTATCTATCTATCTATCTATCTATCTATCTATCTATCTATCTATCTATCTATCTATCTATCTATCTATCTATCTATCTATCTATCTATCTATCTATCTATCTATCTATCTATCTATCTATCTATCTATCTATCTATCTATCTATCTATCTATCTATCTATCTATCTATCTATCTATCTATCTATCTATCTATCTATCTATCTATCTATCTATCTATCTATCTATCTATCTATCTATCTATCTATCTATCTATCTATCTATCTATCTATCTATCTATCTATCTATCTATCTATCTATCTATCTATCTATCTATCTATCTATCTATCTATCTATCTATCTATCTATCTATCTATCTATCTATCTATCTATCTATCTATCTATCTATCTATCTATCTATCTATCTATCTATCTATCTATCTATCTNCCATATCTTGCAAATAGCAAGATTTTGGCCAAAATTACTGCCTGATGTCCCAGCGAATTTCTCCCTCCACAAATATGCTTTTTAAGTTTTTCAGTGGTTAATTACGAAAATTCACCCTTCTCAAAAACTTTCAATAATACGAAAATGTTTGGCACAAATACAGTAGAAATAAAACAAAACTCTCATGAGTTAGTACCTAATCACACACCCCTCTTTTGATGTTTTTCTGTGCACTCGGCCTGATTTCAGTGTAGAATGCATTACAACAACGTTTCCGTTTGTATGCTGAGTTCCGTTTAGGCCCTCTAAGGCTGTTTCGTTTGCCCATAACTTTCTATTCATTCCTCATTCACTTAGGCAGGAGACTGGTTAATTCACCACGGCCCTAGCATCTCGATAGAATGTGCAATTATTTTAGGTTCCCATCTATCTATGAACAACCGTATGCATGGGACTTTGTCGGTTGTCGGCTAATGTGTGAATTCAGAACTATCGTAGCACAAATCTCTGAAATATCATTTAAATCATGATTTAATTTGCCACCTAGACTGGTTAGTGTCTCATCCAAATCCTTTGATATGTGACTGGCGAGCGATGTCGTATGGTGCTGTGGTGGGTTTGACCTACCTCATGAATGGATAATCTATCGTATCCGGTTGTGTGTGCTACTTGAGTGGTCATAATGAGTTTGCTACCGCCGATCTCATGTAGTTTTAATCATTAAGCTGACTGCATTGTAGATAGTTTTGAGATAGGTGGAATCGGTTTTCACATCAATCCATTTTGAGCAGTCCTTCTCCTACCCTGACGTAATCGTGCTGGATGGTCCAGCTCAAACAACAAAATAACTGGACTCAAGTTTTACTCTTACTAAAGCTCATCAGTGTACATATGATTGGCAGTACCGGGCTTCAAAGTCTGCAAGACATGCACCGTGCCACCACTGGACGCTGAGTGTACTTGAATTATCACTTCGTAGTGGACGAAAGTTCTCGCGCTTGAGTGAGCTTATGGTTTTGTCCCACCAGTAACCGAAGCCGAAATTCCAGTCCCTTATAAGTAAATAGATGTATTTCAGGAACAAACAAAGAGTGAATAGGCTCAGAACAGTCGAATATTAGGACTGCGTTTTCATTAGTCATAATGCAACAGGTCGGACAGCAAAGGCTCAGTCAACGAACATAAAGATTTATCACGTGCTTCAAACAAAGGTTCCATGAAAGTTCGAAAGTAAATCCCTTTGAGGCTTGAAACTACTGGTGCTTCAGACTGGGAGTGTAACAAGCGTGGTGATCATAGTCATCTGTCCGAGCATGGTGGGGACCGTGGAAGTATAATAGCCAATAAAATTAACCCCACGTTATTTGGATCGTCACTCAATGACATCAACCTGGGAACCCTATTTGTTACATGCGGCAGATTGGATAAATGAAGCTTCACCAATGCTGGCGCCCCCAGACCTTCTCACTTAGAACCGTATTCATCTCAATTTACTCCGCCTGACAACTAGCCCTCTGTAATAGAAGCCAGCCTTTGCTGAAAAGTCGAACTCCACTGTACAGCTGTTTTATCCTTCGGAGAAATAATCAGTAGTACTCATCTCATGAAACTATAGGAAGTTTTTACCCTGCAACCTCCCAGCTAGTAGTTTCAGCACTTAAACATTCGGTCACGACCGCCTGATAAGATGAGTGCTCTATAAGTGGCTCAGAGGAAGAATACTTTCACAAAGCGAGTGAGACTCCCATCTGACAAGCCGTCAATCGAGAAGCCAGTCAGTAAGTGACCACTTGATGTGATCTCCGTGGTTGAAGGATGAGTGCCTCTATATCCTTTTCAAGTTCGAGTTGATTACAGTGCTGATCAGCCGCTCGTGGCCGGACGTCTGTTTTCAACCTTCCAGCTTGGAAGTCGTGGGTTCGAAACTCCCTGGAGTCTCGTTAAATGCGCACTGCTGACGATTCCCAGTAAGGATGAAACAACTGTCCAGTGCTCCTCGGCTTTTCAGCCTAGACTGTCTTCACTTACAGGACGAAGTTTCAAGTGCCAAATTCCCAAGTCTCACGCTCGCATCCGTCACTCTCCGGTTTGGTAGCTGAGCTCCAGTAACTACTGCCGAAGTAGTACTGTGCATATGGTGATGATGATGATTTGACGAATTACTTCATGTTTCGTTAAGGTTACAAATGTACTACTGGTGTCTCTTCCGACAGATTTTATGGGTCAACTGAGGTTTTCATGCCGATCGTAATTTTGCTCAATCTCACTAAAAACATCAGCACCTAATTAGTGCTACTACACATGATTAGGTTGACTTGGAATTGTTCAGTGCATCGTGTTCTGTTCATTTCACGAAAAAAAGTTCACATCTTTCCTTCAGATGCCCAACTCAGTCATACAAAAAACAAAAACCAGGTGATCGACGCTCCTATCCTTGTGGAGTTCGAAATCTAAACGAGAAGCAGCTTCAGCTCACTTATACATTGCGAAGCCGGGCACACCACTTGCTGGCCTCAGCATAGTATACAATTGTCCATCAGTAGGTGGATTAATTCGTTTTCGTCTTAAAGCCCCGATGCTTTAGTCTAGCGTCTATCTATTCAAGTGAGTCTTGTGCTTTGTGATTCGGTTCTCCATAAAAGTAATTTTAATTAGAGTACGCCGATTCCTACGAAACAGGCTCCACGACTCGTCTGAGGCTAGGAATGACGAACTCTGACAGCCACTGATGTCAAATGAAATCTGGGACCCGTAAAACGTGAAATACCAAATCCTGAATTCTGATGCGTATAAGTCAAGGATACAAGAAAAAAGCTTTAATACGTTCGAACACATCAATTCACGTACTAGATCAATGGATATTTGGTGCCCGCTTTCTAAACACTATTGGCAAATAACTTTGAGCACACACATGTGTGCTTGCGGTTTGGTTAGAAGAATTTTGCCTTGGTGCTACGGGTAAATATGCGGGTGATATGCTGCAGAGTAACGGGATATGTGTGCTGTTCAAATCGCCTTCAAAAACCTTATATGTGTATAGGTTGAAAGTGATATGGGTTTATTAAGAAATAGCAGCTGGTAACACGACACAAAATGTAGGTGAACCAGGTTATAAAGGTTTATCTGTTGAGTTCATTTGGATGCCGAAATTGCTGGAATTGGTGACCTGATGGAGTCCGTCGTAGTTAATATCGTTTCAATATTCTTTCGAATAATCTGAAACATACAGACTCTTGAGGCTCCTTTGCTAGGAGGCATCCAATAAATCTATGCAAAATGGTCAGCTTTCCGGCTGATGCAATGGTATCGAATGTGGTGCTGAATGGTAAGATCTATCTTCGAAAGCAAAGTCGATATTATATCGGTGATTTAGATATCGAGGGCTGTCAAACTATGTTCTAACCTTTCACATGAGGAAGCGAAATCTATAAGTTTTCTCATGAAAGAAACCACTCACAAGGTTGACAGCTCACGACCGGTTTCGTCTTCATTGGGTCTCATCAGGTTGGCACAGTCCCCGAGATTCCAAAACAGAACCCAAAACAGAAAGCTTACATTACACTCTAGGTAAGGTTTCTTGTCAACCAAACGGGTAAGTCCATCCACAAAAGCTGGATTCTCGTTTGATTCCAGACCGGGTTGCGCTGGCACATTGCGAAACAGGCAGTGAGCTACACTGCGAATGACGCAGCCAAGCTGTTTATTCAGGCTACTCTGTATTCTGCGTGAACCAAGACCAGAAGCATTCTACTGTACGCCAAACAGTTATCTAAGGATGAAGGACCACACCAACCTGATATCCTACAAGAGTCAGTGCTCGGTGATGATTACGCTGTGGCCGTATGAAAAGCAAAGCTGACAAATGAGAATGAGAAATTAGTTACAACTAGAAAAATGAATGTGGTATCTTTGATCATCCACCAAGGCCAGCTTTTAGGAAGATAGCTGGATTGAGACCAGCAAACTGTCTTTTGGGTACTCAGTGCCTGCCCGCCTGCTGCACAACATCTTTAGATACAACGGGCTCGGGACACACAGTAAGGTGTGATTAAACACTCAGTAAAGTAAAGGGAAAATCTAATACGCATCAGGAACAGTTAGCGTAGTTTGCACAGTAAGTACAGGCGAGTGTTAGGTCAACTCGGTAGTCATAGCCTGATATTCATCAGCCTCGTTGACTACTGGTGGTCAGGACCGCCGAGACACCTACATTTAGAACAATAGGATATTGAGGGAGTATTTATTATCTACTCTCAGACCAGTATCGACTAAGTGCGCAGTGTTTACACCTGAAACCCCTTGAACCGACAATTTTGCAACACAATCCTTTGTCCCTAAGTAGAGTTTCCTTGCCTTACGACCGACACTTCCTAGGTCCCGGAGGCACCTGAATAGACAAATCGCCTTTGGAACGGTCAGCATGGGCAATCATGCCAATCACCGGAATTAAGTTGGGGCTTTTGAATACGTGCAAAAGTTCGGAATCATTGGAAGGGTATCTGAATTATCATATCCTGCATCCGATGTGGGTTCTAGCAGTTGAATCATCTCTAAACATTCCTCTCCTCTAATGGACCCCAATTTTTGATGGGAATCGTTCCATCACGTTCCCCTCTAGGAAGTGTTCCGAGTAGACTTTTAATCGGAAGGTATTCTGAACAATCTGTAACTCAAACGGCAAACTACATTCATTTGAAAATCACTTTGGAGTGAACGTGAAACTTAACTGAAGTGTCACAAACGAGAAATTCAGTTGCTTCCAATGTGACTAGAGTAATTTACTACTTAGTTTATTCCGCCGTTTGCACACAACTTTCTGTTTAGTTGGGAAGTAACAATGATAAAAAGTAAGGGACTACGTTCACCTGATGAGGCCAAAGATGGTTGAAACCGGAAATCTTTTCCAGATAAGCCCCGCCACTTTTTGCCAGCTCCAATTTAACGTACGCACACAACCTTGACCTACTTCTGATGAAAACAATTCCTTATCCGCATCTAGGCTCATTTTGTGCGAAAATTTTCTCCGTTCGGACGTAAAACCTTAAATGAACTTTCTGACGCTTTCAACTCTCGTTCATGACAAGGAGACGGCAATACGTTATTTGCAAAGCCACGGAGTGATCCATCAGCAACGTTTATGCAATAATGGCCACCAAATGACACTTTCAACTGTTTCTAACAGGTGGAGGTGTAATGCCCGACAGTGTCGGCAAGAAATTGGTCTTCGAAAGGGAACTTGGCTGGAGCGGGCTAGGCTGGAGTTTAGGACAGTAATTCTATTCATTTATTGCTGGTCCAAAAATTTGGCAAAAATCAAATTATGCTCAAAGGAATTATCTATAAGCCACACAACCGCTGGTGACTGGAAGAACTTTCTTCGCGAAGTTTGCGCCTAGCGGCTTTTGCAGACTCCAACAGTTATCGGCGGCCCAGGTCTACACGTCGAGATCGATGAAACGCTAATATCTCGCCGTAAAAACCACGCAGGGCGAGTCCTTCCCCAGCAGTGGATTTTCGGAGGGATCTGCCGGGAAACTAAAGGGGTGTTCATGTATGCAGTGCCAGATCGAACTGCAGCCACTTTGATGGACACAATCCAGGCCTGCATCGCTCCCTGATCAATCATCATCTCCGATATGTGGGCATCATACCAAGGAATTGAAACGATGATTGACATGAATCATACTCATGGAACGGTTAATCATACCGAAAACTTTGTGGATCCAACGACTGGAGCTCACACACAAACCATAGAATCTCTTTGGCACGTCTACAAGATGCAGAATAAACGCCAATGCGGCACAGACCGATCTTTAGTGGACAGCTACTTAAGTGAGTTCGTTTGGAGGCAGAGGTACCGAAAAACAGACCTCCTCATGCAAATTATTAATGACATATCCCAATTTCACCCTCTTCAATAAAAACGAAAAGTACAAATTTCATATACTCTTTTCCCTAATCTTTTTTGGGTGGCGGGGGTTAATTTTTTGGCGGGGCTTATCTGGAAGAGATCCGAAACCCGTATATGAGTTTTCAGCAGCCTTATGAGTAGTCTGTTATATCTCGGAAATATACTGCAGTATGTCAAAACACGAGGCGGCCTTTGTGCAACAGCCACAGCATAAAGTAGAGATACAGTTAAGTCGCTCGTCAACACTGACGTGACCCACCAACGACTGTATTTCGCCGTTTACCTGCAAACTGGTTATTCAGTTACTACAAATTAATGCTCACATTTCGATGCTTATGTGCTTCGTGTGAAACTAATCACCAGGTAGTTTATTCTAGCAAGTCTGAAGACCGAGTATGTGGGGTAATGGAATCGAATACCGAACAAAACAATCATATGAAATGCCGCCTTCACAGGGAAAAGCAGTCCCACGGTTGCGTTCGCTGCAGGCGTGTGCACACCCACAACGTTCGTTCTGATTGGTCGATTCGGTAGCATTGTCGGCTGACGAAATGCCATTCCGATCGTTGACGAAACTCAGCACGAGTACTGATGAAATCCTTTCGTCAGATGGGTCTCTAGGGCTGCTGATTCACTCCAAACATAGAATAGAAATTTTTAAAACTTACATATGTCGGAATATGCAATCTGAAGAGGACTTGTGGTATGTCAACGTGCGGAAGCTTTTGGCGGGCTGATTTCCTCACTCGTAGTCTTCTCACCCCATTCACTAGGTTTCGATCACATGAAGGAACGGATTTCACTTGATTATTCTCACTAGCCCCAGGCTTTAATACAGGGCCACGATTTTTAGAGATAAAAGTGTGTTTCGGACACCTTTTCTCTGTTTTTTTTTTGCTGGGAATTCGAAATACAATGTAGGGACATAGGAACTGTTTACTGTGTAAAAATGTACTATGTTTCTAGCTGAAAGTAGAGAAAATTTCATGGAAGCATACCAGAGTTAACTGAAAATGCTAGACGCTTTAAGCATAGACCAACATCATATGTTGAACCAAATCTTCAGTATCCCGAAATAAATTGTTTTCAACATGTCTTCAAAATAGTAAAAAACGTCATGTTGTACTCAATTCACCATCACATGGATATAGGTGGAGAAGACTGATAGGAAAAAGGACTTCCATAACATGGTTATCCAAATCGCACCCGTCCAAAGGTTCTTTCAGGTTTGTGAGTTAGTGTGGGTGAGCAATTTATTAACGGATGGCGTAAAGAGGAAATATTAACTAGCACTGTGTTACAAAGTCGGAGGTTTAAAACCGGATCAAACTGGTCACTTGGCCTGACGGGGCTTTCGCGTCAAAACTGGAACATTGCTCGGGAGTGAATTCACTGACTGTTAACAGTGGCTTCCCTGTCGGTTCCAAACTTTTCCATCTACCTCAAGTTTGGTTGCCTTCCATTGCTGTTTGATCTGATTTTTATCTTGCCATTCTGGCATGTTTGACACGCTGAACTTATCAACGGTTTGCTCAGTGTCACTTGGCATCCTGGCAGGTCAATGTGACCACCGCCACTGAGTAGCTCACGTGTTCTCCGGAGTTTCAGTTGATGTAGTGTGATTATCAGAGGTCGAGTGACCAAATGACCTCTGATCGTGACTGAACACCACCTGATCACCCCCACTACCGATGTTGGGTAGTCCGAACTGCCACTTTTCTAGGTTCAGATATCAAGTGGTGCACGGCTATCGGATAGTCGTTTCGATATGGTTTGACTTAATGGATTATCTCTTTGCCGGCGCATTAATTGCATGTGCAACACTGTCCCGAATGGCACGAGAGAATCGACTGCACACAAGAAGGATGCACAGAATCACCAACTCCCAGTGAGCGCCTTCTAGGGTCATGGCCAAAATGAGCAACTTTCTGTAAATTATCAAGCAATAGCTAATTACTGTTCGATTCAGTCGGCTGAAAAGCGCTTGGACCCTTGTAGAAGTTTGCGCTATTTTCGCGAACATCCTTGATATTTTAGTACAAAGTAAACATAATGGCTGTGTAGGGCTTAGTTACAGGTTTCACAACCATGTGGTCTGTATAGATCTGGAGAGCAGACTTAATGTTCTAACGGTCTCAAGAATATTTGCTGGAACCAAACTCCCCAAAAGTCTTGGTCGTACTGTCATTTCTCATTCAGGAAACCCTTGACTTCTGATTGTCAACATCGTTGGCATCACCTGGTTCTACATCGGAAATAGTACTTTTTGTCGTGAGCCTACGACCCTTAGCTGAGTGAATTTTATGCAGAACACTGTGATTCTACACTCCTGCTTCCCGCTCCCAGGTTCGCACTATGTCATCCAAACCCTATCGTAATTTATGATTTGTAGACTGGCATTCCCCGTCCCAGTGCGCGAAGCTTTCCTTTAGCTGGCTTGAAGCCTCACTCGTGCTAGGTTAATTGTTACTGATACGAGCTCGAGGCAGCTCGTTGGTTAAGGAGAGAACCCACTGGTTGGAAGATCCGTGGTTTGAACCCAACCCTGGTATCTCGGCTACTCCTGTCTAGGCTTAGGCAGCCTGGCAATATGCTTGGCCTCATGGTTCCATCGGGTGGTATGGCTGCTAGACACCGAAAGGGTGTTACAGCTAGGCAAATATCTATTTATTTACTAATATGCTTACGAATTGCATAAAGGTCATAGATAAACATATCACAATGCTTTAAAATATATACTGTGGAAGTGCACCTGGAAATTTAGCACGGAACCACAAAATTGTTTGATTAAATAAGTGGGTAAAGCTGCAAAAGCGCGAGATCCACAAAAGTACAAGTTTTCTCGTTGCCCTACTAGTGTAACGGTGGGTACTACTGATGACGCATGCGAGTAGTATGTGTGTTCTCGTAACTTCGCCTTGATCTAATGGAAGGTGGGATTTATTACGGAATTTGTGGAACTACTTTACAGTTTTTGCTTGCAATTGTGCGATAGTCAATGAATATCCAGGAGAGTTCAAGAAGACGCGTTCGAGAAGAAGATGGATATTCCGTTTTTAAAAACAACATGCAAATGAGAGTTTAACGTTCCTGTTCAATAGTCTGTAACCGTTTAGTTGGCGTTTTCTAATAGATAACTCCGCAGCGAAGCGTTTCCCTCCTTATACAAGTAGTACTTCTGACAAACTCAACTGTAACTGGAAGCCCACCGACATCTGTCCAAGTATAATCACAGGAATTCAGCAAGGAAGAGTGGAAATATGCTAACGGTCGAGTA
Source organism: Opisthorchis felineus (assembly GCA_004794785.1). Classification (NCBI taxonomy): domain Eukaryota; kingdom Metazoa; phylum Platyhelminthes; class Trematoda; order Opisthorchiida; family Opisthorchiidae; genus Opisthorchis; species Opisthorchis felineus. Next base: position 450,224 of record SJOL01007639.1, read on the forward strand.
TAGTTAAGTGCTCAGTGCTCAGTGCCTGGGGAACGTGGGGACAACTAGGAGAGCTCACCATGGCAATTTTGTTAACGGTCGTGTTCAGTCGGGCTCAAATAACTAGAGCTGAATTCAACGTATCAACTAAAATCATCGTGGTACTGCTATTTTTTCATTGTCCTGGTTTATTGAATGGGTGAGTTAACTATGACGGCTTCCAGGCACCTATGATACTAATCTGTGCAGCAGTGGATAGCAGCCAAGTATAACTCTGTTACTGCTTTGTGGATTACATCTGAGGTATTTGTGCACCTTGGCGCCTGAGAAGTAACCTGAAACATTGGGACAGTCAGACAACTTTACATTTGCTAGCTCGGTGCCTTTGGAAGGCCCAAATGAAGTTGCCTATCAAGTCCTCTCTGATAACTACCCCAACGATGACACTTTACAGGTATTGTGTAATTTGAACTTAACTCTTTCCCGTTCCCATTCAGACATCTTCCGTCGCAAATATGCCGATGACATTGCACTTGATATTTCATGTGCCCTCAGCTTGTCTGAGTTTAAATGTGCATACTCGATGACATAGTCATTTCAGTCGAGTCCGTGTTTCTCTTTTCCGCTCTTCGCATGATTCTGTGCACAACATTAGTGCTAATGGCGAAGCTATTTCAAACTTCTCTTCTGGTGAACACTTTAGTATCAGTTTATTAATGGTCTGTCATGGTTTCAATATCTTAAATCAGTAGGCCGTGAAGTGAATGGCTTTCTTTTAGTTCTTTATGGCTCACGAATTTGTTCGTTTCATTCATCTTATTTTTAGACAGGATAGCACATTCTTTTCGCAGTGGCATTTGTCTTGCTTAAGATTTTACCCAGCCTCAGTAGGACTGTATGTCAACTGTCCGATCTGTTGAATCATTCCCAAATAGCAGCACTCTATCCACTAGTCTGCCCGCTGTGAATGAAGTGTTTCCCCGTTGGAGAATGAGAATATATTCTACGATTTCTGCCGTAAGGCACTTGTCGAAACAAAGCATTTAGAGCATTACAGTGAACCAAAGAGGTACGTCTTCTTTTATTGGAGAGATGTTCATCCGATGCAAGAGAAAACTGCTCCGGTTGAGGTTGTTTTTGTGAATAGTAGGTTAACCCGTGGGATCGAAACTAGATGAACTGCTGATGTCCGTGAAAGTAATATATAGGCGCATCTTCCAGGCCACTGGAGTTAACAAAACCAACTGATAAAATCCATCAACCGCTGCCAGTCCACAGTCCAAAATTAGGCAAACAGAGCTCAACTTGACCGAAAACCGACACATAAACGCCGGTGTGCCTTCAACTTGTCCAACTTGGTTCAATCAGACACGAATGAAAAATGTGTCGACGTCCAGTCAACCATTTAAGGGAAAAGCTAGAGAAATTCGGAGCAACATAGGGTACGAGGTATTCCGCAGCCCATTTCAAAAGTTCTTGTCCACTTAGTATAGATGCTGGTGAAAATTTCATTGCTGACCGGAACATCCGCCATCCACTAATGTTGGTTTCTCATTCACCTGAGATATGCTCAAACCAGCTGAAACATTTTTATCCCATGGGGCACTGCCGAACCACACTCTCATCGTGCGAGACGACAAATGAAACAGTGGAAAGCCTTCAGAAGAATTCATGATGATCTCTCGTGCGAGGAAAACGGTAGGAAGCAACTCAGATGCTCTCAGCAAGGGCATATGGGACGCATCGCAGTGATCTACGGATTCCGCAAGAAGGCCTGAATGACAAGTATCGTGTCTGAGCAATGGCTTTGAGGAGTGAACAATAAGTTGTTGCTGGAGAATCAAAAAATGGCATCGGTCCGAGGCGATTATCTGGGCCATCTGCGACTACCTGTCAACGACGTCCAGCTGACTTTCCGTCCTCCAAATTAAACGTCAAGTACGCAAACTTTGGAGGTGGTAAACTGCGGAAGGGTAAGCCATTACAAAGCACATCACGTATGTCATATCGACATGCACAAATTCCACACAGATAATGTATATGGACGTTAGGAATTATTGGCTACGTGCTGCGGATGCCAGTGGATGGAACAACACCAGTTGGCAGAACTGTTCAGACGTATTTGCTGCATGTGGAATCAGAAGCGACTCAACAGATATATCATGCACTGGCGCAATCGATAAGCAAGGGACCTGAAATCTCCCCAAAAACAACCTGCCATCTTAGGTGATTGGTTTTAGCTTGTTAATCCAACACTTCTATGGAATATGATGCTTGTTTTGGTCAAGATGCTGAACCCGAAGCGGATGAACAAGGTACACAAGCAGTGGAATCTGGCAAAGAAGAGTTACCGCCGAAGAGTAGTTCACTGGGCTATGTGAATAATTCAAAACATTTACCTCAAAGGAACACTCAAAGCAGACCCCCATCTAAGCCAGTATTCCAATTCAAATCACAGAGGTCGAAAGGCACTGCGCTAAGCAAGCAAAACTACCAGTTTCTTTGAAACACAATTTTGGTGACTGTGACCGCAGACTTGGTTTAGTGTGATCCCAAGGATGCACCTCACAAAGGAGCGAGAACATCTATTAAAGTGAGTATGCTTGTTAATCATCCGCATCTACAGAATGTGTTTGCATTTATTTCAACTTTTGTTCCAAGTGGATTCCACCCAAACTCAGACTAGATGGCCAGCTAACACGAGAGGTCATTGTCCACTGTATTAATGTTGCTTTCAAAAATGTCTTGGTGTAAAAAAGATGGCAAATTATCCGGGAATCTAACTGTCGAGGGCGAACAAATCTGGGTTAGTGGCATCGGAAATTTCAACTATTTACTTCTTCTTGAGGACCGAATTCGGCAGTTGAAAAAGCCAAATGTGTCCTCTGTCTGAAAGTCCAAGGCGCACAAATAGCCCAAGACAATTTCCGTAATTGCCATGAATTCATTGGACGTACGTACCTCCTTTCTGTCAGTCAAACCCTTCCCTTGCTTGAACACACTGTTTTCTGCGTCCACCTCATGTATTCGATATTCACCCAAAATCCCACACGAAATTTTGCCCCTTAACATGAAAATTTCCCGCAGGCCTTTTGATCACTTGCGTTATCACGTGCGCGAACTTTTGTTGCTGATTCACGTCGATTTGCCGTTCTTACCGGGTTTTCTTTGGACCTGCACCAATTCGTGCAACAATTGGACGGAAAACCCATAATTTGAGTTTTGTGTCCTTTTCATATACGCATTTTGTGCATGTAGTACCACATTTTGTTGATAAATCTCAAGACTTCGTAATTCTTGGCTTGTGACTTCGCGCGTCACTCAATTGGGCTTCCCAGAATACGTCATGTATTCTACGGTACTCAAATTGTGCTGAGTTCTGTGTATATACTCACTTGGCAAACACCAATAGTTAAACTGAGAAAACACTGGCTTGTAGGTGGGTATTGGTGCACATAGCTCAAAGTTGGCATGTCGTAGTCCGCGAGTGACCGTCTGAACTAAGTCACGTCGTACAACACACACACAAATTGAAAGGCGATCGAGCCAGGTTTCGCAACGCCTTTTCCAGGCTAGAAAATTCGGTGGTAACTGTCTGAAAGTTGATATCACCAACATGCATTGCTTCCGCTGATGGATATGCGGGCTCGGCATAGAACCCTGCACCCATGGTGGGTGGAACGGCCTGCTCACAGGTAGTTAGTGGAGCGTACCGCAACGCGAATGAGCGCCGTTATCTTCTGATGAACCTTTGGTGTCCACTGTTATTGGAGCGCACCCCAAAGAACCGCAGACTGAACGATGCTTGTTCTCTTATGAAGCGACTTTTTCATCGTTAGCTATCGGAGCGCACCCCGTGTAACAGTTGTCTGACCAGTTGTCATCCTCTTCTGAGGTAATAAGGACAGTTGTTGCATCCTCCATCCAAGGCCTGAGAAATATTAGTGCATGTGTTATGATAACCATAATACAATTCAGAAGGTGTATGCACCAATAACAGTCTTTACTGTGGTTGACAGCAGTTTACAGAAGCGAGTTGCACCATGTATAAAATAAATGCAATGTGAAATGTCGAACAAGACAAAGGGGGAACTTATCGTTTGTGAAAGCTCCATGGTGAAAGTCCGGACGGCGGGAACGTGTTTTCTCCCTGGTATAGCTGCTACACGTGTTCCTTACTTGTCCGTGGACTTGTGTTGTGTGTTGAATGTGTTGTGCGCGTGCCTTTAGGTCGGCCGAGTTCGGTCCTTATATATTTCTAGGGGACCGTGAAGGAGACAACAGTGTGAAATTACATTGCGCCCTGAACTAGTTCACGGAACCTGTTGTTGGCCAAAGTTCGGATCCATGTCATGGTGTTGTTTCGTGATACAGGTTGTGACATGTGGAACAAAACCAGGCGCGAGGGGGACAGTGGACGTGTATGCGCTAATCAACTTGGGCGACTGCTGCAGAAATATAAGGAACTTCCGTTTAGCCTCATTTCTCTGCCTCATAAATTGCCGTTTCCGATGCAAGTTGTCCTCGTCCAGTTCAGTAATTTTCTCTCGAGATTCGGCCATCATAGCCGAAGTCTTCGGATCATAGTGGTGGGAAAAGCCAGGAGTCAGGAAGGAATCATGCCGGGACGGGTCCATGGTAAGACTACAACTGTGACGCAGTGTCAAATAGATCGGGTTTTCAATCCAATCTTAAGAACGAAATTGAGTACTGGATTGACAACCCGATCTATATGACACCGAGTCACAGTTGCAGTATTACCATGGACCCGTTCCAGCATGATCCCTTCCTGGCTCCTGGCTTTCCCCACCACTATGATCCGAAGACTTCGGTTGTGCTGGCCGAATCGCGAGAGAAAATTACTGAACTGGACGAGGCGGCTCGGGACTTGCATCGGAAATGGCAGTTTATAAGAGCGAGAGAAATGAGGCTAAACGGAAGTTCCATATGTCTCTCAGGCCTTGGATGGAGGATGCAACAACTGTCCTTATTACCTCAGAAGAGGATGGCGACCGATCAGACTACAGCAACACGGAGTGCGCTCCAATAACTAATGATGAGGAAGTCGCCTAACAAGAGGAAAATCGTCGGTCAGTCTGAGGTTCTTTTGGGTGCGCCAATACATATTTTTCTCAATGGGTCCATACACTGTTTCATGGCGATATTTGATCTTCTGACGAGTAGTTCTGATAAGTTACCAGAAGCAAATTAGCTAGCGCTATTCGTTTCGATTTAACCTTCTCTTTACCATTTTCTATTTCCCGCAAACCTTCTGCCAATTCTCCCCCTAAAACATTTCGCCCAAACTTAGCGTCTAAGTGGCGGACAGAGAGCATGCTAGACTTAACGTTATTAGCCTAATTAAACTTTGGTGGGCGATAACATGCGTAGACAAAAGAAGGACTAGAAATACGGTTCATTTGGGATGTAGAGGGCATCGAACAAGCTTCAAAAACTTCTCCAACAGAAAGCTATTGCATGTTGGCGTTTTGCTTCTGAGATTATACACCTTCACTTCAGAAAACCGCCTTTCCGGGGTCCACAGGGAATAGTCCAATTTGAGTACTGTAGAATACGTGACGTATTCTGGGAAGCCCAATTGAGTGACGCGCGAAATCACAAGCCAAGAATTACGAAGTCTTGAGATTTATCAACAAAATGCGGTACCACGTGTACAAAATGCGTACATGAAAAGGACCCAAATCTTTTGCGATTGTACACAAACGCCATATCAGAACACGAAGACAAGGGTTACGTCAGGAGAGCGCCAGCTGACCAGCTTGAGGGACGCCTATTCATCCCTCAACATCCCGTCTTTAATCCACACAATCCGGTGAAGCTGAGAATAGTATTTGATTTTCCGGTGAATTCCGGAAAAGTATCGCTGAACGACTGCTTGTACTCTGGACCAGATTTGGCGAACAACATCACTGAAATTTTTTTACGATTTCGTTTGAACGAGGTTGCGTTGTCTGCACACATTGAGGAAATGATTTGCAAGTTCACTTAAAGCCAGAAGATAAGGCGCCACTAAGTTTTCAGTGGCACGCTGACAGTAACCTGGAGCAGACGCCGGAGGTCTACGAGTTTAATGTTCACCCATTTGGAGCTACACCCTCACCCTTCTGTGCGACGTTCGCTTTGAGATAAACGACCTACGACAACTACGAATCGTTCGATGAGGGTACGATTAAGGTAGTGGAGAACAATGTTTACGTTGATCACTGCTTAGTGTCGGTCGATTCTGCTCCTCAGGCTCTTAGGTTAGTCGATCAGCTGTCCAGGTTGTTGAGACAAGTTGGTTTCCGCCTGCATAAATGGATAAGCAACAGCGACGAGGTCTCATCCCAGATACCAGCCCAGGAGCGTGCTGCCGATGTGGTGTCTTCGTACTCATTACACCCTGACACGCACAAGACCTTAGGATTCTACTGGTGTGTCAAGAGCTACAGTTTCAAGTATAAACTAACCATGCCAGAGCTTTCAGTGACCAAGCGAGGTATTCTATCCCGGGCGGCCTCGTTATATTTTCCTGTGAGCTACGTTGCGCCCCTATTGCTACAGTCAAAACAATTATTACAAGAGCTCTGTAGACCAAGCTGTGGTTGGAATGAAGCAGTACATCGAGATATTGAAGAGGCTTAGGGGAAATGGAGAAATGACATTCAAATTATCGAGTCATTAGATATTCCTAGATGTGTCAGGCTTAAACAATCTGATATCGAACATCAGTCGTTTCATGTTTTCTCTGATGCCTCCGACGTCGGTTATGAAGCCGTTGCTTACCTGAGATGTGAGTCGGTACAGCGAGATCATTGCAATTTTTTATGGGGAAATCAAGAGTAGCGCTTCTCAAGCTAGTAACTATTCTCCGCCTCGAACTTAAGGCTGCTGTATTGGCATTTAGACTAATGCGCCACCTGGTGAAGCAACTAGAAGCCCAGTTAAACAAAGTATACTTTTGGAGTGACTCAATGATTGTGCTGCATTACATTTTTAACACAAGCTCGAGGTTTAAAACCGTTGTGGCCAACAGGGTTAGTTTCATATACGAAAATACCAGCACTTCTCAGTGGAGACATGTTCCGACCAACGTGAATCCTGCTGACCATGTCTCACGTGGCATCCGTGCGAAACATTCTCAGCTGTTGTAACTTTGGATTAAAGGTCCTGAATTTCTGAAGCTTGATGAGCACCAATGACTTAATACTGAAGTCGAGCAACTCCACCACCAAGCCCCAGACCTGGAATTGAAGAGGGTCGCCATGGCTTTAGCTACCGCGACAACAGCCCTTTCGACAGATGTGTTGTTGTTATACTATTCGTTGAGGTTAAGGCTTTGGCGAGCAGTTGCCGAAAAAGTAATGACAGACCTTCCAGTTGTCAGAGTGAAGCCAGGGTATCCCTTTGTAGTAACCGTCCTTGACAATTTCGGGCCGTCTCAAGCTCGTGAGGGCCGTATTACGAGGGAGCACTATGACCGTATTTTCGCCTGTTTGCAAACACGTGCGATACATATAGAAGTGGCTTATTCGCTATCCGTTGAATCATTCCCCGTGGTATTTTCTCGTTTCGTCAGTCGACGAGGAACCCAAAAAGAGATGTATAGTGATAGAGGCATTAACTTTGTTGGAGCAGAAATGGATTTGAAACAGTTCATGAAGACTTTGGATTGTAACAAAGTGCAACGACAAGTTGATTGGCACTTTAACCCTCCTTATGCCAGCCACAGAGGTGGCATCTGGGAGAGGATGCTAAGGTCGATTTGACATGTTCTGAGTGCAGTCTCTCGGGAGCAAGTGCTAACAGAGGAATCGTTGACAACATATTTGACGGAAGTGGAACGAATACTGAACAACCGCCCACTGGTCCCAGTGCTGGATGATTCTGATGACACTGATATTCCGACCCCAAACCATCTCTTACTATCCCGGGTATCATACGCCCCTATTGATGAAGATCTGGGAATACGACACTGATATACTCGGCAGTGGAGATAGAGTGAGTTGACGGTCGACACCTCTTGGGGCCGCTGGCTGAGAGAATACATTCCACTTCTTCAAATGCGGCATACTTGGATGAATCTCCGAAGAAACGTACAGGTCGGTGATTTGGTATTGATAATTGAACAGCAACACACGCGCGGCACCCGGTTGAAGGGGATCGCAACCGCCGCTATACCTGGATCGCATGGGTGCGTCAGAACGGCAGTACTCAAGACTCCCGATGGTACAGTAACCGGAGATATACGGAAGGTATGCATGCTAGAAGGAGTAGGTGAAACTTAGGCACTCGGTCACCGTAGGGTACATGAAGGACTGTGGCTAGAGTCAGTTGTACCATTTTTGCCTCTCATTGTTGCTGGTGTCAGGTGCTGAGTGGGGGTAGCTTAAGTAAAGTCATACTGGCTTTGGTGAGGCGGTGTACTTCCTTTCTGTCGATCAAACCCTTTCCTCGCTTGAACCCACTGTTTTCTGCATGTATTCGATATTCACCCACGATCCTTCACGAACATTTGACCCTTAACACGAAATTTTCCCGCGCGCTTCTTGATCACTTGCGTTATCACGTGCTGTGCGCAAACGTTTCTTGGTAATTCACGTCGCTTTGCCGTTCTAACCGGGCTTTCTTAGAACCTGCACCAATTCGTGCAACAATTAGACAGAAACCCCATAATTTGAGTTTTGTGTCCTCTTCATATACGCATTTTGTACATGTAGTACCACATTTTGTTGCTAAATCTCAAGACTTCGTAATTCTTGGCTTGTGATTTCGCGCGTCACTAAATTGGGCTTCCCAGAATACATCACGTATTCTACAGCGCAGGTACACATGCGCTGGAAACTGATCGCATCCAATCTTCAAAATAGTGCACTTTAGTTAATCGAGTAATCCTTAAACTTCCTGACCCATTCATTTTGTAGCTATGCCTTTATTGTGAATGCTGAACTTCTAAACCGAAAGCTGCCGTGCCTTTTGATGTAACCGTATAACGCAGTACACTTCAGAGTAATAGTTACTAGGCGATATATTATTGCTCAAGCATATTACACAGACGAATGAGTGATTACAATGTCCCTTAATACGGCCACCCGTGGGATCCTGTAAAGGTGGTCATTCTGTGAGAGGTCCCCCTTCGGTGGAATCGAGTGACTGCCTAGTTTTATGGGAACCGCATTAAACTTGGGTCGGCGATCCAATTTTTTCTAAAAGTGCTTATACCTTGCGTTCGACGTATAATTCTTACACAACATGCACCAGACATGAGATGCTACCAGGGCCGGAATGTCCATTCTGGTCACAGGATCCTGTCAATCAAAGCTACTCTTTCTCTGCTCCTAAACTTGGTTCACTTCACTTGCAATTTGCTACCTGTGTGTGATCCACGAAACTGCCTCCAGAAAACAGCTAGTAAAAAGTTCTATGACCATTAATTTTCGACCCCGCCGTAACATTGAGCTGATAAGCTTAGAAGGCTTCACATTTGCTCTGTAGTGTTCTACGGTGTCTTTTCGACTAAATTGATCTCCATCTCACCCTTGGTGGACAGGTACACATTATTTCTAATGAGGTGATCGTCCAAAATAATAAACTAGGCAATCGTACGACCAGATGTACAAATCACCTCTCGCTGAGTAATTCATTTCACTATACTCGAGGCTTTGAAAAACAGAACCAGCCTAATGCTCCGTAAGTTCAGCTCCACGATACATCATTGATTTGCTGTACTGCACTTCAGTCATTGGACCGCTTCTTAGAGTGAAAACTAAATTATCAAGTTTATTAGGGGTATCCGAAATTGTCACTGAAGGTAATTAACAGAGTCAAAATTAGATTTAGAATATTCTGACTGACAACGGCTAAACAAAAACCAATTGTCATGCCGACTAGTGTTCATATTCTGAAACTTCTAACAAATGACGGTTCGTGTTTGAGAAGGGCCAACCTTACGGAAGATTTCCGGTTTTCATCAATCCAGTGTGGAACCGAGACAGATTCTCTACTTGGGAGGAACAAACCGTAAGGGCTTGTATAACTATGATTTGTCTAAACTCTTCGAAGAGTTTTCAGCAACCCTGTGAGTAGTTTCCTTTATGAAAACATACTGCGATATCTTGAATATCGTACCAATTGAAACATGAGGCGGTCTTTGCGCAGCACATTCATCTGAAGAACGTTATAAACGGGAAATTCAGTTGAACTGCCCATGAGAACCAAATTGTTATGCAAATGAGTGTCATTGTCGAAATAAGAGTTGTCCACTTTGGATTAAAGGTGGCTCAGAGCACTGCGCAGTATCATGGTCGCAAATCTCCAACAAGAACTCCGGTTACTTAATAGTCTGAGCACTTATAATCAAGTTTAACCTAAACCGGCTCCCAAAGTCATAGCATTCAAAACGATACTGACAATGGATACCAGAGACAGCCGACATACAACCCTTTACGGCCGTATCGTGTGTACAGAACAAACATGTGCACTATTTATTGTCCCAAATATCTCTAACACCCCGCATCAACGGCACACCAGATGGAAGGCCACTAGAATTGCTGTGTCAGAAGACTATGACAAGTTTACAAACGATCGTCTTTTTTGATTCTACATAGATAATCCGGGTAGCCTATTTTTCGTTTGTTGCTGTGTTTCAGAGCTTTTATAATGTGGTTTAACTACAAATATCATCTGTTTAGGGTGTAACGGCTACCCGATGAATTCGCCGAAAACTGTTAGATGCAGTCAAACGGTTTTTTCTATACATGATGGAATCATCTACAGAATGCAAAAGTCTCTTTGATGTTCATCAGGTGCTAAAGTACGAATACGTAGTTCAGTTGCAGCAAAATGAGGATGGAAGTGGTCCTATGATTAATGAGATGTTGTCAACTGTAAATTTCTGTGCTCTTAACCAGTATCGCTCAAATGAACGCTAATATTTTGGAGTGCTTCCGGCCATTCTTCGTCCGTCCAGAGCGTTGGATGCGAGACCACTTATCGTGTGTTCCAACCACAGTACCCCTTTTATTTTCGCGGAGCTTAGTATCCGTATTTCCTTGTTCTCATGAAAGGCGAAAATCCAGGACACTCCTAGAAGTTTTTTACTGGTTTGCAGCTTAAATTTTACATCCACGCTTTTTTGATGCAGCATATAGTCGACCCATAATGGCGTCAAACTGTGATGTAACTTTTTTCCTTGCAAAACATACCTGGGCCCTTAAACTTTTTATGGACAAGCAGACGTCTATTCCGCTGCTTGAGTTCCTCGGCAGAACTATCAGAAGGTGCAGAGCGTTCCAGTGCCACCGTAGATCTGGGGGGTGGGGAAGTACAAAGTTCATGCAACAGATCGGAAGAGGCAGCAAGGTGGCACGGTAGGAACGGGGACAATGCCAATTACGGGTTGCTTCTCTGGGACTGTATATGTCACAGCCAACAGCCAGTCACAGCTAAGGCCGGTTGAATAAAGAGCATCCCGACTAGCTAGACTCGTTGTTCCAGCTAAAATGCGTCAGCAAACAGGCACTGCGTTTTCGCAAGCAATACTACGTGTCCGATCGCCCTGACTCATCTCATCGTATCGGTCGTCAACTCTGATTAGTTGAGACCAGCCAAGTGTTCTAAATTTTCTCTTGAGAAATCCGACAAGTACCAAGCCATGGTATGACTAGCCCTAAAAATTATTCTACCGCATGCTTCTTCCTGGTTGGGATTCATTACACAGATGAAGCAGAGTTGCCAGCTAATAATCAAGGTGCTTGTTTGGTTTGATAAGCTAAACAAAACGCGAAGCGGAGACTGTGTCCCAAAGTCTGCCATTAGAAAACGCCGAGTTTGTAAAAATATGGTATGCACGTAACATATTTTGTACACTGTTAATATTTTACAGCATTGTGTACACAATTTAGGATTTAAAAATTATAATTTGTGAGTAAATTACTTTAATTCGATACACATCATCAAGAGAGAGAATAAATACAAGTTTTGTGGATGACGCCAAGCACCCAAGAAATCTACAGAAATCACGTATATTTCACACAGAAAGTCACAATTCGCCAAGGACAAGGTAAATGAATAGCAATACGATCACGCAGATGATATTTCCCCAAAGTGGTAAATGGTCATTCCCCTCCTTTCTCCTCATCAGTAACTGTCTTCGGATGTTCGGTATTTGAGCAACCAGCTTAAAGCCTTGACTCCAAACCATTTGGTTACAGTGTCACACCGAGTGTCTGCACAATGATTTGGTGCTGTACTACGACGGGAATAAAGAACCACCGACCACGAAGTCCTACAGATACTCGAAGTAAATCAGAGTACCCGAGGAGCTGGAGCGGCATTTATTTATAATAGGGACAACCACCCAAACCATTTTAAGCCTTGTCCAAAATAAATCATCCACAGTACTCGTCACTTGTCACGAAACGACCAACAAAAGTGAAGACTACACTAAAATTTTACCCTAGTTATAGCTCATCAGCAGTGCATGTTCCGGCCGTGACGGAAATGTGAACTCCGGAAACACGAGTTGTGATATGCGTATGGTAACAATACACCGTCAGCGCGAGCTGGGCGCATGTCTGAGCTGGCAGCCATGTTTGGTTTTCCCCGAACCTCAACAATGCACCGACTGCCCTGATTAAGTCGATCCATTGACCAGTTCAAATAGATTCAGGGTTGCCTGAAACGCGCTAAGTTTGTAATTAGTTAATCGCCGAATCTTTAGAATTCCCATCCACGTCATGTACAGTTGAAAAGCTTTTCCTCTGTTCTGATATAGAAAATACACGGATAGCAGTTGTAATGTCAGTTCAAATAGACAAGATCCTATAACAAATTAGGGGGATATTGTTGGGTGACAGCGTGAGTGGACGGGCGCTGGCTAAGCAAGTGTATGTTCGTGGAGAGTAATGATAGTGGAGCAGAGACGAATGAGAAAACGCCACGCACAAAATATGGACAAAGATGTTCTGGCATACACTCAAAACGTGCATGCAGACACAATACCCGCAAATGGAAGAAAGTTGGGCGACAAAGAGAGGATCTTGGGCGAAAATCCGCAACACATATGTGTTTGTTGAGTCCTAGCGATAGGTACATAAGTATTGAGCGACTAGACCAGACTATTAATAGCATCGTCGCATCGATGATGAGGGGAGCGGTAGATAGGATGGAAAAAGATAGGTATTTGATAGCGGTCCTGAGTAGTACATCGTCCCTGTTTTTCACCACCGGGGTGAATTCTGGTGATAAACTGGGGAAATGTATAAAATATAAACATATGGAGGCGCAATTACTCAATGAGGCCGGAGTCTACAAACCGCGCATTTTCACACCGTTCTCCTCTTCTAGGATAACCGGTGAAACCATTGGAACAGCCTCCTGCTGCACGACGTTGAACACCTTCTGCATTGTTACTGTGAATTTGTCTGGAATAAAAAAGCAGGGCGAATGGTTGACAACTGCAGTTTTACAACACATGAAGAAATCACGACTGTTGATTGAGTCAGTCATTGGGGAGTTGAAAATTTCATCGAAAAAGAAAGCAGCTCATTAGGAATGTGAAGCGTACCAGTGAGGTGAAATGGTTCTGAATAGTAAGGTAATATGAGCTACACTCACTAATGCAATTTGATCGAATAAAACCACAAAAAATGAAGAGATTCACAGGAAACCCGGCGATATTTCAACCCTCCTATTTCTATGGGCTGCGCTCAAAGGAATACCGAAAATACATTCAAATGATTTGATTTCCCTACAATAAGAGGCTAGTGACTTGCTTTATTATTATTTGATACATCCTAATAGTATTAATATTACTAAAGACCACCGGAAAGATAGCAAAAGAGGGTCAAATTTATGAGAATATTTTGACGTCGTTGGTTATACACAGAGGGATGTGTTGAACTACTGGTAGTTCGGGTGCATTAATTGGTAATTGATCAGGTGGCTGTTGATCTGTTCGCCGAGCTTGGCAATTGATTTGCAAACATTTTGCTACCCAGCAACACACTGAAGACCTCTCCTCGAATGGTGGCGAAACGTTTGCAAATCCACTGCCAAGCTCAGCGAACAGATCAACAGCCACCGTATCAATTACCAACACAGAGGAATGTGCGAAAACACGTTTGTTTGGGTATAGTCAACAACCCTATTATCCTCAGGCTAGTACGACAACACCAGACAGTTTTGGACCAATTTAAACTTCATGAGCTGCGGTTGGATTGTTTACTTACTGAAAGTCATCAAATCGGCCTTGATGAAGAGTGGCGCAGCGGACCAGCAACTATGAAGCCAAAAGTTTTCATTGCTTTAGCTACATACATGGCCGGGTCAGTCCACGGTTTTCGCTCATAGGTGTGAATGCCTTCCGTCAGAAACGATAAAAATATTGCCAAAAAAAACATGGACAAAACTGAGCTGCTGAACAAATGTAAGGCCAGTGAAGCTTTCGCTAATTCCTTCCAACTATTTGCACCCAGCCTGTGTCTGTCCGGAGTTTTTAGAGAGTGCACATAAGTCATTTTCAAATCTTTTAATCTGTAGGTTTCTTTATTTGATGTTTCGAGGGTGTACGGCTTCAAGATGTTCAATAATTCGGCCGATCCGATTAGTCGACAAAGCCAATACACCAGCTTTTTTCTCTAGAAAAAAACTGACGCTCGTCTAATTGTGATACGGTGTGTGGAAAGCCACCAGTCTTTGTTGAATTTCTCGCTCCCGCTCAACTGAGAAAATCCATAATGATGATACATGTATCAGTAAATACATCTGCCCAGCGGATGTTTGATCGGTTTTGGTTCGCTTGGCACCGAGATGTCAAATTATTACATTGTGCGCTGAAAAGATGAGGCTAGTTCTCTCTGAGTGCACAAATCACCATTGTGGGGTCCCCAGTCTGGACGTTGAGTGATCTAAATTCCGAACGATCCCGATTGAACCAAGCACTTGGGAGATTCTGTCCAACGCGAAATTACCGAACGGGATATCACACAAATACAAGAAACAAGGGTTACAACAGGGGACCTGGCGAGCACTGTAACTTACGGATGGTCGAACCCAGCCAACGAGGCGCGTGTTCAAAAATGCAAAAAAAAAACAGCAGCTTAAGCGTGAGGTAGAATACTGTTCATGGGATTCGGGAGGAAGCATCCTAGCGAGCATTTTCTTCAGTAGCTTGCTCAAGAATTCAAATTTGTCATACGAACTGGTCAGATGAAAATGGAACCCGCCAATGGCTACCGTACGGTGCATAGCTTTTAGGCTATCATAATGCAATTTTGATTCAATTCAAGCAGTCTTTTGCGCATAGTCACGTTGTGTAACCCATTCAAACTGAAATGTAACCAGAAATAATAATAATAATTTAACTCGTCCGCGGAACTTAAAATTCATCGGACATCGTAGCTACTAGGTACAGAATGTCACATGATTAGCAGTGAAATTTCCGCCCAGTCCGCTGCTGAGAACAAAAACAACAAGCCTCAACTTCGCCAGCTTCATCAAATCAAGCAGGACACTCGAACCAGTCACCACTAAGGAATCACAACAAAGAACAAACGGCACTTCCCACATGCATACAGACACTGTCGGTCGTCGTCCCAACTGAGTGGCAAATAAACAAGGTCAGTATCGTGTGAGGGTACAGAACGATGACACGAAGGCGAGGGCGATCAAGCTATCGGGTCGAACGACGACGCAGATAAGCAAACAGTTTGCCTGTGCACAAACAGTCACAGGGGAACCGGCGAAATCAACTGGAAAGTCATGGGTGGACAAGAGGGAACGAAAAGAAGTTGTGATTTAGACAGGTCAACAGAGGAATTATCTGTCAGTCTCGATACAGGCGCATTTCAGTTTATACGATGTCATTCATGATACATCGCCTTAAAGGCAGTTTCGTGTATTTCTCATCTGTCTGAGTTTCTTCAATTTTAAACGTTTGCCGAGCATGACTAGTTTTGCAGGTAATACATCGTTCTTTTCGATCACGATTTTGCATCCTATGCTTAGTATCCAATTCTCACAGTTGATTCATGTCAACCCACTGGTTTGGTTGCTCTAACATTATTAAGCATAAATTGCCTACACAACCAGCTGAGTGGAAAGCTTTGGAGTCGAGTCTGTTTACAAACTACCAAATCGCACAACCGTTTCCATAGCCAAGCGAGCCGCAAAAGGAAGGTTGGAGTAAATGCGATTGGTAGGTGGAGGGAGTTAAAAGTATAACCCGGATGCAACTTTGAATTACCACTATCTGATTTTCACGGAAAGAATAGTCAGCAAAATCCAAGCATGGGATGTGCCGAGTTTGCATGTTTGGCTTCTGTAGCTTTCTAATCTCATAAACCCACACAACTAACTGGCAGTAGAATAACTTTGTTCAAACGCGTTTCAAAACACGGATGGGAAAGGCGGAATTGTACTGAAGAAAAACGCTAATCGTAAACCGACTTACACGATGCAGTTTGAATGAAAAGGGGCTTGTTTTTCCACGCAATGCCGAGTATGTAGAGTGGTATGCCAATAGCCATTAGACCGAAACAAATCAACGAGTTGAGCGGTGCATTGTAGATAGCAAATATTCCAATGGCAAAGTTGACGATCAGGTATACGATGGGAAGAAACATGGGCAGCTGCAGAAGGCAAGGTAAAAGAAGAGCAACCATGGGGTAAATGCAGCATATCATAGGAAGAAACGTCGACAGAAGTTGAAACGGGGAAATGAGCTCCACATAACCAGTACTATCGCAGTAACAACTACGAGGTTCACGTACGCCTTGACCGTTCTTTGCTCATTGATTCGTCAAAAAAAAAACATATCAAGCGGAAGGATTTCCAGTGTACAATATTTTTACAGTACAAAGGCCAGGTATATTTCCACGCACACAGGCTGCATCCTCAAAAGTGAAAAAAAGTTACTTTTGAGAGTAGATGAACATTCATTTGGAGTGTATGAAAGACAAAATTACAGATGGTACAGTCAATCTCTCACAATTCAAGAAGTGACACACAAAAAAAGACCAGTGTTGTCCAACCCGGTATATTCACTATCGATCACGCTGCCAGTGGTGCAACCCCCAAAGTTCTTTCAAAGTTTTGGTAAATTCTTTCCAGGATTTTGGTGGATTTTATAGACAGTTTCATCGCCATCATCATCAAAGACAGCAACATCACTGTTGGCGCTGATGCCTCACTGTTGTAAGACCGCAAAGTTTATCTAACCATATTTGAAAACTTAGAATGAAAAGAGGAGAAAAGAGTGGGCGAGGGAGGGGACCTGGTGATGGCCCATCTCAAGCAATATGGGGTGCCTACACCTCCAAGCTCTCAGTCAGACAAACTGAAAAGAAACTGACAACACGAACGCCATTGACACCGATCAGCCGCTATTTCTTGCAACGTTTCAAGCCAAGCGCAGGGGGGCTCACGGGGACCCCATAGACAATTTCAATTTAAGTGAAGAATGTAATCAACGAAAAGCAGCGCTACTAATACCTTGTGTGATTCCATGTGTAGTATGAGCACATTTTCCTTTGGTGTGGCGAAGTTGTTTTCAAATACACTAGACTTTGAATCCTATCGACCGGACAACAACAGTACTGAATAAAAATTGCACAAAAAGTGTGTGGTGGAGTGAACAGTTCAGTGGGCTTAGGCTATCAGCTCTCAGCGAAGTTGGCATATCTCGGTGACTATTCCAGCCACACGAGCTAATTTCGCAATCTGAGCATATGAAGCGAATTTGAACAAATGTGGCACAGTGTTTTCCGAGGAGCATGGGTTGTGAGGTACAGAAAGAACTTGGGAAAAATAACATGAAGGGCACGTATATGAAGAGAAGGCCCAATGCTGAGTAAATATCGTACACAAAGAAAAGTGCCGAGCATGGTCGGAATTGCGGGGAAAGCGTCACAGTAACACCCCTTAAACAAGACCAGCCGGGAGAGGTTTAAAGGTATTTGCAATGGAAATTGTTTCTAGGATTTCGTGGAAAACAGAAGACGAGTTTCAAATGAAACGCAAACGGTACAGAGAATGTAGTGAGGATGAAGAAGAGCATCATTTTACACCTCAACGGTGATTTAACTCAAACTTCACTAACCTGTGAGGTGTAAAGTGTGTTCGTTAAAAAATCAGTAGTCGCTAACAGGATGAAAGCAAAAGGTTGGATGATCTAACCTCTGTCATCATCATCGTCACATTGGGCCATTTACGAAGATGGTTTTCCAAGAAAATACTAGTTTTATCTCACTCCGTGGAGCGGATTTTAATCACAAATTTCTTCCAAGAGGAAATCACCTTACTAAAGGTATCAGCTACGATTTGAGGTATCCATTGCATTATGTTCGACTCCCCCTTGAATGTCAGTTCCACCTAACTGGAAACAAACAAACAAATGTTTATTCCTGACTGGAGGATCCTCTTTTATGGCCAAAGGTAGCAAAGTAAACCAAAAAAGATGCACATTTTAAAAAGAATATACTTTACAAGCTACATGAGGGCCCCAGAATCGAAAAACTACCTAAAAATTGGTGCTGCTGATTGATATATAAAATAAGCTAATGGGCAAACGGAACTATGGAAGCTGAAGCCAACGCGCAAACTGATTGTCATCGAAAGCCTCAGTGCCTTAGTCACAAGACTGCGGAGCACTGAGGATCAAACAAAACGAGCCTCTTTAATCCTCAACTCTAGGCTTCTAAGATTCACACGCCTGAAGCAACAAGAAGCGTTGGAGTGTAGTCATTCTACACCAAAAATCCAACGCAACGTTGTCTAGGAAAAAAGGAGCCGGTTTCAGGGACCATAGCCAACATAGTGATTTTGGCGATACAGAAGAAAGAACTACGGGGTACGGTATTCCTCAACATGAGGGATACTTCGTCGTGAAGACAACTTAGGCGACACAAAATTCCTTCCATTGCAGTTTGCTGCATGCAGAAAACGTTACGGAGCCTCGAAGGTGAACCTCTACGATTCCGTAGATGGCAAAAGCACTCACATCCGAAAACAGCCGAATATCACTATCCTTCTATCTGGATTTACCGGATGAGCGTCACGTAAATCGGGTAGTACCAATAACACCGGCATTCTTAGCCAGTCCACTCTGGACCACCCAATTCACAAGCAGCACGGTGACCCGCAATCCAGACACATTTAGCTGTTGTTAATCCAAATATTTTGGAATGTGTGGAGCACAAGTCATGTCTCCATAAAAAGGCCATGCATGTGTTTCGCTTGAAGTAAACAAGAACACACGCTGGTGGCGAAACACACCACTAGTTTCGTAACCCCACCATGGGCAGCCATGCACAAGCAAATTTGGCCATCCCTGAAGATTCATGAATAAGAGGCTTTCCACAATCAATTGAATACGAGTCAAGTACAGCGTAATTTGGGTCCACTATCCTGTCTTCTGATTGGTGCATTCCTGAGATTAGTCAGATGTGACCAGCATCTGTGAGAGTGTCTTAGCTCTCTCTGTGTGTACGTGTGATTTTGTGTGTACTTTGGCT
>SJOL01007639.1:488039-504922 GCA_004794785.1 Opisthorchis felineus
GATGTCACCTCGATTGGTGATGAAACGTTTGCAATCCAACTGCCAAGCTCGGCGAACAGACCAACAACCAAGCAGCGCACCCGAGCTACCTATATTCCAAAACATTGCCAATATGGGATAAAGCGCAGCAGACTGAAGTCAAAACGAAGTTCTGCTCTCACAACATTTTGCTTTGTCTCGTCAGTTGTCTAGTCACAATTAATTCCGTGTTTGAGAGCAGATAGCCCGTAGGTTTGTAGACAAGCGAACACGAATACACAGATAAGTGTTACGGCTCTTCTTCATATGATTCGACTTTACAATCTCAAGGGCCAAAGTTCAAATCCACCGTCGAATTTATCGTTAGGACTGGGAAGCAGACACGAATCATGGTTTTCTATGGCAGGGCAAAGTTGGTTGTGAATTCCAGTACTTCACGCAGATTGGATGTGTAGCACCAAACTGCTTGCTTATTGTTTTAACGGTCTGCCAATCGCAACGCTTTTCTGGATTGCTTATGTGCACTGCAGTTGAGGTAATAGCAAACCACGGAGCCTGATGGCAGTTTTAAACTGCTCATTGCTGGATTCTTAGGGATGTTCTTAGAAGTCCCGGGAGACAACCGTTTCTCCACGTATTCACTACGGCAATTCCATTGAAACAGGGTAGACAAATGAGCCGACAAATGAATAGTCTATTTTCTCCAAGTTGGTCTCTATCAGTTACACAATTGGGAAGGCAGTGTTGAATGTTCTAACGACGCCAAGTTTCAACTGGCACTTCCTGATCGCCTTCGAAAGTAGGTACGACGAAAAGTCTGCTGAGCGGCTGTTGGCTAATGAATTTACTTGGGTAGCAGTTCTTCTACAATACGGTTGATTTAACATCGCCCCAATATCTGACTGAAACGAATTTTCTCGCCTCAGCTCAAAGGATACCGTACCGGAGTTCTTTTACGTTTCGTGGAACGAAAACGTTTGACTTGTGAAAAATAAATTTAAATAGTAATCTGCCCTTCGTAATACACTACTCATAAGGTTGCTGGAAATTCTTCGACAGCCCACGACCGGTTTCGCCCTTCTTGGGGCTCATCAGGTAGGCGCAGTCCCCGAGTTTCCGTTAACTTCATGTTCTACTTGAAACCAAGAAATCGGACGTTCACTTGTAGCAGCACCGGAGCCTTTGATCACAAAAAAGGATGGTAACCTACGGATGCATAACCTAGAGCGCTGAATTGCACACTGGGGCTGACATACTAACTGGAGATGTGAGACACTAAGCCAGGAGTGTGGAGGGGTCACGGAGAAGGCCGCCAACTACAGATATGGCTGATTTTTTGTAAAGGAAGCATGTCAGCGGCTCTAAAAGACAAGCAATGGAGATTCTCCCGCTTGTGGTTATATCAAAACCAGAGCACCATGTCGATCCTGTTGGGTATCTAGCCTTGTTTGAATCTAGATAGCTTCTTTGTGATTGTGACGATCAACTAAGACTTCGTAACTTACTCTGACTGTTTGTTTTTTGAGTCCTCTCAGAAGTTTTTTTTTCAGTTTCGGTTCAACGACAATTCCTGAAGCTGGAACTTGCAATGTGGGACTACACTTCACATCCTAGTCATTTATTAGTAAACCAGTGTCACCGATGGTTTTTAACAGGTACAAAACAGCTGTACAATGCCTCTGGGCTCAAGCGCGGAATGAAGTTATTACTAAAGGCCCCGATTCTCCGCACCACCTGCAAACGGTAAGTAAACTGCTTAGAAAAGAAAAACAACACCACAAGTTACATTATCCCTTTCTTTGAGAGGTGATAACAAGAGTAGAGCCAGAGCCGTTTACGTGGACTCTGCTATCAAACGCTGATTGCGCTATATATTAACCAGGAGTGATTTAATCAGCTACCAAGCCAAGTTACTAACCGGATGCGAATTACACTAGAAACAAACGAGGTGCAGACTGCCGGTTCTCAACAAAGATGAAACAGCTGGACGATATTTGGTTGTTGGTTTGTTCGCCGAGCTTGGCAGTTGGATTGCAAACGTTTCATCACCAATCGAGGTGACATCGTCAGTGCGGGGTTGAGTCTGACTGACGCACTGACGATCTCACCTCGATTAATGATGAAACGTTTGCAATCCAACCGCCAAACTCGGCGAACAGACCAACAACCAAGCAGCGCACCCGAGCTACCTATATTCCACAACATTGCCAGCTGCACGATATCTTCCAACTTTTCAGTAGAGATTGACTTCGCCCGCTGGATGGTGTCTCAGGTAATTATACGGTTTATTAGCAAAACGAGACCACTAAGGCACAGTTCCATGATTGGAATTAGGAGAACAACTGTAAAGATAAATCTCTGGTCCTAGTGAACTGTGCTAAACAGCTTTAGCTTCTAGGTCAGAAATAGACGCCATTTAGTTCCATGTTGCTTTACGTTTTAAGCACTGCATTATTTTACGGACTCCGATGGACCCGGCACATGTGCGCATCTACTTGAGACCTCAAAAATCTTGTGGTAAAAAACAAACAGCGCTTTTTCCCAGTGGGGTTTCACGCATGCTCAATACAACCATGGATATTAACTTTTGTCAGGGCATGTCGACTTTGCTACATTGTACTTCAAACGATATTGGTGCAGAAAAACTCCGTTACTGTGATATGCATACCATTTTGATAAGCATGCAAACTTTTCAGGTAAAATTTCCTCAATACCATATTTGTACCATGGATGACCTGGCCGAGACCAATATTATCAACTATTTGCGATGTTCAGACTTTGATTACGTGGTCCCCTGTTCACCAAACGGGGACTCAACCCTTTCTGTAAAATTTCAGCGGCACAGATTTTTCACTGCAAACACTTCTTGAGGAAGCATTCGTTCTCCGAAAAATGAAGAGGGTGCACTTTCTGGTTACTTCTGATCTGTTCTCAAAGCTAAACCGCCACCAGCAACGTTGTTGATCAAGCTTCACTAATGGCACGTCAGGTTGAAAATTTGAAGTACTATCCTTCAATGTCGGTAGATTCACCTTTACTGAGATAAACTTTTTTCCCGACAACTTAGCGCACAGCACCAATTGTTGGAATGTATCTTATATGAGATGGGTTAACAAAGATGAAAAAGGACTCATGCTAATTTAGGACTTATCGAGCCTCCGTAAATGACCCTCGTTATCTTGGTATGTAGGGATGCATCTTCGCGATAAGCTATCTCGTTATGTAGTACTTATTAGAGTTTAGTTGGTTGGGAAAATGTTTTGTTCGGAGTGACTTTAATGACCGCAGTGGACCAACGCTGTACGGATTAACCGGTTCACGCCAGTATTTCTCAGTCGCCGACATGCAAGGTTGTGGAACATATCAAGCAATCCATATTTATCATCCCTTCTACGAGGGAACGTCTTCATCATGTTGGCAGGCCCGGAGGTTGTTTCTTTGAGGTGGATATTTCACTGGAATCGGCCTCTTTATTTATTGGCTTTAAGAATGCAGATACACTTACTTCTCCAGGGTACTGGATTTATCACCCGAATTCCACAGATGAGCACTCTACCGTTTTACGAAGTCAATTCTGATTGGCTCTCGTGTTGTGTACTAAGCCGGTTCTTCTTAGCAGGACCACTAGAATTTCCCGGCGTGTATCATGTCGAGTGTCGCTCGCACTGTGTCAACGGCACTGCTGTCATCGCAGTACCACAGGCATCGATTGTTGCGCACTGGTAGCCAGAGCCCACTTTTACAGGACTGCCGCACATAACCAGGTGTGTTTATCACCTCATTAGTCATCGTAATACTAGGACATAGCCGACTGCCGGCCGTTTATCAGAAAACGTCACTGTGACATTCTGCAAGCCTATTTAATCAGACTGGTGTAATACAGGCTTGTTGTATCGCAGCTCAACTGCCAAAATTTGTAGTGAGTGGAGAATAGGTAAACGCTGGTGGAATACATTGACGTTGTCGAATGAATGAGCCTTGGTAGGCTGCTAATTTTGGACGAAACTTGAGCAGGAAATTGACTTCGTAAATAACTGCTAACCTTCTAAAGGCCAACATGGTTAAGTTGAAGACAGAAATTTTAACGGGAATATGGTGTCCTATCAATCGTACTATTTTCGTCATGAAAGCTTTTAACGTTGTGTTCAAAAAAAGACGTGAGAACAAAAGTAGCAAACACGCACCAATGAATCATCGTCGGCAAAAGCACCAATGTGGAGGTCAACCGATTTCGTTAGCTGGATTTCGAATAAAAATCAACATGGGAGATGTGGTACCCTCAGCTCATGGTGGATCGTTGTGGACGATGACAGACCAAGGTTCCAGAAGATGGACGAATGTTTGCGAGAGACCTAGTCACAATCACATAAATGGTGATCAACCGCCCAACGATTCTAGACTTGTAACGACAATTGACCTTAGTGTATAAAAGTGTTTGGGCCAACAGAAAGGTTGTGAATTTGCGAAGAACTTACCACCGCCACAGCATCGGAGTTTAAGATCTCATAAGGTGACAAGACCGCCAAGTACGCAACGTTGGCCAGGACGTAGATCACTGTTACGAGGCTCAATGATAACAGGATTACAATGGGCAAGTTTCTGAAACATAACAGCGACCAAAACAGGAATATTCAGGACAAATTCGCATAGGTTATTTTCGAGCCATTTATTTGAACATTCTGTGACATTTTTACAGCGTTTATAACACTTGTTCTCATACAGCTATATTGTCAAGGTGCGCGATGCAGAGGGAACTCCGAAACAACTCGACGTTCGCGACACACTCATACCTAAACAGTAAACCAGCATAATAGCTATGGTAAGTTGTAATGTGCAAGTGGTATCAACGTCGAACACATAAGGGACCCTTCACATAATAGGCAATATCATGTATGATTTGCTCCACAGCTTACTCTACTATGTCCCATGAAACAAAGGAACAAAGAGTCGTTAGCCAACTGCCGGTAACACTGTAGTTCTTGGTAATAATAAATGGAATTCCTCTCCGAATGAAGATGTGGCAACGTGGCAGGTCACTCAGGGATTCGGGAGAAAACAAACACCAAGGCTATAGGTGACAATCGAGGGGAGCTGATGGACTCACGACAAAAGAGTGGGACGGCGTCCTCACTAAAAACTCAGGGAGCATGTTGAGGAACTGCCTGGATTGAAAAAGACCGAGATGGATCTAGTTATGAGGGTGAATAGTTTATAGTGATCCGTTTAGAAAGTCGGAATTTGAGGCAGATAGACTTAGTAAGTGGCAAGCATGACATAAAGCATGTATCTGAAAAAAGCCGACATCCGATGGCATGGTTGCAGGTTAGCTCGAGTAACACTTTACTAAGATTGTCTGCTCAGGTATAATACTTCGATTCTAGTTTCCTCAAGCCTTCCTAGCCACTATGGCTTTCTCATCTGCGAAGAGATTCCGCATACCACTTTCTCTGACCGACAGCTGTTCTAAACTGGTCAGTCTAATTCATACATGGACCATAGCAAGACGTGGTCCAAAATTGCCAGTTCTTTTTGCGCAAACTGAATATCTGGACTAGCATGATCGAACTGGGAGATGTAAAGGACTGCTAAACAGAAAATTTCACGGCAAGTGACGTGCAGGAACTTAAGCATCAAGTACACTCAACTTGATGTTTGATTCGATTCGACTGAAAAAAACACAACTCACTGTCCCGAGGGTGCGACAGCTACAGATACTGATTTTAGTTTTTTGGTGAATTTGAGAAAGCGAATGAACAGCTGAGTATTGGTGCCTAAAAGTACCTACTAGCGATGCCATTCGTCCCATAAACCATCAGACTGTTTAAGATTAATGCACCGAGAAGTGCCTGCGAGAACCTCAAAAGAAACCTATCCACAATTCAAGGAAGAACGTGCCCAGGGCAAGACCCAGCAATTTTGATGTAAAACTTTGTAGACTGGGGTTGCACTGAATCACTGGATACTTCCTGTCTTTTTAGGCCAGTTCAAACGAAGTATGTAACAACAAAAATTCTGATCACAAATTACGGGACCGTAAGTCGTAACACCCCAAATGAACACCAGATACTTTCCTAATATGAGGAAAAAGGTGCCGTCAAAATACCCTCCCATCCTGCTCAAGAAGCGTATGGATTATATGCTAAAACGTGTACCTCCATCAGTACAATCTAACCGTCGGCCTAAGATTAATTACAGTCCGCGCCACTGCTTTCCACTTCCTTGAAGGAGACGGTACAAACGGGGACTCGGAATTCGTTTTCTCCAATACGATAACTGAACGGCAATCATTAGCATGGGGCAGCGCAAAGGTTGTGCACTTTTAGAGGAACAGCGGATATGCTTTTTTCATAATAACTGCGTTTTGGGTTGCGGTTTTCTGGATGCCCTTCCCTTTGAAACCTAGTGACCACAACCGGAATGACCACTTCGTCAGTTTTGGGTGCAATCGATTTTTATACCTCATAGTATTTTCAGAGGACACCCAACGTAGATCACCGGACTATTACGGTTTTTGTCAATTTCATGAGGACACATTGCGTGGATCATGTGGAAAATGGACTGAAGTGTGGTGAAACTTAATGACGATTACTATCGGCTGACAAAGCAGCGATTTATGTAAATGTCAGCTCCAAGACGTCCACGTGAAAACGTTTGAATAAACTCATGAGTGTTTCACGGAGGAAGAAATCACTGGAGCCGGTAGATATTTGGGCTCATTATAGAGTGAAATCTGATTTTTCACCGCCCAATCACTTTCAAAGACAGTATTTCAACAATGTTGGTTATATCTTAAACAGAAACGTAGACTGTGTACTGGTGATTTAGCGAATGGTGAAGTTGCGATGTACTGTTGCAACGGGCGAGCCTAAAGCTCATCTATATGATCGTTTCCTTCTGTGAAATCAAGAGAATCCGTTGGTATGATGCATTTCCTCAGTTAGCTGAATTGACATATTATCAGTCAAAGACCCTGCTATCTTTTTATGCCTATAAATCTATCAGGGGAAGCAATGCAGGAATCACCCCCGAGAACTGATCAAAGTGGTTCGCCTTAGAGACAAAGGCCCCTTTCTGTGGATCAATAAAATACCCGGTCTTTTGGACAGCTGAAGAGTTTTCCAGTCAGGTTGGTAATTTTCGAGGAAAAACCCTCCGTCTACCTGTAATTCGAAACATTCACTCATTATGTGAACCTGTTTGAAATAAGAAACTCTCATAATGAGAAACAAACATAAGATGATACGTTATACAGAAACGCTTATTTTTGGAAAAGCTTTCGTTACAGAGCAGTACGACCTTCACTGTCATTTTGGAAGCAATTTCCTGTCTTTGTTGTGAGATGTATTATCTATCTTTTGAGCCTCGGACTGATCATCTACAGATATACCCACTGAGTAAAGGACACTTTTATGATGACACCATCTACGGTTTGATGTTAAACATGAATTTTCATAATGCACCAAGTGTGTCATAGAGGTCAGTTCTTGCGACTTTGTTGTTCAGTGCCAGCGTTATTCGTTTCACTACCGTTTTTTCGCAGTTACCAACTGGTAGACGACCCCCTCAGGTTCTCTGGTATTTTATCAAACTGGTGAGTCACCACCTGGTCAATGCGCCACTCAGATGGACACATCGGCCTAAGCTCTGGTCGTTTTGGCGGCAAACTCTGTTGTTAATTTGAGTTTCCAGAAAGCATCATCATCCCGGAGACCTCATCCAGGAAAGCGGACCGCATCAATAATACCCAGACTCTCCGTAATCTCTTTCACACCCTTCTTCCAGGCCCCACGTTGTCTACCTCGAGGTTTGCACTACTCTAAAGAAGGCACGGAGAACAGCAATCGCCTCGGTAGGCAATTTTTTGGCATGTGTAGCACTTGGCCTCAGCAGGCATGGTATCGACCCTCAAAATATGCAAGGAACAGGTGTATAATCGTATTGTTCAAAACAGTACTCAGACGTCCAAAGTCAATTAGTGCTTACAGCCTCATCTAACTAAAACATCAAAGTTACTCAATTCTATTGGCCAGACAAAGCAAATGCGCTAGGAGTTTGGTATTCACAGTGGAAAACCAAAGTGCTTCCCCTAAAAAGAACCGTAATGTCTATACCAGGAGGTGAGCAGCTGCGACAAAAACAAAAAAAACCCTTCAGAGAAACCACTGCAACACTCAGTATTTTTATATATGAAAAAATAGCTCCCGGAAAATTACCGGACAATTAGGTAAAATATGTTTGTTAGTTCATATCGCAGACAGACTAGGTTCACTGGATTCCTCTCATTTGACTCGAGCCGTGGATACAATACATTACTGCTGAATCCGCCTAGTGTAATTCAGGTGTGATAACGATACTGAGTGTGACCAGTGGAGAATCTCTGCCTATACCCTCTCAGGTAAGCCAAGATAAGTCTCGGCTTCCGATCACTGCAGTAGTCAGGATCAGGGCAAAACTCCTCCCAACCTGTGAGTGGAGGTAAACCGATCCTCTCATGCGATGTACGAAACTAATGGATACAGTACGGTCCTGGACACATCGAATTTCGGCACTCAATAAAGAAGGCTTATCTACCGAACGAGCCCTATGGACCGTGAAAAAATCACTGGTGTTCCCCTCACGCATAAGGTAGCGCAAAACTACCGTGAAAAAAATCGGACATCCAACATGCGGTTGCACTTTACATAAAATAAGCAACTTCAGGAGGCCCCAAAGACAATTAATCGCCTTAACTTTATGCAATTTTTCAACAAATTTCTAAGATCCACAAGAACTAGGATTTTCCTCTCGGAGAAAGTTATAACCACGTGTAAGATTGATGACTCGGACGATACGGCTCAGTCCAAACTCACCGAGCGGGATTCTTCATTTCTCCAGTGAGAAAATTCAAGTAGTTCCTAAGCAAAGGAAGGACAGGAATAAAGTGAGGCAAAACACCGGAGAGGAACGGTACTCCTACCTCAGTTAGTGTGTCCCTAGGATGCATAAGCAATTCACAGACATTAAGATAAGTGCATTTATATGTTAAAGGAAACCAAACCCAAGAACGTGGTTAAGCATAAAAGCCAACGCAGCACACAAAAGGGTGTATTATAACGGCTCCATGAAAAGCAAAATAGAACTAAAGCTAGTTAATGGGATTGAAATCAATGCTTACCGACTAATTTATTATCGGATTTATGGTGTGACATACATCTGGGACGTGAATTTGCATTTCTGGAGTTCGTGAGAAAAATGGTCAACAAGCCTTTGTAATGATTATCAGGTAGCCTTTAGGACTACCATTAAAAAATAGTACTCATCGTAAGTTATGACTCTGAATTTGTCAGTGTGGTTGGAAATTCAACACTGAGAATAGACTGAAATGCTCATTTTAATGCATCGACCCATGTAAGCACATATGAAAATATGAATAGCACTATTCGTATCTACGCCGGCTTCTCATAATAAAGCGAAGCAACGACGGTAACCGTGTTGGCCACAACTTCTGTGGAAACTCACTAGCTATTACCCCAAGCATAAGTTCGCAATGATGCCGACGAAGAAGGATGACCGAGTATAGCAACTTGTACCACAGTCAGACTAAATTAACCCTGGGTTTGTCCACACGGGGCACTAAAAACTGCCGAATGAAGTAGAGTAATAGCTCATTTCACACTACAACGGCGACTACTAAGTAGAAAAGCAACATCCTGTCAGAAAATCATCACTAGCAAAGAAATGATGCGATCGTGTATTTAATATGTTCTATTTCACAGTTATGGTGGCACCCCGATAGACAGAAAGTAACACCTTGTCAGTGCACTGTATGTATATGAAAACTGACAAAAAAGTTTACCCGTGCTAAGCGTCGAATTTCACGGGCGCCTTCCATCGTCCAGGCAACAATATACACAATTAAGCCCTTTCACAACCGGTTTCAGATCGCCTTATCGCGTTCAAGACTTTGACCATGCCCTGATTTGTACACGTAATAAGTTTTGGTGTGCAGATCAATTGCCACGACGTGCGTGTCAACTGACCCGATTGGCGGAACCAGAAGTACTTCACAACCATCAAACCGCCACTGCTTCTTCGCTCACCCTAATCTACCAAGAACATTTCAGGAAAGAGTGAACACATTTAAGATGTTCGATAATCTGCAAATAATAATAGCAAACCCCACAAATGATAGTCACGAGATGTGTGGCCGTTTTTTAAAATCCCACGAGCCCGAAAAGATCTTCGCACTTTTCACGACCATGGCTACCAGTTTCCGTAGTCCCTGCGCCCATCTGGGACTGAAGCTGCAAAGACCGCTAGGGATACCAGCGAAATGTTTTAGTTAAAACGGTCTGGTGGTTCAAGACAGTTTGAAGTAAGTCAGGAAGTGAGCAGTGGATTATTCACAAGTGCACCACGAATAGCCGAATGCTGAGCATAGTATTTTAAATTGGCCACCAATGTCGCCGGCCACACATATCTGTTTCTCCACATTACCACAAACATTCCCCCACATCCGAAATATTAGGGATCACTCAACACTCAAAGCAACACAAACGGCAGACACACATAAGCTAGCACCAGCGCAACTGAAAAATGGGGCACACTAGCCACAATACAGACTGATGTTGTTCTGGAAAAAATTGAGTTATAGGAAAATACCATCCAAGTGAGATGTCGCTGCCAAGCCAAGAAGGTTCGAAGCTGCAATTGCCGATGGATCGTTTTGTTGAAGGTCGCGTTTAAGCCGCTTTCGCGCCTCATTTCTCAATAATTCACCCCCAACGCAAAAGCAACAACCTAGGAATTATCAAGCTGATCTCTGTGCATGCCACTACCATATTGGTTAGATTATCACATAATAAGAGCTGCTTTAGTCCAAAGGTATCAAAAATGGTACATCCTCTAAATCAAAAGGACATTTCAAGCTCGCTAAGTGTGGGAATGTTTATTGAGACACGTGGAACCTGTCCAGAGAAATAAACCCACATTATTCTTTCTTTACGCTTCAACATCGCCGTCGGTGTTAAACAAGGATGTTCACTATCCCGGTTCTTACTAGGCTTGCCGTGAACAACATTCTCGGGGGCATAATGAACACTGCAGGGAACAAACCCATGGAAACACTGTAGTGAATTGCGTAAGTAAACGGCAGTATGAGGAGCTCAGAATACTTCGGACAGAGATAACGATTCCGGTCGTCGCCTACGCAAAAGTCTATTCCCATAGAAGTATAAATTATTGGTATCTAGCTGATAGTCTCATGCGCATAGCTTCAAGATTTAAGGTAACGATCTTGATGTCTCGATGAAATCCACCGATCCAAAAAGTTGTTTTAGTACCACTGCTCTGAAGGATAAAATGTTTAGTAAAGTAGACAAAGCACCCATACTTCCATGAACCTCCGTCACCTGTAACAACGTCAGTATGTCCGTTTGCCGTGAAGGATAATATGTACGCAACGTGCCCGCCAATTATATGTTGACGTCCAGGTTTAATACCGAGTCACTTCAAACAGTTCAGCAGCTTACTTTTGTGAGCTCTAACACAATATAGGGCCACGTAACTTCCTAGTCTTCGTCTTGGAACCGGAAAAAAACTGATGCAAGCCCAGTGGTGCATGTGCATCGTGCGCTAGAAGCTCTAGCCGGACAACTAAGACTTGTGTGGGGTTCTGCAGATCTACTGTGCCAGTCTAGTCCCGAGGACAAAGTGCAGATTTAGTGGCGCTTAATATTGCCCTTTAAAGATAAACAACTTTTCACTTAAGCGTACAAACTAACTTCGCACGAAGGCCTTGTGTCAGCTAAAATCTCTGGGCACCATACCGTCCGTTTTTCGTATATCTGACCCACAAACTTCGCTTTCCGCTGTTAAGTGTGGTGCCGTACGGCAAATTCACATCGAAGAAGGTAATAAACAAGTTGCTCCCCCATAAACTCAATGAGTCGTCTGGGGTAGTAAGAAGTACTTCATGAATTCTGAGAAAAATAAGCTCGCAAAAAGAATTACTAGATTTTTCAAGCACTTTTCCATCAGACATATACCTCCTGACATAGAACGTGGTATGATGGGTCCGTGGCATACATGTCTGACCATTCTGTCCACCGAATATCCTACCATTAGTAATTTTAAAGATGATCGAGTCCATAGTATGTGATGCAATCATAGCTCACGCAAAAGGCAGCTGTTTCATCGGGCCTAGTCGACACTGGTTTCACAAGCAGAAGGTACACTTCATAAACCTGCTGTTCGCCCGTAAGCAGCTAACCAAAGCAGACGGACTTCCACACAGCCTTTCTGGATTTTTCAAGGGCTTTTGATAGATCCAACTATGTTTTCTGTCCAAGCGGTATAGAAGGCAATAATGAAATTGTTGCCTCTTATCATTTAAGCGCTGAATGAAGTCTTGAGGGCGGGAGTGCTTACAGCAGACTAAAAGACCTACTAATGGTGCACCCGCCATTACACTGCGTCAACGATAAAAAGCCTTGGTGTGGAAACATATCATCAGGACACTCAAACAGATACGCCAAAATAACACAGCTGTTTGCCCAAAAGGCGGATCTTAACGAAGTTACCATGAATGATTCCAAACGTCAAATTAAGCCATTTTGATGCAGAGTGTAAAGTATAGCGTGGATACAGATGGACTCCATCCCTTACGCATTAGAAGAGACCTCATATTGAATACGTCATCCGAGTATAAAGACATGATTGCCGCATAATCAAAAACCGCTAGGAGCCCCGAAAAGACGTAAAACAAGATTATTTTGTGGCGTGAGGTGGAAGAAATTTTCGAGCTTGAATCATATACCACCGGTAAAATCGAGGTGACCTTGTTTTAGGACAGTATCAGTGCACCTTATTAGACATGTAAATGCGTGCAGTTTTTCCATTACAGCACAATTACGCGGTCATATACTGAAATTAATAAATCAGTTCTGCAGGGTCAACCGCATAAAGCACTTTGTAGCAACTGAGCTATTGAATGTGTTGACGGCCAGACCCGTGCATATATTCTCCATAAGTATTTCAAATCAGTACTACATGCTCACATTTGATAGCGCCACTATGAGTTGTTCTGATATTTACACAAATGATAAACCTCACCAAAAACCACGTTTACGAGTTTGCTCAGGTTATGTCTGCGTATCATCAGATAACGTTAACTGTCCTGGATTCTCTTAAGGCCTTTGCTTCTGCTCTAGTGCGCATGAATTACGAGTGAATATGAATTACAGTAAGCATATGAAGCATAGGTCATTTTTTAAAAGACTTTTGACGCTTAAGAGATATTTTTGGCCTTTAGCTGGAGCATCTCAACATAAAAGATAAAAGTATCTGTTGCACATTTGGCTACAACTTCCAAAAGCAAAGGAAAAACTGCGCTACCTTGATCAATTCCCGAATGAATAGCTTGCTTTAAGCACTCTGCAAGTGCTCGCTAGCACTTCCTTAGATCGGATACCGGGAGGTCAGCAGCAAAAGTGCCGAAGGCTCAGGATGACTATTAGTGCTCTCAATAAATTCTTTGGATAGTATCGGGATGAAGAACAACGGAGGAGTGCGTGTAACTTGAGACAATCTCTGAAATAACACGAAATCAAAACCATTTTGTGGAACCTGTAGCATTTTTCTGGCGAGAATTTCGCACATTTTCTCTCATTGCCCTTTACGTTGGCTTATCTTGCTGTCGCGGCGCAGAGACCCATCTAGCTATACTAATTTGAAGTGAATGTGTATACACTAAATCAATGGTCAAGTGTTCAGCACATGTGGAAAATTTGTGCAAAACACGAAGGCAGTAAATAAACAGCACACAAAGAGGGGTTACTTAAAGTGTGGCAGGCGAATGCGGTGTGAAACGTACTCAGCTCTTTATCTTGGGGTTACAAAGGTAAACGATTGTAAATACTATCAGAGTTTCTCGACATCAGACGACTATATTGCCAATTTCACTACAGACCGTGTTCCAGTAATGCGATTTGTGAAACTATGACTCATTTTTCTTAAGAAGTTTCTAGCATAAATGCAAAACTTCACCATTTCTGTCGCCGTCCGGGTGCAAAATCTCACCAAGTGCTTGATTTCCACGCAAATAGCAACATTTTCTTCGTAATCTACCAGGGGAGCGAGATGGCTGTGATTGGAGCGCGAATTTACTGACCGCAAGGTCCGTTGTTCGAACCCTACCTCCGCCTTTCGACTTCCCCTGTCTAGGCTTAGGCAACCTGGCAGTATTCCAGCCCTCGCGCTTTCTTCTGGTGGCATGGCAGTTAGGAAAAGAAAGAGTGATACAGCTGGACGAATATACAAGGAGTTACCTGAAAGGTGTAAAAATATGCTAAGTTCGTACACCTTTGAACACGGCATTTTAAGGTGTCAAGATACCGTCAAGATTGATTGGCAATTCGGATCTAAAAGTTTTGATCCAGGTTTCACAAATACTGAGTCTTTTTGTGTTAAGCCATCGAGTCAATCGAATTTCGGCTAATCGGGCAGTCCGATACGATTGACAGCCTTTTGCAAACACACCCTGACAGTAGCTAAAAGTGACGCGGCTTATTTGTCCGTCAATCGCTTGAATTTGGCGGATAGTGAAATTCAGGGTATCGTTTTTGTGTCGAAGGTTCAGATTACTTGGAACTAAACCATGAACAGCAGACGCATATAAAAGCCGCTAACTGCTGTCATCTTTGCCAGCCTAGACCACACACTTCCACGAATAAAGCCTATTTTAAACCAAATCTGACAATGTGCGTTTGAAAATCCCAAGAGGAAATAACGAACTCTGAATTATTAGCCTGGAAAAGCAGTTTGTTTATCCGAGCATGCAACTCATTCATTGATGTTTTGAGGCTGTATTTGGCTGGTGTATAAGCTAATACAACAGACGGACTGCGGTAAATAACTTTCTGATGACACAATATGCAAGACTTTCCTAAAATGGCCGCTCATAGTTAGTTATTGACTGGTATTCAACCGAAAATCACTTCGACACGGTGACTGGGAGCAGTCCTCAAACCACCAGTTCCTCGTGTTAATTCTGTCGATTCACCATAGCCTTGTAGTTTATGTGAGAGTAAATCCAATAAAAATGTTAAAACGACGTTACACAAAATAGTTTTGATAAAAGAAACGCCTAAACACAAAGTTTTTTCAAAGTACGAGCGATAGCACCTTGCAATGCAACTTGGTAGCTTGTAGTGCTGCCGACAATAACGACGATTGTCAGTGAGCAGTCTTTAGCCTTTCACCTTGTTTTGCATGTAGTTTCAGTGTTTTTCCGACGGCCAGAAACCGCGGAACACTTCTAAGTTTTTGAAACAGATTATTTTCAACCAAGACTGATACAAACAGCCAAGCGGTAGTACGCTTTTCATGAAAAATCCGAAGAGCCCGAGGTTTTCCACTGAACATCGAAACTAAAAAAACTTGAAGCTACAGAATCGGTCCGCTCCATTCCCTCATAAGTAGCCGTGGCCATTCTGCCTCTGCCCTAATACTAAGCACATGCCTTGCTTATACGACTGTCCAAAAGACAATGACCAGAGGATACGGAATACGGTCATCTAGAAAACAACAGCCAGTACACTCACCAAGCAGCATAGGACCAGAATCCTTGATAAAAAGCGCTTGCTAGTGCCCCCGGAGAAGTCGCACTATTCTCGAACGAGTCTTTGAAGCTTTCGACGTTGCCTGGAGGCCCAGAGTTAATTTGAAGTGGGCATCCAACCTACCTCTAGCGAGATAAGCAAATCCGAATCCAATGACAAGTAGTAATGCAAAAACCTTTCCGACTGTGAAAACCACAGAGAGTTTTGTAGCCCACGTGACTCGGTAGCAGTTGACAAAGCAAAGTGTCACTAAAGATACTGGTGAAAAGTATAGGAAGTAGGAACATACGTAGAACTAAAATTGCCACCAACTGAACCGCGGAACTCGGTACATCGCATGTGGGGAAGAAAGGCTTCAAAATGTAGTTGGCTGCTACCATAGAGTTGACGGCACAAGCGACAGTGCCAATCACAAAGAAGGTGATCCAGAGGGCCATGAAAGCCAAGAACGGACCAAATGTTTCGAGAATATATATGTATTCACCTCCGGATCGCGGCAGCGTGACACCAAGTTCTGCGTACACAATAGCACCAAGTGTACTGAATAATCCAGTGACGATCCACATGATGAACGAAAGGCCAACAGAATTTGTGATGCGCAAAACTCCAACAGGCGATAGGAAAATGCCTGAACCAACTATTATTCCGACCACAATTGCGACGCCCTTCAGGATGCCAATATCTTTCTTCAGCTCTATTTTCTGGACTCCCTCCTTCTTTTTCTTCGAACCGAAAGCCATTTTTGTCCGCTGTGACAAAGCCTGGACACAGTGCACGACACGAAACCAAAAGTCTTTAAAATAACGGTTGGAGAGTACCTTGAAGTTTATATTACTGCTGGTTTAGTAAAACAAAACTTTCATCGTTCAAGGAACAAGTACCATCATCGCGTTTTAGTATTCTGCTGGTAAATGGTAGTGGTTACTATGTTCGACCGAGATCGCCACATTATCCTGAGGTTTATTTTCCTCCACACCTGTTCGGCATCAAATTGCCTTCGAGTTTGGTTGTTGGTCTGTTCGCTGAGCTGGGCAGTTGGATTGCAATCCAACTGCAGCGCACCCGAGCTACTTATATTCCAAAACATTGCCAATGCCTTCGAGTTTGTGGTCAAATTAGGTACAAAGGACTCACTGGGACAGAATAGAAGAGCATGGCTTGGGAGCAAAAGCTAATGTTGTTCGGGATGCATATCACGGTGCTCTCTCAGCTCTCTGAATTAATGCTTTCATCTTCTATTCAAGGTCTCGTTCCTGAGGGTGACAGCCAGTAACGCGCAACTTTCAGGCCGGTTAGAGTCAATAT
>SJOL01007639.1:508380-518807 GCA_004794785.1 Opisthorchis felineus
CTGCCCTAATACTAAGCACATGCCTTGCTTATACGACTGTCCAAAAGACAATGACCAGAGGATACGGAATACGGTCATCTAGAAAACAACAGCCAGTACACTTACCAAGCAGCATAGGACCAGAATCCTTGATAAAAAGCGCTTGCTAGTGCCCCCGGAGAAGTCGCACTATTCTCGAACGAGTCTTTGAAGCTTTCGACGTTGCCTGGAGGCCCAGAGTTAATTTGAAGTGGGCATCCAACCTACCTCTAGCGAGATAAGCAAATCCGAATCCAATGACAAGTAGTAATGCAAAAACCTTTCCGACTGTGAAAACCACAGACAGTTTTGTAGCCCACGTGACTCGGTAGCAGTTGACAAAGCAAAGTGTCACTAAAGATACTGGTGAAAAGTATAGGAAGTAGGAACATACGTAGAACTAAAATTGCCACCAACTGAACCGCGGAACTCGGTACATCGCATGTGGGGAAGAAAGGCTTCAAAATGTAGTTGGCTGCTACCATAGAGTTTACGGCACAAGCGACAGTGCCAATCACAAAGAAGGTGATCCAGAGGGCCATGAAAGCCAAGAACGGACCAAATGTTTCGAGAATATATATGTATTCACCTCCGGATCGCGGCAGCGTGACACCAAGTTCTGCGTACACAATAGCACCAAGTGTACT
This sequence comes from Opisthorchis felineus, assembly GCA_004794785.1. Taxonomy (NCBI): domain Eukaryota; kingdom Metazoa; phylum Platyhelminthes; class Trematoda; order Opisthorchiida; family Opisthorchiidae; genus Opisthorchis; species Opisthorchis felineus. The sequence goes on from SJOL01007639.1 coordinate 509,046, forward strand.
GAATAATCCAGTGACGATCCACATGATGAACGAAAGGCCAACAGAATTTGTGATGCGCAAAACTCCAACAGGCGATAGGAAAATGCCTGAACCAACTATTATTCCGACCACAATTGCGACGCCCTTCAGGATGCCAATATCTTTCTTCAGCTCTATTTTCTGGACTCCCTCCTTCTTTTTCTTCGAACCGAAAACCATATTTGTCCGCAGTGACAAAGCCTGGACACAGTGCACGACACGAAACCAAAAGACTTTAAAATAACGGTTGGAGAGTACCTTGAAGTTTATATTACTGCTGGTTTAGTAAAACAAAACTTTCATCGTTCAAGGAACAAGTACCATCATCACGTTTTAGTATTCTGCTGGTAAATGGTAGTGGTTACTATGTTCGACCGAGATCGCCACATTAACCTGAGGTTTATTTTCCTCCACACCTGTTCGGCATCAAATTGCCTTCGAGTTTGGTTGTTGGTCTGTTCGCTGAGCTGGGCAGTTGGATTGCAATCCAACTGCAGCGCACCCGAGCTACTTATATTCCAAAACATTGCCAATGCCTTCGAGTTTGTGGTCAAATTAGGTACAAAGAACTCACTGGGACAGAATAGAAGAGCATGGCTTGGGAGCAAAAGCTAATGTTGTTCGGGATGCATATCACGGTGCTCTCTCAGCTCTCTGAATTAATGCTTTCATCTTCTATTCAAGGTCTCGTTCCTGAGGGTGATAGCCACTAAAGCGCAACTTTCAGGCCGGTTAGAGTCAATATGGCGCATAATTAAGATAACTTGACATGGTCGTCGCCGCATCATGCTGCCGGTAACTCGGTCTTTTGGGGATCACTTGGGAGAATGTGTGGTAATAAAGATATGCAACTGTGTGAATCGTGAGTAGATAGGTCAACATGCCCTCATTGTCACCCCGCAATGCCTAAGTATATTCAAAGGGACATCAGGCCAACAGGCTTGTATACACGAGTAGTTATCTTTATGCCCATGGACCCGGATACGCAGTTGTCTTATCCGCGCGCAGATTTTGACTGTAGCTGATTGGTGCAGGCCAAAAGCAGGAGAGGAGCTCTCTAATATTCTCGTGGTGGGGCAATTAGAACAATCCGGTTTCAACATATATCAGAATCGGGTGAGCCTGTTTTTAACCCCGGGCCTGTGCGTGGATATGTATTACTGCGAACTGTTTCGGACGAAGACATTGTAAGTGTCAATGAGGCTGTTGCAAAGTCAGAGCTACTGGACGCCAAGTAATCAGTGTGGCTAGAGTAATTGGAGAAGGGAGACAGCAAATTTGGCGGCGCTATCTTTGAAATTCTCTAGTGGTGTTGGTAGCGCTGAAGCCAAAGAATGTGCAACTCCACAAGGTACTGTGGCAGAGGCTTACTAAAATTAAAAAGCGAGCCAGGTGTGGGTTGCGGGAATCAATGAATGCGAACGGAGGGCGGGTCAGACCGCCTAAATCCTCGTACAGTACGAAATGACTGAAGATGGCGTCCATATCACCAGAATACGCTAGTAGACAAAGGGGTGGGTCAAGGAACCCCATAGATACTAGCTTCTACTTGGTGCCATTGCCAGATGTTTGTTTTGCTCCAACTGAAGAGGCGTTTAACACAGCCTGCAGGATAGCTAGAGGACTGTGCCTTATTTCCGAGTCTTCAGAGAATGGCTCTGGGTCACTGAAGGGCAAAAAGAATCCTATGGCTTAGGGAAAACAAGGAGGAAATATATCCCACCACTCGTCCTTGATGAATCCCGCAGAAGACCTCGGATGGAGTTGTGAGGGGGCCACAAAATCAGACTTTGGATGTTCCTACATTGAGACAGCCCGAAAACCATCGGTAGAGGTGGATTTGGTGCATTACCGCATGGCAGAAGGGCAGTTTTGAAGGTTTTGGAAGGTACGCTGTTGGGGCTTTTTGGATGCACTTGGTGCACTTGGGAAATAGACCTATTATTATTATTATTATTATTGTTGTTATTATGGAAAACCATTGGGCTTCGTTGGTCACAAAGCTGTCCACATCGACGAATAACTTTGACCGTGAATTCTGTGTGTGCTGGGCGGGTATGAATTGGTGCAAAATCTCTTATAGGTTTGGTGTAGTAGATTAACTGCCCGTACTTGAGGGCTGTTAGCTTGTTTGGCCTCATGGGGGCAAAAAAGTGAAAAGTTGGTTTCTTGCGCAATGGACCAGGTTCAGGCCATAAAAAGGGCTATGACCCCAATTTTCCTCGTGTCCGATCTGATGACAAAGATCTAGATGATCACCACAGCCAAACTAGCATCAAGGTAACTAACCCAAGCCATGCACTAAGGGGTGCTCTTGCGCCGATGTACTTGGGTCGGTTTCATGAAAATATTATTGTTGTGGGGATATGTCAGCACAAGTTTCCCGCTAATTTGGTGGGTATGTGCGGCATCAAAATTTTCTAACTGATTCAGAGCTATTTGCTTCGGACGTGAGCAAGATTCACTGAAGGGAGGGGTGAGATAACACAATAGAGACACTTGGTCCCGCACAAAGATGTGCCCCAGATATGCTGTGTTTACACAGTCCGGTTATGTACGGCTCACTGCCTTGTCAATTAGCCGGTCGATTTTCGTGTAAATTCAGAGAACTAGTTCCGAACTGCTACAAGTTACAAATTGCGCTTGCGGGGCACTCCTAGTGCAATATCGGTGCGTACACGCAGCTGCAACCGATGTTAGGCCACAAAAGCTTGTGCTACCCCAGAAAGGGCTGTGTCGATAGGCAGGTCCTGAAGTAACCTTAGGGTAGGAATGGGTCCTATCCAAAAGCGTGTTGGGCTGCCAGGCCTTCTGCCTGAACGGGAAGCTTCTCCGTGCTGCCACCAGGGGATTCAGGCAGCTTTCGAAATTGGTCCGCGGTTTATTGCTTTTCAGTGGGACTCCGGATGTCCGCAATATTGCAACCTAAGCATATACTATGGATGATCCCCGTGAATTTTTCATCCTCAGGTTACCAGTGGTGGTGATTACCCGAGTGTGTGCAAAATGATGATGAACGTTAAGCAAGTTGGGGGGGGTGGAACATAATTTTTGCTTGAGATGTAATAATATAGGTGCTAAGTTGAGGTAAAAGGAAAAGAGTTAGATAGGCAGAAATGTGTTCACTTCCGCTTAATGTGGGTTGATTTGAGTCCTGATCGGTGTTGTGTAAATTGGAAAGAAGGCTCACAATTTAGTAGCTAGTGAGTATAATTTCAGTTCAAGCAACGAATGTTGGTCAGGTCACGTGCAAAATGCTGCTGAGGAGAGAAGCTCAAGAAAGATTTTGATGCTCAGGGCCACAGTATTGATTACGTATGCAACACGCTGTCCACTCGCGACGGCTGTCAGTCTGCCGAAATCATGTCCGGAATCCCCCCACATTAACCATGCACTAATTTGTACAGAGTCCCTTCGCCGCTGTGCACAAGTGGAAGTCAAACCCCACAGAGGGTAGTACCCGGTCTAGCAGCATTTACTGTGCGCAATAAAGGGATATCTCTGTTGTTTAGCTCAATACCTCCCCTGTTTTCTGAGGAACCCAAGTTATGACGATCATTTGTTGCCACGACCATCCCGCTCAGCTCCAAAAGGAGCTCAACACTGTCCAGCCAGAAGGTGCCCAACCTCGCCCTGAAACTAAACCGAAGAAACGTTGGCCTCCAAACAATAGTACAATTGACAGCTAATATACTCACACATTAAGCGTACTCCCAGTATTCAGGGGAAGCGGCGCGAGATCTCCGAGCCTGGAAACTTGGAGACCTAAAAACTCAAGATCACACTATATGCCAACCGCAGGGCTTTGCGAATGTTATTCGCTAAAGCTGAGGTTTTGTGCGCCCCACGCGTGATGCTATGCGTAGGCTCATTTGCTTCTGACGCTGTCGCTCCAGGAATACTACGCATCAGCGTTCTTTCCTGTGAACTTACAGCTGAATCGTACACAATACTAGCGGCCATACTAACAAAAGAGGGTGCCTCATTCGCACCTAACAATATTTATGCTGAAGCCTGTACATTCGACATTGCAGGCGGGCCTGTGTTTGTCTTCATGAAGTCTGAATCAAGTAGCATCCAAGCCCGCAACTGTTTCTTCCCAGCGCAGTCCACCTGTAGAGCGAAACTTCTTTTCAAAACATAAAAGCTGCTTCTGCGACAGACTGGCCCTGATATAAAGTCCCTACACGGCCAGTAAACGTCTGGAACGGATAACCAGGGGGCTTTGTTGCTGTATTCAAAAAGCACTGAGAAACGTTATGGCTTCACCGATGTCGTCAGCCAAAAACCAACGCTTGACACTTCGAACTCCGAAACCGCCTAATCTTAACAGATGAACCTTATAACAGATAAATAACAGATAAATCTTAACAGATAACTTTAATTTGGTAGACCCGGAGGATGAGGACAACACAGGCCAGATCATTTTCCACTCACACTAATCTAAACCCAGACCTTTACAACATGAAAATTCTTTCTACTGATGAAGGCGGTGGCCGCGTGTACCAAGGGCGCTTTATGGTATGCGGTGTGGCTAGTGTACCATTTATTCAAACGTTAATGCCTGGGGAAGAAGTGCGAAGTCAGTTCCACTTTTCACGGAATCGGTATCCGTTCCAGTGTTTTATCCTTAACATCTACTTCAAACCACGTTTGCCGCAGAATAAGCGGTTAACCGAAGGTGAGCTAAATGGATCCAACCCATTGATGCAATACATGGGGTAGGAAAAGTTTACTTCGTACTAATAGGGAAATGGCCTAACACTAAGGACGCATAAAGTTATGTGCTAGAATGTCGCTCTGTTTTACTCAACACGTTTCTGAACGACAAGAAGCGTTTTATATGGAGTGGTACCTGTTCCCGTCCGGTTGCAACAGCGGTCGCACGGACGTTTAGACAGATGGGGATGGTCAGCTTGTTGACATCAAATTTGCGGTGCATCAACACATTGCCCAGCTCCAAAGGTTTATGGGCTTTGTGGCTGATGATGCTACACTGTGCAAATAGTCTCCTGCAGCCTCTCTGATAACTCCCCCTCCCCCTGCGAAACACCCTTTCTGTTCCTAGCCTTCTTGCCAACCGAAGGAAGCTGGAAGACTAAGATACTGCCAGATTGCCTAAGCACAGACAAAAGCAGTCAAGATGCAGAGGCTGGATTTGAACCACGGTAAATTTGCGCTTTAAAAACGGAGACATCTTGAGCTGTCTGTGAGAATAACCTTACAAAATTAGGCACAACCTGTATAACTAAATGACAATGCACGGAGTCGGCATCGATCCATTTGGAATGGGTCACTTCATAAGAGCGGATGATGTTTGCCCCCTGTGCAATAACTTTGGCTTATTTTAGGAAATGCATATGATGACAATATGCGGACACCGTCGTGGAGACACCCACTCACCGGCCTCAGGCACTGGTCATTTGGGTTGTGTGAACATATAGAGGTGTTGAGACGCTCCCTTCAAAATGCGTCCCGGCGCACTGAAAGGCTGATGCCGGAATGAAAAATGCATGCTTCAGTAGGTGGCGGACATGTGGTATTTAGTTTGTTCCTGAGGTTGTTTTCAAACTACAATATGCATTTCGTTTCTAGTAATGAGGCAACAATTAAACACTGCATTAAGGCCTCTATACACGCAAGGGACGTTTTACAGGTGAAAAACGCTCTCTCATCATTCACTGTTTTTAATCCTCAGTCGACACTCCTAGGGCAAACTGTTAGGTGTACGCGGCACAATTTTTAAACTTTCAGTTCAAAGAGTCATTTTGTTTGCCATATACCCATTTCTCTTTCTGTATTACCCTGGTGATGAGTTCCAATTACGTAAGATTTTCGATTACACAAACATCAATGATAGTTTTCGAAATACAACCTCCAAGATGCCAAACGAGACCCCTACCGGTGAATACTTCATAATCCACCACGCTTGGTTGTTTTTAAAATTGATGTCGGCTTGCCGACAAAAATACCGTGCACAAGAATTGAAAGGCTCAAAGTATAGTGTCACTAACCTGTGATGCTTGTGCTGTTTGCCAATCTATAGTTCTACGTAGATATCCAGCGAGGCACGGTTCGATTTACACACCAAGCTTTTGAATAGCCTTCTCAGTGACTGAGGAAACAAGTACCCGGCCATGTGGAGAATAGTGTTGGTTAAAAGTGTCGAATGTGTTGCACCGCTGACTGATCTTGACGACAAAGAATTGCAATAAACAGGTTCAAGTTTGGCCAAAGCTATTACAAGGAGCCCCAAATCAGCTCTTCATATAAACTTAAGGCAGTGATTAACGTGCACATCACAATGCCTTTGCTGTATGCTGTGGCTATGACACACTTTCTCGTGGTAAAATTAAACCAGAAAAGTCCGGTGGATAGCGCCGGGCAAGTAGCAGCTTGCTTGTGGTTGGCAAATCCGAGGTACTCAAAACCTAGCGAACGCTCAGACTATGCCTGCCAGAAACGTTGTACGTCCTCAAATGCCCCATGACTAACTGTTTTAGCAGAAATATGCACCGTTTCATCAGTATAATTAACTACCTCACTCTCTCTCATTTTCTAATCAAACCCAACAAAGAGGCTCTAATCCGAAGTGAAAAAACACTCACCGCAGATGTAAAAATGATTTATTTGAAATGCCTGTTTAGTAAAAACAAATTTCAACTTTGTGTTACAGTCTCAGGCTTGGCCAAACAGTCGATATATTACGTGAAACCGATGAATCTTGATCTTGGTGCGGAAGCTCCGGTACGGAAGTCGTGTTAGAGAGGTTCTTAATGCAGCCACAGAATGAGTATCCGGGTAGCAAAGCTGGCTTGCATACACCGCTACCAATGCGGCACGGTAAGTTTCTACACGGCTCTTATCAAAGGTCAAGTAAATTGCGAGTGCAGGTTTTACAAATACTGTTACCATAGGAGGAGAAACGTCAATCAGCATGGTACCACTACGCGGCGCTTACTGATCTGCCGGAGCAAATTACGTAATTCAGGGGTGTATCCAAATGTCAGGTAATAGTGACGTAATCAGCTTCATTGTTGCTCAGTGACCCAGGGACTTCAAGATGTGCAACAGCGCCTGATAGATTAAACCAATTACCAGTAATAAACGACTGGTGATCAGCACTTATTTAAGATTGACTCGCGACAATATCGTTAGTTCAGGTGCCTTAGCCAAATACAATGCCAGGTTTCCTTCTGCCTATCTAAGGCGATAAGGTCCCCACTGACTACGTGAAAGTCGTTTGTGCTAAATGATAAGGTGGTGTTTTCAGTAGAAAGTGTTTTCCGAAAAAATAGAGGTCAGAATCGGCTTATCTGGGTACATTAAATGAGAAGCGATTATAGGGTGACCAGTGTCAGTTGTTCTAAATTCGGGGTTCGAGTAGCCCGGGCTGCCTACAGTTAACTGTTCAAGCAAAAACCGCTTGCTAAGTTAGAGCTGTGTCACTACCAACGCATCACCATCTAGCCTGTGGAATCACCCAAATTAGCTGTCGGTAGTGTCTGGAGAACAAAGTTGCTGGGTCGCACGCCCGAGAGAGATAAGCGTACCTAAGCTAATGAAGGGGCGCTACTGCCTCACAGATACCAAATGGGCAATAGTGGAGACAAACTGTGAAGCCTTCTTAATATGATAAAAAATTACCTTTACTGGGCTAGGCCAGAGGTGTAGTTTCCACCTAAGACCTAGTGTAAAGCTGCTACCGTTGAGAGCACCTAGGGATCGGGTGGGTTCTTTCTCAGAAAGGTTGATGAAAATGATGATAAAGTGAGTGTACGCTCAAGTTTCGCTGTAGGAAAACTTGATTTGGTGGTACAGAACCCACTCATCTATTCAGCAGTTTGTGAGAAGCAGATAAACTGTGTAGACGTGAAAAACACTGCTCATAAGATTGATGAAAGCCCTTTGACAGTACATGGCCGGTTCCGCTCTTTTTGGGGCTCAGTAAGGCGCAGTCCCCAAGCTTCGGTCAACCACATGTTCTACTTGAAGTCAAGTTACACTAAATTAACGAAGTACGCGCACTTGCATAACCATTTGGTTTTGACGGGACTCTCATTCGGAACCAAGTTGAATCTCTCGTTTATGTTCACTTTGCTTCCAGGTGAGTCTCCCGCCGAAGAAAAACTGGCATGTAAATAAGTGTATATTGCAAATTTTGTGCAATTTTCGTTCAAGTAAGAATGACGGAAACTAGAGGAATGCATTTACCTGATGAGTCCCAAGAAGGGCGAAACTGGTCGTGATCTGTCGAAACATTTTCAACAACCTTGTGAGCAGTGTATTACGTCCATATATTTCATCAAGATTCCTCGAATATAGTATCAACTGAAAGCATAGACAGCCTAGTGTGGCAGATTCTATTGCCTAAGAAAATCATAAACAAGAGATTCAAGTGGATTCCGGTTGAGTCTTCCGTCAAAACTAAATTTGTATGCAAACAAGTATATTTCAGCTAAATGGTGATTCGTGGTCCTACGAAGCAGCCCGGTTGTAGACGCTGAACTTGAGCGTTTGTATAGACTTCTCCTCCTGTCGCTTCTCATCGGATCCAGTAGTTACTTTCTAGTAAGGAATTTTATTGCTTCAGGTGTGGACTGGAGTGCGTTTGCAGTGAAATCATCTACTGCAAATAGGAAAAGAGCAATAACTCTCAGTATGCTGACAGCCAAGAAGTTTAGAGGCAATAACAAACCGCGTGGGCTATGGCTTTTCTGGAATGGTGTACAGCGGCTCAAGCGTAACTTGTCCATGACAAAGAGTTAACGCGTTGTCATGAGGTTTGTGATTTTACTATAACGAGTGGAGCGCGGGTCGAGAATTCCCGACTGTGCTACCAAAGTATTGCTTCGAAGCAGTTTGCTGGAAAGCAAACAACATCAGAGTTAAACTTTCAGTAGATATATCCGAACAGCTTCGAGGCTGTTAACAAAGGCAATCACGGTGTACCTGCACCAACAACGTTTACGTTCGCGTCCTTTTATATTAGTTTACTGTGACATCAGATGAGACCATAAGTGAAATAATGAACTAAAATACATCAAGGCTCCAAGCAGTAATCGTGGCATGATCCAGCACACCCTTGTTGAGCCCATACTCGAGGGATAGTGCCCGTAGGGGACACCGGCAGACAGAGAGCGCAACTAGGCAGTGTGAAGGGACAACTTCGCAGAAAAGATTCTGTAGGTTTAGTGGGTGCCTTCGGATCAAAAGCAAACGTGGACAATTTGGGAAACGGTCACCAGGTGAATTTGGTTAAAAAAACTTATTACAGCGGCAGTTATTAGCTGAGAGCGTAACGAAGTAGCATGCGCTACGCCATGGGCGCTTAAGCCCGTTTAAAACAAAATACCAACAAGCATTGTTGCGTAAGATGCAATACAAAATTATTGCGATAGTGAGGCTGCCGAAGAATCCGATGTAATGCTGTGAACAGCGCGCTCATTTGCCATCCGCATGGTTTGCGTGCAACCCCCAGGCAACCTGCCTTTCCGTCGGAGCAGACGCTCAAAAATGGGCAGCAGTTGAGGATGGCGAGGCAACAAATTCTTTACATTAGCAGCCAGAGTGAAAGCAAACCTTATTATTCATGAACAGAAATTCGGAAAACGAGCGGCAGGTAAGCAACACGGCGTAATAATACACAGGCGTGAATCATTCTGCTCATTAGTAGTCATAGAAACAAAAACAGCCACCGGTTGCAGTCCCTTCACAGGAGTAATCGGCACGGAGGATGACGTA
>SJOL01007640.1:0-136065 GCA_004794785.1 Opisthorchis felineus
GCTGAAACCAAAGTGAAACAGCCTGTGATTTATCAGTTGTCAAACATAGTAGGCCGTTGTGAATTCGGACGGGCGTTTGTCACTTCTGCTGAAATTCAAATGCTGAGACCAAAATGAATATCCTGCTTATGACCTTCTACAACCAGAAGTGCTGCGCAGAGGCTGCCTGACTTTTCTTTTGGGTTAACTTTCAAGTTACCTAGGTAAGCTCCTTGAGCACTGTCATTTGTGTTCACTGTTAACACCAAACATTTGTAAAATAGGATGTCAACCGCGCTTGCGGCCGAGTTAGCATTGAAGTACGAAAGAAGATCAATGGAGATCGGGAAACTTTGCCTGCCCCATGAGCCTCAAAATGTCAAATTGTTTTGTCTTTAGTGTGTTTTTAATAAACTTACACCCAGTCTAACAGGCAGTTTGCTGTCTCTGAAATACTGAGTGAAATTACACTCCTCATCAAAGCATCAACCAGTTTGTTTAGTTAACTCTTTTCTGTGTGTTAGTGGCACATCAGCAAGTTCTTCCTTCACTAGGAGCACGTTTGTACTTCACTCTGCTGATTGTGTGCTGTTTTAACTTGGTGATTCTAGACGTGGCACAGAAGTCTCCCATGTGATTGCCTTTAACAGCAGAGAGCAAGCGTTTTATTCTTGGTAATGAATTCATCTGCTTTCCGAGATCTTTGTCTTCTAGTTAGATACCTTAGTTAAAATATATTGGTACGCTGAAATCGCTTCCTGCAAGTGTTTGTTGTATATATTCAATATACCATTTGTTCAGTCTTGGTAGGAAACGCTTAGATTGTCACAAATAGATCCAGACCATTGAACTTAGTTTTTCTTACTTCTGAGCTATCTCGAGGTAACTGCATCTTGAAAAGCATTCGGTTATTTTCGGAAGGCTGTTTTGTAGCAGAGTAAGATACTTCAAAAAATATCCTGAAGCATAGTATTTAAACTTGTATGAGCGTTATTCATGCGTGCGTCTACTTGGAGCTGTTCTATATACAATCTGCCTAGGTGTACGGTAGACGATCACCATCTCGTATTCAATACCGACCATGAAATCCACATTTCTTGTAGATTACCGTGACCTTGGACTAACAGCTTACAAATGCTCTGTTTTTTCCTTCCGTTGATAGTAAATACCAAACATGATCGTTGTTTCCAGACGAATTTCGATTGCTAAACCAGGCGGAAAATTCATTCGATGATGATCATACAATCCGCTCAGCTGTTACCATCCTCTGCCTGCTAGTTTAGCTACAGCCTCAATCACTTATCGACAGAGTTCATTTGGAATAAGTACTCTCATAAGCCTTTGTGATAATTATGCCTTAAATCCATGCCACTTTGATTTATTCCCTAAATTAACTTCATCACAACGACAGTTTTCTATTGGCAGGTCGAAGAATGTCCCTCTGCTGAATTACTAAATTTGAAGTAAGTTTCGGAAAGTGAAGGTTAGCAGTCTATTGCCCGTTTGTCCAAAGGTAGCGTTTGATCTTGAATGAAAACTCATTTCTCTGAAACCGGTAATCGGATTGGTTTTTGGTAATTAATTACCGACTGCAGTAGTGATTAGTTAGACTCATGCGGATCTGAGGGAAACGACGAAAGAAACACAGCTCCGCTAGGATAACTTCAACATATCACTGGTTCGATGCTTAGTAAATGAGTATGTAAGAATTCTCTGCTTGGTGTTGAGTATATTTAAAGATAACCGCAAACTCGGTGTCCCTTTGTTGCCCGGATGCGACCGATTATGAAAAATGCAATCTGTTACTATTGCTATGGCTACTGGTTAGGCACTGCCCCGGCGGAGTAAGCCTTGAAAGATTACGGTTTTTTCGCTCGTCCAAGCACCAACTTCCGAACCCACGAATATACCGGGGAAAATTAGAAGTTGTGCATTGCGAGCGAGGATTTACTCGTTGGTTGGAAAGGAAGCCGTAGAAAAATGTGGCAGAGTGGACCTAATAATACATCCAAAACAGGACATATATTTACACAATATGCTTCACTTTCATATGGGATCTGATCTGTCGGAAACTCTTCCTATAATTTTTACCCTGATTGGATTGCAAGTTTTCAAACCATGGGAATTTGATTCACCGCAATGCTCGGCGCAATACCCCGTTTCACGGAGTGAAAATTGTGTTCAAACAAGACATGGTATTCGATTATAGCCCTTTAAATTTCTGCGCATTCTTTAGGCGTTAGACCTATCATAATGGTTTGAAGTCAGTGGTCCGTGAGTTGGTGTTCAAGTCCTCAGTGTACCAGAGCTACACGGGAAAGAATGTTGTCGCTCAAGATAGAATATTACGGATACAATATCAACATATAACTGGACGTTGTCAGTAATTCCCTCACCCGGGTCAAGTTGGAGTTCGATTTGAAGCTGAACAAGAAATTTTCTCTGGTAGCGCATTTTCATGCTTCAGCAACCCTCATAGAGGAAGCTGTTTTGGACGTCGCTGAACTAAATAGGTGAGTGTGAAGCAAGCATATCCAGCATCATCAGAGTTGTTCGGTTTGATATGGTTGGTGACCTGATGAAGCTATTTCTCGGAAGAATACTTCCTCATTTATGCATTCTCATTGATTTCACGCTATGTACATTGCTGAAACAAAATGGCATCCTATACTTACTCATGACCCCATTTTACTGCAACACTAATTCACAATGGTCCTCTCTGTCGATCACTTCGTGATTATGTCGGATTTGCATTTACGCACACTGCTTTCTGTTATTTTTATCAGAGAACTACATCGGTTTCTTCGAGATGAATACGTCTGATAATTTACACCTTCCATAAACGGCCGAAGTGCAACTAAATTAACTGTCAGTTAGAGTTAAGACAGCTACTCACTGCTAGCCTGGAAACGAGGTTCTCCCGTGTACGCAGCAAACTCCTACGCTTTGTCCGTCAGAAGGTTGTCTTTTATTCGTATTTATGTGATGCTGTCGAAAATCAAACATGTGTTGGATAAAATTAAACAAGCCTTTGAGACTTCACCGCCAATTGTACCCTCCTTGTTGTAACCCCGTTAACTGAAAATAGTTGAAATGGTCATAAAAATAGAAGCAGATCTTTCTAACACCAAGGTTAGGTGCAGTGGCGCTCGATGTTTGTCCCTCTTGGTTTAGCTCAACCACGGCCAGTCATAGGGACCAAGTTTCTCCGGAATTTTCATGAGTCGGTTGCTCCGCAGCCTCAGAAGAGATTTTGTTACAACTAACCCGAGGCCTGGCCTGCTAGCAGCTGGTGAATTAGACAGGTTGGTTAGTCGTCTCTGTTTTCCACAATTGTGTTTACGTCACCGAAGGTAGCTGTAAGGCACAATATCACAACAAGACGTCAATTTTACCTCAGAGGACACGTCGCTTTGGATAAGTCTGACCTTTACTTTGGCCCACTGGGTATGTTAGCCACATCCAAAAATCCCCTAAGCTTGTACCGGAAACCACACCATCAAAAGTTAGTTTTGACTCCTTACTCCCAATGGCGCAGCGCACATGTTAGCGGCGGCTAGACCAATGACACTGCTTGAGTTTATAATCTAGCCTCAGATCTACCACAACAGCCGAGGCTTGATTCTGTATCTCCTCAGCAACTTGATGTGTTAACCGTGTTCTAACCATTACCATCATATAACGCTATACCCGGTAGTCTCTTCCGTTTTAGCAAGCAGTCCAGGGAGACTCAGTTTAGCCTCCCTTAGCCCACGAGTTATAGCAGCAACTGTACCAGTTTCATGGTGTGATCACATGCGTAGACGTTGATTCAGCTTTGCAGCCATGCCAACTATATTTGACGAGTTAAATCTGCTAGGACACCCTCAACAAACCAGTTGAAACGATCTCAAAATTAGCGGCTAATGAGTGTGGGTCTGTCTACATTGGTCCATTGCCAATGTGATGGCTTCGATAGTCATGCCTGTGGGTGATGTCCGTTAGCAGTGTTCTTCGTGAAACCGTCATTCTTCATAAGGAGGTTGCCGCCAAATGGCGATTCCCAAAGCAGTCTCTCCCACATGGCATGTACTGCTGCAAACAGCAACCAGTTTTGAATTTGGAGAATTCGTCCTCTGCTAGGTGGGTTTCGCTACTTGGGTTCCGATATTAGAGATGACTATTCCTTTGTGTTTTTGTTTTCCTGAAACGACAGTTAGATTCAATGAAAATATTCGTAACTCACTGAAGACTGTCTTCTCTTGCTCGAATTTTTAATATGAAGCAGCCAAATAAGCCTTTCTTTCCTATGCTGAGATGGCGACTGAAGTTTGTTGCCCCTGAGCTCTCTGCAGAGGTTCTTTTAGATTGTAGAATTTTGAACGCTTCATAAAACTTGGGTAATGTTCGGTATGATATGGAATGTGCGCTTCATCTCCGTGCACGTCCTAGCTGTTCACATACCACATATCATGACAGAATGAAAATTGAACACGTTCTTACTTCAGTTCAGAATGTGTGTTTGTGGATACTGATGTAACTAAACTATTTATCTTTGGTTCCTCAGTAAATAGTGAATATTCTAGGCATTTTGGTGGCATAAGGTTCCTTAGGAGTAATAACTACAACGTTCCTCAACAGTTCCAAGCACCTACCAATCGGTTATCCATGAAATATGGCTAATCTTCTACAGCGCTGCCTGTTAAGAGCAAGCCCTCTATAGGGGCGATCTAAATGACATGGTCTAATATTTTTACTTCATGAAATAGGATGACTCTTGAGGTAACCACTTCATAAAAGCGAACGCCCAGTGATTAAGTATGTTGTTTTCATCTAAAAAGGATAAAATTGTTCAGCAGAAAAAGGCTTTGTAAACCATTGACATGGGCAGTCAAATATGCTTATTAGCACAGCGAGTATACCCAGCAGTCACGACGGCTTAGGAGGTGTCCTGATGTGCGTCATAGCCTGACCGTCCACCTACACAATCCTTTTCATCGTTACTCAGTCATGTTCGGGAATCACTTCAGATTGACGCAAAGAATGCCGAAAGCGCAACGACTGCACTCAAGTTTTGGTGGGAAAAGTATGGGGCATCGTAAAGGCCTCACGAACGCCCGCTCTATTTCAACCGTGTTTCGTTGTCGAGTTAAAATGATTGGGTATCAGAGGAAAAAGCCTCTTATACTATCGCATTGAAGAGTGGAATCTGTAAAAAGCAGCCAAAACTTTTTGTTAAAAAGGCTTCGTGACAAGATCACATCGGTTCTTGTCACGAAACACGTTGAACAACTTTAACGAGTATACCGGATTCATTATCCTGATATCATTTTCAGAAAGAGCGATACTATGTTAATACATCTTCTAATTCGAGTAGTGAATATGATCTATTCAAACGAAGTTAGATTTACTTCTGAATGTAACCCCACCACCATCCATTTTGAGTTGGTCGTCATGTGATAATATTATTTTCGGAAGAAAGGAACCTTCAAATGTAATCATTACGGGTGACACCAATAATGCCACCAGAAGTGATATTGCTCAATACCTAGAAATGCTAAATGTGAAGAGGAACAATATCCGTTAATGGTTTGGGGACATCGATTTGGAAATGTGGAAGAATAGTGTCTCTAGAGGGAAAACGCCATAGGAAAGGAAGTGGTTCTGTCCGTTCATGAAGAATCTTTCAAGACATAACGGTGTTGATTTGCTTTTGTGAACAATTTATTAGGGCTGGTTCGTGAAGGATTCTGGAGGTTGACTTGAGGAACGTAATGGCTTTTATAAATGATCGGCCCGACGTTCTAAGCACCACACGAACCCCAAGTGAGATTAAGACAATTGCACCCCTACGCCAATACGTCACACGAACTACGATAGCTATGGTCGGTTTTCGATTTTCTACAAAATGACGCCATTGAATGTCTGATGTTCCAAGGGATTTGTTATGCACTAAAGCTGGCGGTTTCCCAGATAACAAGCTTTCGGTCAAACAATCCACAACAAAGTGCGGACACGCCAGTTGAGGAAACGTTTGCAGTGCGGACTTTTAACAGGATGTCAGATTGCGCAACCGGAGGGAAAATGACAGTAACAGTAAATAGCTTGAGACTTCCTTCTGGATTTTTGTTACCCAAAATTTGGGACATCAGTGGAGAACCCAAACATCAAACCTCCAGCATTTATCTGCGTACGTTCGTTTCGGTCTTTGGTCCACTTTACCCCGTACAACTCCAAAAAATGCAGGTTGTCGCGTGACATAAGACTATACTGTCAATAAGTAGGGCAGTTGATCGTCTCCATCCTGCTGCCCCATAAAAAATTACGCTGACATTAAGCCGCTGCCATTGCTTGGTCCCGTTCGTTGGCAATGGCTGGTTGACAAGCGCACCCCCTCCCACTCATAAGAGCAAAATCCTCAATAAGCATTTCTGAGAGATTTTCAATGCAGACCAGCATCACAAATTCCCACCACAAAGCGATACACCGAACATTTTCAAGAACTGTCTATAGTGATTGCTTCTTTGTCCAGTAAGATGCTTTATCCAAACGGGTGTTTCATTTCGGCTGGCGTCATTCAGCTGAAAGGCACCTATGCCGACCAAAGGGAGATAAGACACTCATCGTACAGCAGTGTTACTTGGAAAGCCCTGTTGTCTGGTAATAGGTATATCAGGAGAATCGGTTACTGAAGCCGTTCAATCCAACTGCGTGAATTCGGAAAACAAAGCATTTTTCTAAATAATTCAAGCAGACATTTTGCATCACATCAAAATGCTCAGTGCTGATTATGCAACATGAGACTTTGAAGGTCAGCAAATACTGACTTCACACTCCGTCCTCACTACGGTACACACGCGGCACCCTTGGACCGGGGGAGTATACAAATTTCCGTTGAATTTGAGTGCACACACTCAGTCGGATAGCGGTGGAAACTTATTCAACGGACGGAAACCGTACAGAAAGATATCACCTTTAATGAGGTGGACATAACATTCGAACTAAATTATGGTGATGAAAGGGACTAACTTATGCCACAACCCTGTCAGACTGGTTTCGCTTTTCCAAGGGCGGGAATAATAGCACTCCGCTGGGCTTTTCCTGCTAGTACTTCGTGGTAGTAAGCTCCCAAACAGCCAGACTCTCGAAGCGGGACGGACGAGTTGCTTTGTGGATATTAGGTAGCCCCTACGGTCTCGGAATAACAGGGGCTATGGGTTTGATATTCTCAAACGTAGGATAGGTAATACTGCCGGTGTGTTTCATTTGTTCCTCAATATCTTGTCCTCTGTCTGGCTGCTTTTTCTTTATCGGGACGGTCTATTGTGAATTTAGTTTGAACATACAGAAGTAAAGACATCTTATCAAGATATTCATTCTTATCCATAATCTCTGTGCTATTCCCTTGGTCCGAATGTCTGAAGATCATGTATTTGTGGCTGCGTAGTGACTTGAGTGCCTCGACGGGACTTCCACGTTTTGGACAAATAAATGGGTATAAGTAAGAGCAACTGGTAAGGTCCAATTCGATTTTTCTCAAGGATCTCTGCCAAAGAGAGTAAAAGATCGACAGTTTGATTATAACCCTCATCTTAAACTTCTGTGAATGTGCGACCACCTTTATGCTTGGGTAACAGAATTTACATCCTAATGACAAAACTCCATACAAAGTGGTATCAAGTTGGACTCTGGGGAAGATATAGATCATAACTCTCTCCTAAAAAATAAGCTGAGGAGCTAAACCTGCACCCTTTCTTCGGCACCCGCAAATCTCTTTACAGAAGAGCGGGCTTACATGAAGGGAAGACTTGATAAAAATCTGGATCTATCTTTTGGATTATATGATGGAGATTATGGGTACGAACACAGCTGGTGTACATTTGCTTGGGGGTTGAACAAGCACTGCTGGTTTTTTTAATGGCGGACAGCGGCAATCAGGTCGGTGAAACTAACAAGCAAGGGAGGTCATCAGATTCTCAGCTTTCAGCTTACTCTATGCGCAAGCCTGAAGAGTTCAGTGTTTTGGATAACGCTACGTCTGCCTTCGGGTAAATATAAAGTGCTGATGAGGGCCAGCTTTAACCCACGCGTGACATTACAGCCCGAGTAGAAATCATAAAGTGCTAGTTCGGTAAGGGCAAGCTAGTTACCTACAAAATATATGCATGTATTCTTGAAAGGTTTCTGCTGAAAATTAATGAACAGTTCAGGCAATGTTTTTATTTCTCAGGCTGGCTGCATTACACGTGAACACCCAGTGTACTCTACTGTATGACTACGACTGACGCTGCAAAATGTTGTTGTGCATTTTTGTTCCGGTTGCAACTGTAGCGCTTGATAAATCTTGAATGTGCGTGTGTGATCATGAGAATGTTCCGTCACTTTTTGCGTCCGCATCGTGTTTTAAGTTTGCAGGGTTCGAATTTCAACACAGACGTAGCGCTCTTCGTTCGTTCACTCAACAACAATCTTACGGATATAGTGTCTATAAAGTTATCGTGTAATTTGTCCCCGCGATTCGCTGCAGTTCATTTTAAGGAGAAAGTTGTTTTACTCATGTTTTCCTATTTACCGTTTTATTGCACTAAGAAATCTTGACCAAGCGGACGATGTGTCTGAGTTGGTTACACGCGGTTGGTCATAGGTACGTAGTTTTCGTAGAAAGTTGCCAGGGTCATTGCATGTAAGATTCTGTCAGAGTAGACCAAGAAGGAATGCTAGCGCATGTGTATACCATGTGGACACGTGGACAACAAAGTCATGACGTATCTAGAGGCGCATATGCATAATTGCAACGTTTGCAGCCCAGTCATGATAAAAGGCTCTCCAGCCCATGCATATGATCAGGCTCTTTATGAGGACTCTCCCTCAAAAGGCTAACATATGGATTTCGCTAGGGATGAGAAGGACCGTCACTATCAGCTTTAAACAACTAATAATTAAGCTCCCTTGAAGTAGTGGGAACGAAAAGAAAGCAGTGTCCCGCCCCCCATTTGTCCCTCACCCTGAGGTGAACACCTTGTTCCGGTTCCTGCTGTGGACAAAATGACTCGCTTTCGGTCAAAAAAAGGGACTAGTTTTTGGTAGATTTAGATTTCTTTGCCCTAAATGAATCACCTTTTTCTGAAATGTTAACACTATTTGGTATGGTAGTTGAGTCCCGTTAATCAATACAGAGCCAAGTCTAGCTCTGTTGCTCACCTTCGGTGAGCTCCCGTAGAAGAGGCATTTTCACTGCCTAATGCGTCATGATGGCGGTCACAAAGACATGACGGCCGAGTACAGCTTCCTCTGTCTGATGAGATCACAGCCGTGGATCCACCAAAATTAGTCGCTTATTAGGTCTATATTCTCCTGATACAGACCCAATGTACCCCAGTGTTGTTGTTCGCCTCTGTAGGAAAGCCTCAAGCAACGAAACACTTTGGTCTGTTCTTCTTGTACGGCGAGCTTACGCTTGAACTAGACTTCTAGGAACCAATGGCTTTTGAGGGTAGACTACTGCAGAATAATCTGGAAAGTCCTAATTTTACGGAATCAAAACTTCATGGCGTTCCCCTATATGAATCTCTTACTTCAATGCCTTGCAGTTTATGCTGTACGTGAGACAAAAAATCTACACTTTACAAGTTATTTTTCAATGCAAATGGCTGCGCTTCGTCAACGATGTATCAAAGCAGATAAAGAGATCATAGCAGTCAGGGTTTGGCAGCCGTAGTTCTGACAACCTGCAAGTTAGCCAGAGTTTCACACACTGCATCAAACATACATGAACATATAGGGAAGTTTAAATGTCGTGAATAAATCCCGATGAAACTGGATCCACAGTGAAGCCAATCGCCAGGATTGTGATTATTTCATGCCTGTCGTCATCTAAATTGTTTACTGATGAGGCAGGTTATATGATCACAGAACAAAAATCTAGCTTGAGTTACTCGATAGGCGCCTATTGAGCTCTAAACGCGTATGCTCCAGGTTGCGCATCAGGTAGACTAGTGGCCGCCTTTTATCCTTGGTGACAGAAATTTTACCCAAACTATGCCTCATTAAATTGGCTTGCAGTCCACTTTGGCATAGTGATCTATCACGGATGTGAAAATCCAGTCGAAATTTCAGAGGTTCACATCTGAGGAAACAGTCTCCCCAAAAGGAGACAGTCGCACTATTTTGCCAAGTGATAAGAGCTTTATGGGTACGAAAACTTTTAAGTATGCAGTGTACGGGAATACATGTTTACCTTAAAAACAATGTATTGAGTACGCACGCTACCCCTATCCCTATCTATCGGGATGCGTTCATTTTCCAAGTCCATTGTATTGGAAATCTGGCGCCAGTAAACATTTTGAGAATTAGCAATTGTTTTGCAACCGCTTTAGCAAGTGTTTTGTGCACTTACTGAGTTTCTGTTTACTGCCAGTCATCATCCAAAATTTCCCCTGTTCTATCCGGTAAACAATGTGCCTCTGACCGAGCTCTAATAGGTGTAAAGAACATCCTCAATTATCAGGATTATCCAACACGGACCTGGCTACGCCCCGATGTCACCACAACAGAGCACTCACTGGTTTTACGACTCACCACCCTACCTTACTTTTGATGCGCCAAAGATAAGAATTTTGGTTGTAACCATACTTCAGCTTTTCTAATTCGCCCCGGTGATCATTTTCGTAAACAGCTCTTCATTCCTTGTTCCAATTTCTGGCCACATGTTTTGTCCCAAAATCCACTCGTACACGCAAACATTTCCCCTTGACTGTTCACATGTGCGCTATGGCCGCCCAGGGCGAGTTGTCCATCGCTCACACTCACACTAAGCTTTCCGTAGCGCGGATTCTTGTGAGCCACGAGGATCTGTTTGTCCGTAGCTGGATAGGTTTCGGTGCTCAGCTCCCCACAACTACGTGGATGGGAGCATGTTCATCTATACAACGTAGCAAAGTCCTGATGAACTCCACCACGCTTACTCAGGCCAGCACACCTACAATCTACAAAAGCCCGCCATATACTCGGATTATGCGAGTGTAAAAGGTAGAGCGAGAGACAGGACATCGTGTTAGTCGTCTGAGCAGTAGAGGCTTGTGCACCTTGCTTGCCTTGAGGTTGTGGTAATGGACACGGGAAATGAATGTTCCTCATCATCGGATTACATGATGAATAGGTGGTTATGTGGATGGATGGAGATGAATAGACGAATGTTTTGTTGCTTGGTTGTATAATCTGTTCGGGGCAAAAGTCTTCTATGTTTTGTTTCTTGCTACCCAAGAGGAAGCTATATTTTCTAGGCCCTGTAAGTAAAACGCAACAAATTGAACAGATGCCAAAGCAGACTGAAAGTTAAATTCACTTGCGAGTCAGTCTCGTTTGTTCACATTTGAATCAAAGAAGGTGATTTGTCACTGGAACTAAAAGTACCAAAGGAGGTATGCGTTTGTGCGCTGAAAACGAATTCATTGTCATATTCAGTACTTTTATTTACCTAATGGCTCTACCGGAATATAAGTTGCTCAGGTACACATCGTTTCACAGCAAGTTCCGCCCCAGAAAGCCTACGTTACGTGTCGTCATCTACAAGTGATTTTTAACAGTCAGTTTTCGAATTCTGAGTTTCAAATGACTGTATTTTTGCGAATTGGCGTATCAACCTGCTGACATTTCCTGAAACGTGCAGTTTGGTTTCAAGTAGAACATAAGGTTGACGGAAACTCGGGGACTGCGCCTACCTGATGAGCCCCAAGAAGGGCGAAACCGGTCGTGGGCTGTCGAAGAATTTTCAGCGAACTTACGAGTAGTGTATTACGTCTTTACCTGTTAAGTTTTTCGCTGATTGTGCAACCCAGGTTGATGACAGTAACTTAGTATGGAACATCGAGTCATTGATACAAAGTGCAGGCAACTAGTGGGTCTGTAATAAGCACTGGACTCAGTACAGTAATCACTGCAATTAACCCGGAATGTGTCCCTCCTTTCCACACATGAATCACCTCATCGGTAAGTATACTTAACCATCACACGGCCTCACTACCATTGTAACAGCATTACCCATACAGAACCACAATCCGTGCTCAGCCGTCCAGTGCCAGAAAAAACCCGCCTCATCTTGGGTGCATGATGCTGTCCCAGAAGCATCCTCCTTTGTCAATTTCATCAGTCCCAGCTGCGGTTGTGACTGCATCAGTTTTGCTCTGAGGCACTCACAGGTCCATCGATCGCCAGCTGTCCATCCAACACAGTGGATGAAATCCAAACTTCTCCAAACTTCTCAAACCTGTATGCAACGGTGGAAGGATCCAGATGACATTCGACGCTCGACTTAGATCCAGCGCGCCTTGATACCTTAGCAACGTGGTAAGTTGACCCCGTTTGTGGACTCGTGAGAATGCTCACACTCCAACGCGTGCATTGAGGGCGGTTGTCACCATATGACCTACTGGTGTTCGGGTTCCTCAGAGGGGCGAACAGTGAGGCATTTGCGAGAGTGTGCATACGTGATTTCTGTGTGGAAAATACGGAGAGTTTCTGCACAAGTAAGGGTACACTGCTCCAGTACCCGCCTGCTCAATACAAATCTGAAATTTAGATTGCTAGTTCACGATTCTTCAGTGTTAATCCATTCTTTTTTTGCGTGTTCTGCAAACACTGTGAGCTGCGGTACTCAGCATCCATCTCAGAGGATAGCTGAGCATCCACTGTACGGCATTCGACCTGGGAAGCTGAACACGTGACCAGTGCAAATACAAATCACCTGGTTGATTCGAATCACCTGGTTGATTCGAACCACCAGGTAAACGCAGTTCATCCATTTATCGTGACTTATCGAGTGCCGCTTAGTTATTCGTGTGTCACCAACAAAAGCGTACTCCAAACTGTAGAGGCGATTGCAGTCAGTTTACCCATGCATTCCAAGTCCTGAAACAAATGTCCAAATCACTGTTTAGCTGTTTATTGATTCAATGAGTTAGTGCACATGTTATAACTTGATGTGCCCACGACTTAGACGACGCAGCGTCTTCATTGTTCTACCCCTGACTTGTGGGTTTGTGGGCGCGCTCTTGTCTGCGTGTGCCATGTGTGACCCATCCTGTGCCCATCTCACCTGTCCTGTCCAGTCTTGCACTGTCGTTTAACCAGATGTCAAACAGCAAACCACTGCTGTCCCACAAATGACTGAATTGACAAGTCTGAATTGACTACGTCTCTCCCGTTTTACTGGCGTGTTGTCCGCCGCACTATTTCTTGTTTTGTGGCTATCACTGCCCACGGCTCTGTTTGACCCCAAGGACGAGAATGATTGAGGTCTGTCATCTATACTCTGATTATTTTTCTCTGGACAGTACTGTGGGTTTTGCACCTCACATCTTGATACTGATATTGGTGATTGATCGACCAATGCGTTCTACGCAGGTGACATTGCACCAACCACGCGTCAACAGCACAGCGACCCACTTCCAGATAGCCTTCTTACAAAGTATTCCACCTACTCGACTATTCCACCTGATGAGGTTGGTAGATAATCATCCCTTGTAACGTGAAGGTTAATATTAGTCTGAAATATGGGCAGTACTACCCGATGTTGCATCATCTCACACAGTCATCCTATTAAATAGTACTAACACACCAGATACGGGTCCAATGGGTCCCGATCAGATATCGAATGGGCAGCATTGACGTGGACCTGCTTGCGGCTCGGTCGGAATTAGACTAAGAAACACCAGAAAAGTTGTAGGCACTTTCCTAGGTTTGTTGCTCTTGTCCCAGCTTTCTCTTTCTCTCCCTCTTTCTCTTAAAGTACAGTTATGATGACATTCGTAAAGTAACAAGTCTAGTTGACTTGCCTTTTCTGGCCTTACCCTAACGACAAATTCTACCAACCACTGACCACTTATTTCATCTGTGAAGCGATAGCGATAATGACAATTTATCAGTGGTATACAGGAGCAATGACATCCGCATCCATTTCACACTTTCAGCCCATGTTTGCAATCTAGAAGAAATCTTGCACATACAGTGGGTACAGAGTTCGTGCGGTACGCTTAGAGCTTACGAACGGTAACTGCACGCTTATGCACTTCTACCGATTGATCGTTACTTCCAAGCTTCGAACGATGCGCCTGCCTCGTGAATCAGCACTTGCATAACCCTTATCCATCAGCCGACGAACACAACAGTAGAACTAGGCTACAACCAGTGCGCGCCACTGCTCAAATGAAAATATTTGCACAACCTAGATGATTTATTCATAACTGTGCATTACTAGCGGTCTCATTCTTCATCCGAGGAAAAAAAGGGTTCTGTTTAATAATCGCTCTAGTTAGTAATTTGTGAATGACACACGCATATGGGTCTGATGCACTTATGGATGGTATTGGCTGTGTCCCTTACCACTTGAACCGCTTTGAACGTCTTGGTAACCTATCGTTCGACCAATTGATTGCTTGTAAACCACTGTTCCGAACATTAGCGGGCAAAATTTTCAGTTCTTGCCTTGAAATCGGATATAACGAACGACTGAATTGTTTTTCTCATTCAGGTGAGCAATTTGACAGTGTGCGAAAGGATCTAAGGTACCGCTAAACTTGATCAAACCACCTCCAAAGGGTGGAAAACACAAGGGGGCCGTTTTTCTGTGGATTCGCGACCAAATCATGGCTTACAGACAACACTGTAGTGGACATTTACCCGATGGCTACCTTGTGAGCGGGTGCTTTAATCTCAGCTCAGTCATGCAAATGCAAGGGGACATCATCTGGCGAAATGACTTTTTGGTACTTAGGTAGCACAAACACCCAGTGAGTGGTGGATTCGGGACATAAATTAATCGCAAACTCTTACTCGTGTCGAAATTGGCCGTCGGTAACAACCAAGTTGCCAGTTCGATTCCGGTTACTTTATCAAAATTGTGAAGTATCCAGTAGTCTGAATATCAGAGTGGCGTTGGATACCTAGTTGGATCAACTGCTTGAAAGGTTCCTAACAGCGTAATGAAGGTCACTACCAAGAGAACTGACTAAATCCAAGTTAGGCGAAATGACAGGTTATCAGTTGTACCCAGCCACGTATATCATTGTCGGTTTTGGACCGTACAAACTACAGTACATGACTAAAAGCAGTAATCAGTGAAGTGTTAGTTACTGCGAATAGGTTCATTTACTTGTACGTATTTTTGGAATCTGGTGATGCACAGATATCCTAGGTGACACGACATCTTCTCAGGCTTTTTGTTCAGACGGTATGACATAAGGCTCTCTTATTTGACAGTGTCATATAGGTAGAAGTATAACAATGTTATTAATAAATCGGTTTCCACAGGAATGTTTGTCGAAGCAGTTGCTGAATCACGAAGAAACAGAGAAAAAAGCGTTCTCTTTCTTATGGCGACTTCATGAACACAACAAACTTGCGTGGTATGTTGCTGCTAACTACAGTCCATTTTTGATGATTCTACCATGGACCTACCATCATAGTGTCATTCATGGTTCTGTCGGTAATTAAAGTCCTTCGATTCCCATGAAAAATGCACTGCAGTTATCTTCGGATAGTCACATACAAACAACTCCTAACATTACAAAGCCTGTCAGGTCAGCTCGGGAGTCGACGGCACTCCTTATATTTGTTTTACTACGGAACAGGTTAGTTAGCAGTGAACCGCACAGCGTTTACTGAACTACCACAAGCTTCTGAACCTGTAGGTGTCCACAAACTCCGTAATTCAATGCGCAATAAGTTTTGTGTGAACTAAGCCATGGCAGTACGTCAAGACAGGTCTCAGAAAAGTTATCCAGGTTTCCGTTTCAACTAAATGAGGTTCTACCTCGCAAATGCAATTGATTGCTGACAGGTATGCGGTTACGCGCCTTGTCAGTGTAGTACTATGCCAGTTGTTCCACATCTGCTGGATGTAAAATCGATGAAATTCTCACTGTATACAGGGTCTAATGGCTCATTTGTGTAGACTGGCATAGAATACATGACTTGAGTGCACTGCGTCTGAAACCTTTGACATGCGTGGTGATCTGTAGTGTGAACAACAAACTCTCCCTTCAACCAGTGGGTGAAGGTTGTACTGAGTCCAACGTTAATCGCTATAACGACCCGTGCAGGAGAATGCCGTTTTGCACGGACGCTAATTTTCTCCGCATTTTTACAAATATATGGACTTAGATTCCACCATCCCCCGGGAAAAAACTTTCTACAAACATCCCCTGATAGAGGGTGTCCATAACTGGATGTCATGGTGTGTGAATTGTTTCTTACTGGCATGTTATATTCTACTGGGATTCGGCCTTCAGAGAGCGGCGTACTTATTCAGAATTAATCGTTTTGCTATTAAAATTATGTACGAATTTTATATTGTTGCGAATCAATCGAAGTAGCGTTTCTAATAGGCAATTTTGATGGTTTATCCCGGGGACACGCCCGCTATAAGTTTCAAATCAAGCCTTAAACGAGTGTGGATCAGATTAGGTTTCTGTGTGTATATGGTGTAGATGGGATTTCTCTCCTTTGTCAATGGGTCGAGCGTTGTGTTAAACCCAGTATCAACCAGATACTTCAACAACAAAGAGAAGAGCAGCGGTTAAGTCGGTGTACATAATCGGGGACTGGGCTTAGATGTGTGATTTTCCCGACATTTTTATCCATATTCATCCTATGAGGACAGATATCGGTATCATTGAGTATTAACCGGAGAATACATGTTTCACTTCCACGAAATATCTGTGGAAGCTCGAGTTTGCTTGCTCCCCAAGTCATTGCTGCACACGGTTAGGTAATTCTACCGATTGGGTAAGGCAGAACTCATGACGAGGCATAGCTAAACACTGGAATACCATTCACAGTAATCTTCCCGGGTTGGCGTGCTTGTCCGATGGTTTATCGTTTTATACAAGTGTTTCGCACAGTCGATGCAATTTGGCATTCTTGAGTTGGGTGGCGATATGATTTTGAGTTTAACAATGGCTAAAAGAAACCTAGAATTTTGCTTTCTAAATCGATAGTACAACCCTCGATATCTGGGGCGGTGTCCTGAAAAAGAATTCACATTGGGCCAAAAACAATTTCAATATACCAAACTTGTGTCCTGTATTTTCATTATGGAAGGGTGCTTTTGTAAAAAGAACAGTTTTCAAAAGGTGTAAATGCCCTCGCAGCAATTGCACATGCCCGTGGTATGCCAGAATATGCTAGCATGTTGAGTCCATTCCGCTGCGGGAAAGATTTTCTGATTCCCAGTTTAGCTAGAATTTGTAAATTCATATTATAGTTAAATTTGCTAGTGCAATTCCAAGAGTAGCGTTGAGGGGAAAACCCCCGAATTCCGCAGAATAGGCAATTTCTAAAGTTGGGATACAATGTGATCCGTTGATGCTACGTGGATAACCGCTTTTCTAAAATGGCCGAAAATAGCTCTGTTGCTTACTTTTCACGTGAAGGCAGTGCAAGTTGGCAGTCTTCCGTTAGGTGACATCCACCGGCCACAGCGCATAACACAGCGGAGGCGGACAGTGTTTTCTCTGAGTTGGTGTAAAGATGGACCATAACTTTCTCAAGTGAAACATGTTAAGGGTGTGAAACTAAATTATTTGTGTGTCGAATATTTGCTTCACTACAACACTTGTATTTTGTGTGCTACTTCACGTGTAGACTTCATAAACTACACTCAACGATGTCCATTAATTTGGCTGGTTACGTTGCATTGGACTGATAACCACAAAGTTGGATCGCGGCCCAACTGAGACTTTGTCAGCACGAGGGTGCAGGTAAATCTACGGCTATATACTCAGCCGTAAACTTATCTACCGCTAAAGTTGGACTCAACTGAACTCAAATGTATCAAATGAACATCAGCCGAATTTCTCATTTATAACAGTCTTCGAATGAATACGTTTCACAGAGGCTGCCTCATTTTTCAGTTGGAACCATTTCCGAGATATCAAGGTATTTCTCTTGACCCAACACTACACTATCTGACCTCCAAAAAGGGGCGAGACTTGTAGTATGTTTTCGAAGAGTCTTCTCGAACCCTGTCAAAAATCAGCATGTAGTGACCGAACAAGTCAACTGGATTGGATCGATGGCGCTACTGCGTTGCCGGAATTAGTCCAGTTAAAACATTCTTGATCACACCCTGCCTCCACAGCGCTGTGAGACGTGGGTGTTGGAATCCAGTGCGGGTTTTCCTCTCGTCGTGGAGATTTTCACTAGGATCATGAGGACCAGTTATACGGTACAACACCACTTACGTACATGTGGTATTCAAGTAGGAAATGAGAATGATGGGAACTCAAGAACTACGCCTACCTGATAAGCCATAAGAAGAGTGAATTACCGAAGTTTTTTCAACAACCTGTTAAGGTTGATCAGCAGAACCAGTAGGTGCGATGATATCCTTTTGGATTTAACATAACCATCCATGGCTGAAGAAGACTTAAATGTTGTCGAAAATTGTGCTATAAGTAATGAAGTTTTATGAAACTTATGAGGAAAATATTCTCTGGACACACAGTTTGCTTAGGAGTTTGAGGGACTCTGAACGAGGTTTTGTGTGTTCTCCATGTGAGTGTTCTTGGTACCAGCAATCAACCACATTCACGTAATAGAAGACTGTTCAACCGTCTTAAGTCTAAGCGATTTATTATCCGGTACATATTGGATAGTTTCCACTTTCGACCACCTTTGATCGAAAGTCCTGACCGGTAAAGCGAGTGGCTGTAGCAAAAGTGAGTCGTGTCACTTTCATCCTGATATCTCCGTTGAGTTGGGGATACACACTGCTTTGGTTATGCACATGCAACAGTTTATTATTGTACTTGTACTACTGAATTCATCTAGATTTTCAACAATTTCAATCCTAAGACTTCATATGTATCTGGACATAAATGCTCTTTGTGTGCAACCTGAAATGACAGATAGCAGCAATGGCAACTTGAGATTAAAGTTGACAGGGGCCCTGGATATTGAATTTAGTTTGCTGGCTTTCGTTGGTTGTTGTCACAACGTGCTGTTCTTTCAGGGATTATACATATTGCATCTAAAACCATCACAAAATAACCGAAACATTGTTGCTTAGACGTAACACACTACTCCTAAGGTTGCTGAAAACTCCTCGACAGCCCACGACCGGTTTCGACCTTCTTGTACCTCATCAAATAGGCGCAGCCTCCGTGTCTCCGTCAATCCTATGTTCTACTTGAAACAAAAACATTAATTTACTTCAGTTCACTATCAGAAGTCCTTATACTTCTTCTTAGTCCTTAAGCGTAGTTATCTCTTGTTATAGTGCTGCCACCTCAAGAGGGCGGCATCGCCTTTGTGGGGCGGGTGTACGTGCTTCATCAGACAATTATCTGAAAAACCCGGAGTGAGGTGGCAGTTAGTCTAAATACCCCCAATTTCCCTATGTTTGTGCCAAATCTCCGTTTAAAAGAGCGCATTACTGCGGTTGTCTGTCAGTATCGAAAAAGTACCCTTTCACCAGTATACGCAGTAGTATTTCTATTTTGAAAGAATATCTTGACACACTACAGAGAATCCACTATTCTATAGGCTACCCGTCATAGGGGAACTAGAGGGTCCCGTGAGCATCTAAATCAAACAAAAGTTGTAGTCAAGTGGCCCAGTGGGCAGGAAGCTTTTCAGAAAACACCAGAGGTTTCCGTTTTGAGACCAGTCCACTTCAATATCGTCCGTGCCAGGTTTGTATATCCCACCGGAACCGGACGCTAATGTGAAATCCTCAGTTTCACAACCCACCACACCTGATAAATGCTGTGGGGCAATGTTTTGTAACTGAAACATTGCTAGCACACTCATACACGCACAAGCAAACGAAAAAAAACACGTGACAAAAAGGGTTGCAATGGAGCAATAGGCGGTTGGTAGGAATAATCAGGGTGGGCACAATAGAGCAAACTGAGTGAGCATATCTTTTATCCGAATATGCTGCAGCTGTTTTTGTCAAAACAAATCTTGATACTTGCACCAGGTTAACACTCTTCCGCCAACTGGAGCGTTAATCGCTACATTGAAAGGTTGATTAGCCATGCCCACTCCCTTGCAGGTTGAGTATGAGGGCATTGGTAAAGTTGCTTTTGATATGCGTCCTACTCATTCGTGCATCTCCCCTCGAGCAACGCAAGTAAAGTCTTTCAACCAACTGGAAACGACGTGTGTTCAAGCTGCACACCGACAGAAATCGAGAAACAGTCTTGCCTTTTTTCATATAGAACGGCAGTCAACGAATTTATGCTCTGACACTATGTCCAGCGTTCACTCGAAAAGTATGATCACTGAGTAAATGAGCAACTTTTCAGTTCAAAACACCAGGTGACAAATGTTAAAGCTTTCGCGATCGATTTCTCTGAACAGACCAAACAAAAGAAAGAGTAAAATCGTGAAAACCACTTGCATGAAAACTAATCAGGCATTGTGGCCATCGTTCCCATGATCAGATCATGGAATTGGCGCTAAAAGTACAGTGGCTTTCCGAATGTTTGTGTGTGCGAACTACAATTTCTTCATCTGTGGCCAGCCACGGACGTTGAACGAATTTCGATAGAGAGATGGGCGCTGTTCAGAGTATTCTGAATGTAGCAGCAAATGTAACCAGACGATCAGCGAATGAACCGTCTGGTGAGATGACAGTCATTGAAACACGGGTCAATGGTTCGAGAGTGTATGAGCTGATTCTTGACAAATTGATGTGGTTAGGTGATGGTGGTTTCCTCAGCCACGCGAAACGGGTCAATTAGATAACAGTGACCACTGAACGCGCCCGGTCCACCAAAATTTATTGTCTGACTAAAGTGTGCACTACGTGCAATTACTGGTACCACATCGATGACTAGATAAGGCGAACAGTAGCCAATGTAACTCAAGCGTGTACATGGTTCCACTAGCTCCGAGTTCGGTATTTTATGACTGCATCACTAGCAACGAACAATGGAGAGTTTTATTGCTTTGTTTTGTACATCCTAATCAGGGAACTGTAAGATTTGCTGACCACATCATAAGATCCGTCAGAACCAGGTTCATGGCTAACTGAAATGTACTGAACAAGTGATTCATTAGAAAGCTGAGTTCATGAAAGCAAGAAAGCAAAGCAAAGGAAGAAATGGAATCGAACTGCTCCCAAAGCATTTAAGTAACGCTCGTCAGCTGGAAAAATTCTCAGAACAATCCTCATGGTTTCTTGCGTGTGCGCTGGCTCAACTACCCTAATTGGTATTCGTAAAGTAGTACTCAGTCCGATGTAAAGCAAAGATTCGGCCATATCCGCAGTATCTAGCTCTCGATTCTTCTGAAAGAGCACAAACAATAGATTTTTAGCCTCGTCAACAGTTCGTGAGAGAACTCCCGTCGCTAGGCCTTCTCCTTTACCATCTTCTCACTGTTGAGCAAGTGCTTGTTAGACGTGATGAGCCCTTAGAATCATCTGGGGCTTGTGTTTGTTGTTTGTTCTAGTAAGCGATGTTTATCCTCATCAAAGGTATAGCTGGAGGCAATCGATTTCTGATAGTAAGTTTGTAGTGACCACAGAACCGGTGCTGGTTTGTTTGAGTGTCTGGTTCAATGTGGCCGTTTACTCTCTTACGCCACATCTGATTACTCTACCTGTCTTTGAATCAAAGCGTCTAGATGAGATTGATACTGTTGGACTGCAGTGACCACTGACCTGTTACAAGTGCCCATGTTCCAAACAAAAACCCTTCCCATTCTCACTTCTTTCGATAAGAAGCGATTCGAATTTTTTGACCAGATCAATAAATCACACAATGTTGTCTGAAGAGAGTGAGGAGTTTTCAGCTTTTCGAGTCGAATGTGTCCTATGATGCTATAAAGAACAAATATGAATCTCTTATAGAAATCGTGCATATGAATGATAACACTTTCTGCAATGCCACCGCGAGAGTAGAAGAAACCCACACAGTCTGATCGGAATCAACCCGACAACGTTGCTAGGGCTTTGGGTTTGGCTGGACCGGTTTCAGTTACATTATTCCACTGCATAACCTAAGAGTATTCAGCCAGTGCTAAAGAAGGGAAGAAACGGAGGTACTGGATGAAGTTGTGAAACGTGAATATCCCCAGTAATTTTTGAATAAAAAGGGCGATATGGAAGAAAGGCAACAACAAAGCGGAGGTGATAAGACAGCAACTTGTTAGGGAGCACAAAAAATGCAAGGGGAGTACCACTGGACTTTCTAGAAGAAGTTGATTAGTCAAATTTGCTAGTCGATAGCTACAGATCAGCAGGGACTGAACCGAACAACTGGTTTATTTTTTAACGAGTTACAGAAGTGTGGAATTACTTCACGCAATCAGAAATCCTTGAACCTCTCACTTAACTGGAAATCCCGTGCTCGTGACTGGTCATTTCGTGTATCAATAACGGTCATTTTTTAAGCGATGGCAATCACAGGCATTTTGTATTACAACCTGGAACGGGACATCTAACTCAATCAAAAATTATCGAGAGACCGAGCGTGAGAACTCTTACGTCCTGTCAGTCCGAATCTGCCAACTCAGGTCCGTCTACCAGCTGGAGATGTATGCATGATTTTCAGTACCGATAAAGACAAAGTGGACTGGGGTGGATTCGCGTGTCGCACATGCAGTGGCGTTTCATTCCTTAACTTTCAAGGGCAGGTTGTGCTGTAAGGCCGGAATTGCTACTCGCTAATTTCATCCGAAACACATCGTGTCAGCCTATTCAACCTCTCCCTTTTCCTTCCCTTCGAAGCAACTCGTTTCAATTGTTTGACTGGTTCGGTTACTCAGCCATTCGGTATTCAAGCATTAAGTAGAGTTTAGAGGAAACCGTTCGAAAAAAATCTATTGATCCTTCCTTGTTTATCCACAAATTAAATCCTGTTGAACTGTGAAGTGAATCTTAAAAAACAAAGCAGGGGGAATTATGAACAGTATGTGTTTTCACTACTTTTTCCTAGCATCCTTCGTCAACCAAACAAAGATTCAGAGCTGGCGTCCGGGAATACTTCACTTTAGTACAATATCCTAAAATTCCACAACCCATTTGGCTGACGGAGCAGAAGTACAAGAGGACAGTTTTTTTCAAATGTTGTTTTTAAGCCCATAAGGCATGAGATTTAAAACACCGTACGTTTATGCGTACACACCTACTCGCGTGCATGCTTTGTTCCTGTTCGTTGATCCATTGCGTCCGTGTTCAGGGTCCGTGCATCCTTTGTAGCTTAATTTAGTTGTATGTCAAAACGGTATATTTGTGGACATCGTAGCAGACTGTGTGCAACAGGTGTATCGAATATGTCAGCATTTGACTACAACTGGGAAATAACAAATTAAGGACGTTCCATCCGTGTTGCATTTTCTTTGCCGAAAGCCTTTCTATTCGAATAGCTGATGAGCTGAACCGCGCTAAACGAGTGCAACAATTGCTGTCTAACGAAACGCTACTGAATTGGTTACAAATAGGTGGCAACGGGATAGGACAAGGTTAAGGATATAGACTTTCACCACACACTCGTCAAAATATCCTATTCTTGTACACCTGGGTTTGATCAT
The DNA here is from genome assembly GCA_004794785.1 of Opisthorchis felineus. Taxonomy (NCBI): domain Eukaryota; kingdom Metazoa; phylum Platyhelminthes; class Trematoda; order Opisthorchiida; family Opisthorchiidae; genus Opisthorchis; species Opisthorchis felineus. The sequence goes on from SJOL01007640.1 coordinate 23,500, forward strand.
TCGATTACAAGGTCTGGAATAACTTTGGGTACAAACTAATTCATATCCTTATCACCAAGAAAAGTGTCTGATGACACACCAGGCTTTGGCTGTCAACTGCAATTAATGAATGGGGTTAAACATGCCACTTTTAATGTTGAAAATGACAGAAGAAGAAGGCAGTTTGCGCTGAATGATATCGTTTCGAAAGCTTTTATCAACCTCAGTAGGCATCAAATAGGGAGCGAATAAACTAACGTGAAATACATGACAAAAGTTCATAGTTCATATCCATACTGTAATGTAAAACACGATAAAAGTGGACCCAATGTTTGTCCCAGGCCTCTCCGTGAACCAGGGTTTAGCTTGAATAGTGTACTCAATACATGTGCAAGATAGATCAACAAACGGCGTAACAACTGTAGAGGCTGAAGAAACGTCATTCCAATGGGCACAGTCGATAAGGTGTTTGTCACCGGAAAAATGGGGATTCCCACCAAACGTAGAACGGCGATTACTGGATTGACCTCAGTTGATCAAGATATACTCGAAGACATATTCTCTAACCTCCGTCTCAATTCTTGCTATATAGGTATGATTGCAAGAACTAAATAAACCTTAGTTTCAAGGGCAGTTGTGGAAATGTTGTGATTAGAAGCAATGGCATATTCGTGGTCCTTCGCTGCGAACATAGCTGTGCTGCAATCATGCTTTTCGCCACACCATTGGTGGTAAATAGGCAAACACTTCTATACGGTCAATTTCACCCCGGCTCGAGGGCGAGTTTCACTGTGGTGCAATATATAACTTCCCCGATAATTGATTTTTCTGTGTGTTTACATGTGGATCTGTAGCGCTCAAGTGTGTCTGGTGCACAGATTTATCTAAAACGAAGTACTGTATTCAACAAAAACTTTGAAGGTTCTTACAGTGCTTCATTCAAGTAGGTTTACGACAAAGTGAACGCCTCGTCGTCTCATTCAATTTTTTGGTTACCTAGACGATGGAGATAAGGTAGTTGTTGTTCTCGATTCCATTTTTGAAGTGGAAGTTCTGATGATGTAAAACAAAGACGAGGAACACTTCTATCTGGCAGTGTTAATGAGCACTGACGAAAATATCATTCAAGTCGTGCAGGCACACCTGAAATCGACTTATCTGTTACGCCTCTTCTATTTCCATCTTCACCATCAATTGATCAGATAGAGCTGACCCAATAGACAGTCCATTGCTACGTCGTCAATTTTCCGCTACACGAAGTTTTGGAAATGGAATTTTACTTTTGTTTGCCTTGTAGCACGAGGCCCTAATTAACCGAGAATTGAGATGATATTGGGGCTAGCCATAGTGTAGTCAAAATATGGCCAAATGATTCCTCCAGAGGAACGTTTGTAAGTAAGGACTGGAGGTCTAGGTAACACAGCCTAATGAAAAATGTCAGTCGAGTTCACAAAACTTTCAGATGCAAATTGTGAGTTGCCGGCCCTTCTCTTATTGGGCTTCAGTATCTCCACGAATCATTTGGTTAGTTTGTGATAAGTTGAGCTAGTAGCGACTATGGTAGGACATAGTTGTTTGTTTTTGGCATACCGTAAAGTTCAAGTACATGTGACCCCTGTGGTTCAAAGTATTGGTTTTTCGACTGATATAAAACCGTGCAGTTTTAATATTTTTCTTTCCACTAGTGAGGCATTATCCGTCTGGGTATCTACCTTGAATTTCTTTGTGTCCGGTAGTATGGTCTGCATTATTGTAACGTAGGCCTGTTTATTGGGAGTGACTGTGCCAGATACTCTGTCTAGCTTCAAGGTAATTCGTCTCGCTAATCTGCTTCGAACTATCCGACAAAGTAATTGTTTTCTCTTCTGTTATTGAGTATTTCACAAGCGCCTGTGTTTCTAGTCCTTGAAAGTAAAATCGGCCCCTATTTGTGATTGTATTATTTTCTTTGATCAACCAATCTACGGTCGCACTCACAGTAGAGCTACACAGAGCCACATAGCTAGGAAGATAGTGAGATATTCATACCCAGCGATGACCTTCAGTGTCTGTTCGGGGTACTAGAAGCTGGGTGAACTTCAAAAAAATTCGTTTAGGCTGTCCTTTCGAAACGACTTTTCGCTAGTCAGCCGGGAATACGTGGTGAATGTCCACAATATGCCACTGAGAGCCTGCCACATGTTCACCTGAAAGCAGTAATTTTTTAAGCAAGCCCAGTGGAGGAAACTTCCTTGGATATCGTGAGTATCGGTTCAGTTTAGTCCAACGGTAGTCTGCGTACTGCACAGCTGGTAGGTGATAACCAAAGACAGATGATTCATTCGAGTCTCATGGCGGATTTACTCAAGATCATCACGTAACTGGATTAAAATCGAGCCAACTGCTGCAAGGTGCTAGGTTGTCCAGATTCTTGTACTACGATAGCCGAACGAACCCAAAGCCCATCATACACAGCGCACGCAACTGAAGGGGGACAAATGCTTTACCAAATATAACATAGTCATAAAGTCACAAGTAGCATACGCACGCAGATGGCCGGCGGTTTCGAAGCGAATACAACACGCGGCACCGGACAGGGAACAAATTGAAGTGGCCATCTGGCTCAGCAACAATAGTCTCCTCACGGTCCACCCAAAATTCCTTGACTATTTACCTCTGTCTTAGTACCAGGCGAATGGACCTAATTGGACAACCCATCCTATTGTTCCGAACGACACTGTGGAATTTAGGGTGGTCGTGCTGTTCTTCCACTCGAGTGAGATTCGAGCGGGATTGCTTTAACAAAGGCAAATCAGTGTACTAATGTGATCCCCAGCACCATAGCTGATCAGAATGACAACAGTGAGGACACTTTCGCCTTCATGCTACCCGGGTGAGTTGACTGAGTCTATGCATTCTTACTCAGTGTCTCCACCCTCTCTGGCACGGGTAAATGCTTTCCGCCTGCATGAACGTACATTCGTTGCTGGTGTGAGTACAGATCAGCAAGATATAGATCCAGTAGTTCATTTATCTGTTCTTGACTTTAAAATGTACGCATCATCACTTGACCAATCAAGCAGTGCTCTCTTGTTTTGTTCTGCCCGGGATAACCGCCTAGTCTATCAGTGTAGTACATGTCCGCAACCTGAGTACTATTCAGCCGCACAGAGGTGACTGTCTTGTCTCTTGATTTTTGCTCCGAATGATATCCCTGCTCTCATGCGTGTCCTACCGCTCGGAAAGAGAACACCTGAATCTCATCTCTGTGGTTCGTTTTTCATGATGGGATTCAATCAGTGTGCCATGAGTAAGAGCATTGGGATTGGCTTCCCCGCTCTTGAAGGTTTTATTTCTGCTTTTGGAATAATAATCCCTTCGGTTCAATTTGAAAAGGTAGGTTTCATAAAGTCCGAGTATTCTTTATAAGCTCAGACATCTGACGGCTTATATCGCTTCAACATCGGGAACTAGTGATCGGTGGGGAACAATACGCCCTACGAAGTTCAAGGTGGAAGTATGCCCATGTTGTCAGAAATTCTACGATTTTCCATTCACTCAATTGTTCACTTATCAGTTTGATTTACAACGACCTAGATAACTTACCATGCCCTTCCATTAAAATAGATTACCAACCACTTTGTCGTGAAAGACATACAGCGATGTAGACCGTTGCTGCAATATAATCAAGAATCTGAACTTAACTCGAAATAGAGGGGCATGAAGCTTCTGTATCTTCCTCAAAGATAGATGTACTAGTCTCTTAACCAGCGGCTACCCAAAAAATCCTATGTATAGCATGAAAAGTGTTTCAAGCGAACTTCAGGTATCCCATTACAAAGACCTCGTGGACAACTGAGTCTGTTCCAGAATGAAATGAATGTAAAACAGAAGATGATTTTATAAAGGCGGCTGCCGTTAGGAATGTTCCGAAATGCCAAATTATGAAGAATTAGGATACAACATTCTGGACGCTATCCTTGAAGCACTTTGGTGGATCCGAATCAACACTCATCCATTCTTCTACCACGGTGGTTCTCAAACTTCTCAGCTGATTACCCCTTTGTCCTCGTTTGTCCGGGGCCAACACCACCTTGTCTTAAGTACATTAAATGAATAAGAAAACTCAAGACCCTCAAAGGATATTCATCCTGATAGAGAATACCTTCCTGAAGCGTACATAACAGTATTCCCTGTCAGACTTGCTTCACTGTGTGATCGCTCTAAAAAGAGGCCAGAAGAGACCTGACACTACACTTCCCTTGCGGTGGCTTCATGTGGGGGGGGGAGGTTACAACACCCGAGGATTAATAATAATAGTGATAATACTAGTAATAACAAACAAGGTATGTTGTGTCACTAAAAATATCGAGCTGAAAAAAACACAGGGATCCCCAGGGTGGAAAACATGAGTTATGTTTTGGTAGGTAAAGAAAAGCAGGATAGTTACAGTCAAAAGTTTCTCTGAAGCCTATCGTTTCAGTACCGCAATAGGTGTTTTCAACCGAAGATGGCGTTCACGCATTTAGTTATGCAACTAAAAGTCCCAGTGAAAACTGATTTTAGCTGAGTCGTTCTCCAGTACAAATTTGGCCAGCTGTTTTTGACTAGTTTCCCTTTTAATTGTATTCACTACAATCGTAAATGTTTCATCAAGTCCCGCTATGGACACCCAGGTTTCGTAATCGGATCTATCAGGGAAAATAACACTGACTGGGAGGCATGACTGCACGCATAGCTGCGTGCATGTTGCTAGGAACACAACTACGTCTAAAACGAACGCCCTTAGACTGCTTTGTCCACGTATACAAGAGCCAAACCTACGGCTTAAAGGTCCATTGCTCTAAGCGACCAGGCCGTGTAGCGGATGAGAATGCAATGGCGGCTACCTGAATGATTTAGGCATAACAACCCAAAAAGGCATTTAATAAACGGAACAATCATACCGATCAGTCAGACTGAGCACTCGTATAATGCACCCACCAAATTCTCTCACCCGACTTCACTCCGCCGCCTCCGTACAGCCCTCCCGCCCCCACTAAGAAAAGCTATTGTGCCTGATGCCTCTGGAGGACAAGATATTTTTCAATGCCTCATTTACAAATTACATGATTTTTCAATTATCTAAAGCGGATCCATCTAAAAAAGTAGATATTTTCATACAAAACTCCTTGTTACACGCTAAAAGGTAAACTAAAAACGTTTAAAAATGATTATTTAGAGGGACATGAAGTTGTGCTAGCTTAATTGGTCGACGGCATCTGCTGACAAGTGGATACGGCAAGGGTTTGATAATGCCCCGATATTTTTAGAAACATGCTGTTTTTATACTTCATGTTGAAAGAGCAGCACGTGAGATGAATTAATTGATAATTGCATGAAGTTTAATTCATTATGATTTGAAGAGGCGTCTAACTCTCTCGATACGCCTTATCAAGAAAATATAGAACGGATCCATTGAAATAAACGCCATAGTCATTTTCAATCTGTGCTGTCCCATGCGGCAAGTATTCAACCACCATCTTATGTTTCAATGAAAGCTTGTATAATTCTTCCTAATTGACCCAACAGTAATCGTCCGTATGACGGGGACGAAACCGCACTCTGATATTAGGTATTGCCTGCGTCCATTTGCTCATTTACGGAATGCTCTGCACTTCATTAGTAATGCATCTGAACCAAACTCACAAATGAAAATTTTTCGAATGCTAGATAATCAAAGACAAACAGTGTTGGGCCCGAGCCTTAATGTATTAAAAACTGACAAACTACTCCTGCTTTGCCATTTCCCCCACATATTTGGAAGTAACGATTAGAAGGACTTACTGTATTTTGCTTGTATGGTGCTTGTATCTTGCTTGCCACTTGTGTCCTGGACACGTAAGGTTGCCATCTTAAAGAACGACGACAAAATATGCGGGTGTCACCTTAGCGAGCTGAAACGAGACGGAACATGTCAGTCTAACCTGTTCAAGGCCACAAGTGTTTGCCCTACAATTAATGGACACATGTGGTCAAACAAAAAAAGCTATGAAGACAAGTCAAAACCTGAACCATATGAACCACAGATAAACACAACTGGTTACTAAAACGCCTGAGTGGGAATCTCGTGCTGCACGGAAAATCACAGGACTTCTAGTGTTAGTACACGGGTTAAATAGTGCAGTCCTGAACGAAATCGCTCGTAGCACTGTGCACTTAACAACAAAGTGCCTTGCATTAAAACTTGATGATAGCTAGCTGCGAACTCTTGTGGAAACAGCGGAGCGACTCTTCGTTATAGCGAATACATCCCTGTTAATGACACATTCAGCGACAATCTGCGGATTGAGTGGAAAGCGTGCAGTCTGAGAAAAGCGATTCTATAACGCTTAGAGTGACTAATCTTTTGAATACTTTCGTGTACTGCATGATCTGAACGGTTAGCTCGTTTGTTTGGAGCCCTTTACTTGTAGCAGTCATGTTCATAATGGATGTATAAAATGACACCTTATGCTAACAAAGTGAGGACAAACCGCCTTGATACCTCGCTAGGCCTGCCATTTTCAATTCGCTATTTGTATTCCCGGGTTAGCTTTGGAGATATATCAAGCTAACCGGCTGTCACAACAACAAGACCCGGGTGCTTTTGGTCCCGTTAGGCAAAGGTGATGCATCCATATTCATACAAACGCACGTCATCAGGGTTTTAGGCTTAGTTGAATCAAACACCTTGTTTCTATGGTGAAACTTTATACTATTTAGGTTGGTTTTTAATGAAATGACGTTAGTTCATGTATCTTTCTACCATGATGTGCCTCCTAAAATGACCATTCCACGAGTGATGGTATTTGCACAACTTCGAAGATTCGACTATGGCAGCTTATCTGCCTAAAATGCAGTGCTTGACAAGGATCTCAAGGCAAAGAGGACCGTAAATGACCAGCTGTTGCTAATTTACACCCTGGACTAACGATATGTTGCAGTGGCAAGAGTATTCGGTTGTTGTTGTGAAGCCTTCAGGAGGATAAATATAATGCTGAATTTCGAATCTGGTATTGATTCGCTTGCAATAATTCATTTTTCTGCCTAATATCAGGTCAGTTCAATCGGGCTTAATAAGGCAGAACGATTAAGTTATGTCGTCACAAATTCAGCGCACAGTGCCTGAAGTCTAAAGACAAAAGTGAACATTAGCCAGATGAAGGATCTTAGAGACATGTGAATTTTACACTGCATCAAAATCCACTATGATTAACTTGCGTCCTCAAGGTGGATGGTTCGTAACGTCTGTGTGACTAAAACTAACTTTCGATAATCAGAATAGGATCAAATGACCAGACTAGAAAGTCAGTGAAACTATGTGTGGACTGTTTTGTCCCACATCGTAACCATGTTTCCTTCAGCGACCAAGTTCAGTGGGAATGCTCGTAACAATTAGCATCGTGTGAGAGTTACTTTATCGTAAGCGTTTCGGACAACGTGCGAATTACTCAGCAAACGTACTTTCTAGTTCGCATCCATTTAGCTCGTATGATGGGTCATTGTTGTATAAAATATGCAAACTGTAGATCCATTTGTTGACATTCCTTCATTGCTGGCCTTTAAGTCACTTGTTTGTACGCCAGCTATAAACCGAATTTTTAATGTATTTGGAAGCAGACCGTTGGTGGATTTTAAACCTCATATCGTAAAACTTTACATCAGCTGGGAGCGTTTCCAAGCCATAATCTTACTAGTTAAAATGCGGGAGCTGAACAAGGCAGCCGGTCACTGTTTCGTGGATCAGCTCCCTGGTACTGAGCTCAGTCAGCTGACACTGCGCTACGAAACCCTCGCACTGGCATTGGTCAATCGTTTTATCCAATCATCAGTTGCATACCAGATGAGTGACCTTGCTTGACTCTGGGCCACGCGGCAATTGGCTAATGAGACCAAGAACATGTGGCAAGCGCCTACATGTGCCGTATGGCCAAATGCGACACTTTGCTGCCGCCGACACAGGGACAAATACCGGGATGACACTGGACTTAAAAGTTCCGGTTAGATTACTTGCATTCACGCTACACAACTGATTTGATGAGATTTCGTTATGATCAAGAAATTGCTTTATTGGATTAATGTGTGGGTGGCGATTCTCATGTCAGGATTTGCACAAAGCTTTAAACCTGAACAGAGTGAGTGATCGTTTACTATCCTATGCCCTGGGTGTTCTGTTAACGAACATCAGTGAGGTGTAAGCGACAAATTGATATACATAATCGTTCTTCTATGGTATCAACGTTTCTAGCGCTATTGTATATTTAGTTGTGGGTGGTTGCGGGATTTGTAGAATTCACTTTCATATCAGTCCTCCTGTACTGGCGCAATTATTCTGGTAAAGGGTGGAGAAGCATTAGACTCGGGTTTCGTTCTTATTACAGCCCATCTGCAGTGCATGTCCTTGGACTTGCCGGGGCTTGAACTCCCTATACCTGAGCGAGCGTGTTACCGCCACTCCATCAGCACACGCTGGACCCACCGGAATTACTATGTTTCTGTGATTTAGAACTCCCCAAAACAAACGGATATTCTTTTTCCCATGACATAACACAGTATTGATGATGGTGTTGAGATCCTACCGACAGAATTTCATAAACAAGAAATTTAGTTGGGTCTCCCTTTGAAGCCAATGTAATTTGCAAATGCGTGTACTTCGCCAAGTGGCTATCTTGTTCAGTCAACCCAGAGATGGGTGAAATTCCTCTTTGTAATACCTGATGACTTGGTCTCCTTTGCATTTTACAGGCCCTGTTTAGCAATTTCTGCGGGCGACCTATCGGGCGCCTGGCCGCTGGTCAACTAGATTCCAAATAGCAGCCTAACTGCCTTAGCGATAAAATTATACGACCACCTTTGCTATTTCCCGGCATGAATCACCGTCGTCCCACAACTTCACCACGGCTGAGTGATTCAGCCGGCTTTAGCGCTGCCTCAACCTCACAATTGCCCTGGGGACGGCGATAGACCACCTGCGTCGGGTTCGATTCACATGGTAGGCGTGCTATGTTCGCCTGCTGCAGACGCTTGAGGGAGTTATGAACCGCAAACTACTAGCTGAATAGTATCTAACATTCCACCGAAGGGATGTTACTGCACCATTAGTCTTGTGTTGTGCGTAATCCCCCAGACCCCGTATAACGGTCGACAAAAGAGGATAGGAAGTCTCAAAGCTGAGGTCTAACATTCCGAAACATAAGGAGTACGCTCCTGTAATATTTTTGGCTCACATGGGTGGACCATAAGCTCCCGATAGTTCAGTGGTAAAGCCGTGAACTTAATGACCGGAAGGTCCACTCTCCAAACCCAAACTCCGCATCTCGACCACTCGTCTCTAGGCCTCAGGCCTCCTGCTTCCTTTGGGTGACATGACAGCTAGACACCGACAGAGTGCTACAGCTGAACGATTATTCTCGTTACTTTGTGGTTATGGGTAGGCAAGTGGTTACTATTTTGGGTTGACCCTCGTAGTTTTCTCAGAGCAGCTAACACAGTCATGCATCTGTTTCGACCGGGACGTAGTTGGTCATGGAATGCTGTGTTCTGTCGTTTTCTGTTCTTCCTAACAGCCCCTCAAATCAAAGGACAGGTTTGCTTTTGACGATGATTGATAAGTCATTTTGATAGTATACTTTTATGGTATGGTGGTATAAATATCGATCTGGCAACAATAAAGTGGTTGTTTGCAACACGACATTACGTGTAGCACGGACAATTTTTGCTAGCAAATCATGGTTCTCGTAGTTTTTAGTGATTGGACTAGATAGATGAATATACTATCCATGGACTCGGTGAAGTGAACCACTTGGCGTTTATTTGCTCATCCTATCATTGTTCCGTAGGAAATTTTCATTGTCACTTTGAAGAAGTTACTATGATTGCTTCCAACGTTTCTGCTCAAATCGTCTGTGAAAAGCCTCTCGTTCGTCTTTCTAGGAAGCTTAGCCCGCGTGTTATCTTCACGTCATTCGCCCACCGCCGGTCTTTTGGAAGGTGTATACTAGCTCACCCTCAGTTTTCAACGCTAACTTGTTTTTAATCATGGAATCTTTTCAACTCAAATACCGGGGTTCACTCATGTCAAACCTTCTTATCGTTTATTAGGCCAACAGTCCCTCCTCAATCCCGAAATTCCCCAAACTCTCCACTGTTAAGATTTTGCAAGTGACGGTCCGCCGTTCAAAACAGGCGCCAGTCATCAAGATTTCTGGTCTGTCTAACTTTACCGCCTTGGTGTCCACATCCTCCAACCCAGAGGAACGCTTTTTTTGTGGCTTCTGTTTACTGCGTAAACATACACACAAATGACAGAGGGAGAAATATGACACTCAGTGTGTTTTCTCACTTACTCATTCACTCGCTCGTGCATTCGCTGAGTTTATCTACCTCCGTCAGTGTTAGGCACTCGACAGGAGGTCGGATGTTTGCTCACCGGTCCGCTGGTTGTCATGACAGGCTGGTAACCTGATCTTGTAACGGCTTTGCGTAGCACCGACACTTTGCTTTTGAGCATAAATCACAAGTGTTCACCAAGAAACCCGAGTACGATTGTCGGAATTACATCCACAAGGGATGTTACAACTGTTGTGGCATGTAACATCTTGGTCATGAACAGTCGTTAGCTTCGAACACCCCCCCCCCCCCAGCGATGTATGGCATGGAAGTCACATTTGCACTAACTGATTCTGATGGTGCCGTAGACATGTTTTCTAAGAAGCCTGGGCTTCCGGTCACGTAATTTATGAGGCCTCATCTAGTTCTTGAGAACCACCCTTAGAATATCAGGTGCATGTCTAGTTAACGAGGAAGTTTGTCGTGCAGCTATCAGTATTCTTCCACGAACAGTTGCAAGCATAGCTATCTCTGCTATCCAAGGTTTAAACTTTAAATCACCATAGTACGAAGACCCAGCCGACCCTGCCTAGCATGATTCACTCACATCCGATGGTTCCGACTTTTTTTTATCGTATCGTGATTGTCTACACTGCACAAGTTTCATTACTGAGCTTCAGTGGAGGTCTGCTGATCGACTTGCGGGTTATAACGTGCACCAACGTACTGCAGTTCTGTGGGCTGTCATTGTGGTCACAACAATGACAAGTTTTAGAACTTAGCATACGAGCCGAACCATCCTGTAGGTCTACTCGTTTCGCCTGACGAACCCTCGCTTATCTTTCTTTTGAATCATGAGAACTGTTAGTAAATCTCATTAACCCCACGCTGTTTTTCGCGATACAAATTTGCAGTGTTGTGGACGGAAGGAGAGCTAAGCCGCAACAACAAATGTTCTTTGAGTTAGTTTTGCACAGCTGTTTTTTTTAAAGTTTTCTGTGAGAATTTTGATGATCGGTCACATTTAATTACCCCCTGTGTAGTACTATCACTATGGTTCCACGCGTCGTGAGTTTTTTAAATCTCATTAAATCCTAGAGCTTCCTGAGTAGGTCGACTACAATGTCGAATTTGGCAGTGGTGAGATGCACGTCGAAAGTTTCAAATATTAGCGACGCTCACTTTCCGTTTTTCTTCTAGTACACACTCATCTTAACTAAAAGACGTTATTTGGATTCAGGCGGATCTATCTGAGAACTGAACCTTATACGAAAGTGTAACGCTGATAGCAATGGGAATCGCCTCAGGCCTGACGCAGCTGCTTCTCACTAGAAGAACAAGCCATGAACGTTTGACACCCAATTTAATCGTACTATTTTTCGGACTCCATTCTGTTAACACTTTCCAATAACTACCCGGGCAGTATACTGAAACTTTTTGGTGATACTTTGCATATTCAAGAACACTTACAGAAAAGCCAGAAAAATGTTTGACTCCGCCACATCGGTATACAGCCTATTACTGGCTCCGTCAGGTAGTTTCGTAAATGTTATTCCTCAGAAGGACATTATTCTACAGGAAACTGAATCTGTGGACCTAAAATGTGCATCGCTCAAGTTGACCATAGCAGCTTCCATTTCGCGTTATCAAGTCATCGGTTGTACTCCGCGAACAATTCGCCAATCAGGGTTTGAAGTGAAAAACACGGATTTCTCTGGTAGACACTATTCAGATATACATAGTAACCGTCCCAGCCACATTAACCTGACAAGCTCTTAGATGAATCCGACACATTGACCAGAACCCGCTTACGGACCGTTTCATTAAGCATATGCTACAGCAAGCTAATGCCTGCTACGCTACAAAGACATCACTAATCAATTTCCTAAATACCTTTCAATACTGTTGGATCGGAGAGGCCAAGTTTCTCAGCCATAGGATAGGACTGCTCTCACGATCGTTTTGTAGACACTGTCCTTTAACCTCAGTGAAATTCCTTTCTGACACCAAAGGTGACGTAAGTTGCTCAGGTGTTGTGTATACTAACTCAATCCGTCACAGTGTATTCACGGTTTATGCGGCTGCAGAAATAAGTAAACCTGTTCACAAACCCAGGTTCCACATTCCGAAGTTTCAAGGAGATAAATGGGACCAGAAAATCCTGAAGTAAGACCCTACACTATGAAGGCGCAAACTGCATGATGAAACAGGGAGTTGCTTCTGATATTCTGTGTAGAATAGTTTGTGCGGATGTGTGATTGTCAAGTGAGACAGTAATGTTATTAGCATAACCCAATTCTACGGATGTTCTTCAGAAAACGATTTCTTCATCCAGATTCACGCTCCCTCGGAGGGTACACTCTAGATTGGTGTCAATATCAGAAGTAAACAAAAGTAGGGGAAATAACCCTGGTGAAACTAGCCAGGCGGGGGAAACGTTTTGATAGCTTATTGTGAACCCCAACGGGACCAGAAGTGCGGGAATATTATTCACACATTTCGTGGTCATTCCTCGTTGGCCAATTATGTGTTGCAGAGCTATGCTATCCATGGAGTGGAAGGCTCATTTAAAGTAATGAAAACCGCCTCATTTGGTCGCGTGCATGCATGGCGTTGCTCAAGCACCTGGCATAATGTGAAGTTGTGGTCAGTAATACCCCTTACCTGGTCGAAGTCTTCCTGGTGCTCTCGGACTTAGATCTCGTTTGGTGAGGTCAAACGTTGCTAGTAGTCGTTTTACAACCTGCGTAAGGCCTATATCTCTACGGTTGGAGCGGTCGCTTCGGGTATCTTTCTGAATGAAGGTACATTGATTGATCGGCTACTGTTTGCTGGAATAGATTCTTGTTCCAAAATGAGTGTAAACATCCTGATCAAAATAAGATACAAAGACGCATGAGCGTCATTCAAAGATGCTGATGGGAGCTTATCTGACCTCGTGGTTCGATAAAGCGTCAATGCAGAAACGCATACCAATACTTCAGAAACGGGAGGAGGGTGTAAGCTCACAGACCACGGCTCAAGCTGAACAATCCGAATGTTAGCCATAGGTGCAGGGGAAGCCTACCAACTCAACGGTTTTCGAAAATATTCGGCCTAGTAGTTAATACGCTAGTTCTTGTTGAATGTCAAATTTCCAAAATCACCTTTGATAATCTCAGTAACAGCCGGTTTTGTCGGTCCCGTTTTGTGTAGTAGATGAAACTCCGAACTTTCCCAGTCCTTACTTTTTAGAGCCTTCTGATTCCAGCAGGTCCGTCTGTCCGCACATAAACTGCTTGAGTTGACGTCTAACGGACATTCTTGCTGGATTATACTCAGTCCAGAGCGATAAAGCTTATCCCCCCCCCCAGAAGCGGTAGTGACCGTTTTGAAATCCAGTGCTTATTTGTTGACTCCTGAGAAGCACAACATGCCAAGTCCCCTGTCATTTGAACGGTGGGGCTTTGCTCTAGTTACGGCTGACGTCTGCTGAGGATGTTGCCTTAAAAACGCCGCACAGGCTAGTTTGACGGGGCCGTTTAACCTGTGGGTCGTAAAATTCTCTGATGGTAAACTGAAGAGTTTATTTAGCAGGTCTCCCCTTGAAATTCGTTAAAAATTTACACCGGACGAGAGCATGAACTGAACCGCTGTGAGTGGTCCAGAAAAATCGATTCATGGATGTAGCTTCGCTGTTAGCTGCCAATGGTTATGCGGTCGATTTGGCTGCATGGTTGTTCATCAGTAAAAAGACACCAGATAGCGCAGCAGCGTTTGTGGTGTCTGAACTCAGCTGCCGAGAAACAACGGGCGTTCGGTAAAACGCTGCAAAAGACGGTCACCTCTGTGGTCAAGCTAAACAGGCCACTGAGTCGCGTCTTTGGTGGACTGAGACGTCCTGCTTGTCTACTGAGAAAGCCAGTGGCCAGAAGAATATTCGAATTCATTGTACCAGTTAGAAGAGTGGTTAGTTTTTAGTAAAAAGTATCTTCACCGAATCAGGGCTCCATTTATGCCACAAATAAAGAACGAATATGGCTTCGGCTGGTACGGGTTCTATTGGAAGTTGAAAAATGGGCAGCCAAAAAGCGGTTATTTACGAGGATTCGGTTGAGTAGGGGTGACTCAGCTCGGGAGCTGAGTATAACCCGCTACAGTCGGTGCAAAACCGTATGAAGTTCGTAGACGGTAACGTCTTGACAACAAAGTTGACCTGAGCTCGGTTACCATATTCGAGTATTGGAAATGTAGCAAATAAAGTGCCAAGTGTGCGCCCTGGATTGGCCGATTTGCTTCTCACTTTGCTGACTGGGAAGGGGTCTGAGAAACGGACACAGCAGATGTTGGGTAAAAAAAAGTGACGTGCCTATAGCTGAGATCTACGAAAAAGTGATCATTAACTGGCATAATAAGACAGTTAGGATATAATACTGAAGAAATATGGGAGGTATCAGCAGCGACCCGTTTTCGTGTACCCGCCCTGCTGTATCCAGTCATTAAGAGGACCCGGTTGATGGCAGCATGCGACGGCCTATGTGGTATGGAGGTATTATGGGCTGAGATACTCCCAGGCCGCACAACCTTGGACAGCAGAACGACCGAGGACTTCAACATAACCTTTGGCTCAAGAGTCTGACTGCAAAGTAGCGGTGGTTGGCGTGAGACTGTCAAAATGGTGCGACTATATTGTCACACATGTTCTAACCGCAGATCTGAGGGAATAGGAGATTGTGTTAATCTGAACTACATCCAACTCGCTATAAGAGACTCAACGAATACCATGGGCATGACCTGCAGTATAACTTTACTGGTCACGGACAAACTGTCCCACCACGGTGAGGTCCAGTCTCTCTGTGGTGTTTGTTTAAGCATTAAATTTTTCTTGCAAAATGTTCATGTGAGACGTGTCCGTGAACCTAATCAAACCACCGGTAATTTGCTTCCAACCGAAGGAATGGTATCAAATGAGCAATTACTATGCATGATTTCAGTACTCTGGGGTAGTTCGGGTCGCGCATCACATGTCTTTACGAATGTGTACCCTACCGATGTCAGAGTTTTTTTCTGCCTAACTGTCAGTCCAGAGTGTATTAAAGATTAGATTCAGAAGCTTAGGCCCTGCGAATTTGAGTTCGATGAGCTACATCCGATTCCAGGCATAGTATACAGGTGAGCAATACTGTAAGAGGCAAATCAGCCCCTAGCCGCACCTGTCTGCGAAATAGCCTCGCGCTGTTCAAACACAGTGCACCCCTATCACGATGATCCTAACCGCTAAAATTCTGATACCACAAAAGAACAACGGTTCGTACTTAACGTGTTTTCTATGTGGCTTCCACACACAACTGCATAGAGTTTGTATCCTCAAGTTATTCTTGGCATGGGCTGTACAATTGCCGTGAGTAGACATCATATCCGTAATAGACCAGCTTACTAATTATTTTTCATTCAGCAGTCTTAGACTAGACTAGTCCACGTGCGTCACGGAAACTAGTTCCAAGTGAAAGATCAGTTGTGTTCGAAGTCGTAACTATTGAACATGAAGGTTTTCGATGAACGGTTTGGTTGCGTGGGTCTTTACAAATAGTACCTATACATTTGTCAAGCGTAGGGAAATACAGCCACTCAATCGTTATATATTGTTCAGTAAGGTTCGGTTGAACGTAATTTTCCTTTGAGGTGACAATGACTGGCATTCGTGCATCCGGTGTAGAAACGTGTCATTACTTTCTGCATTATTTGCTGACGGAAGTTTCCAACCACATGCAAATTTTGAAAGCCAGAAGTCGACCCTGAATTTCTGTTGCACGTCCATAGGTTTGCTATATAACCACTTGGTATGTGCTGCCGTTCTGCGCCAATCATATCTGATGAGCAGCTCATGTGTGAATTCGTTTTGCAAATGTTTTACCTCTTTCTTCCATCACCCGATCGTCACACTTTCGTGATAAGCAGTTGTTTGTCATCCACCTTTCAGGTATTTCGTCAATTAAAAAGTCTAAGTGGCCCATGCACATTCCTTGATATCCACTTCACAAAACCGCATTTGGCGCGTGGCACACATTTTATCGTCTCTCTTCCACAGTCTTTCTGACGTGCACGGTCGAAGGTTGCCGCCATTCATGAATAATTCATTGACCGATAAACTTAAACGCGACAGGGGTTGTCTCACACAGATATTTCCGCGTAGTCATTGTATTTGAACTTCCAGTGCAGTACTTGGTACCGTGAGACAAATAGCAATGTGGTCGACTGTCTAGTGGTTGTACGACTGTTTTCGTGCTCGTTCATTTGCACACCACAGAACAAGGCAAACTCACTGAGCCCATCAAACATTCAAACGACACCGTTTTTTGACAAGTATTGGCTCATCTATATGATGCGTAAGGGAGCTGTGATTCCTTCCGGGCTCTTGAAAGTTACAATTCGTCGAGAAGACTGAACGACCTACCATCTGTACATTGAATGGAAATTAAGACGATGTTTATCGTCGTGTCTTACCCGGTGTTTACAGGCATCACGCACACACACACACACACACACCACGTGCGTTGATAAATGCGCTATGACACGCTACAGATGACCAGGTTGTTCAGTGTAGGGTTTTTGCGGTTGCGCGCCAGGAAGAAGAGGTGTACCATAGTCTGCGTTCGCCACAAAACAGTCAACAGTTAGGGAAGCCGAATACTGAGGTGTCGTTTATTGGGTTCATCGAAAGCTCGTTTTGTTCTTTGTGGTCAGTCTTACATGTTTCTCGGGTATTTTCTTGAGCGCCGCCAAGTGGATATAGGCAACAACAGCTGCATGATGTTCCAGTGACCATACTTATTCTGGTCTAACTTCCTGCTATGTGTGCACGAATGTGCACGACATACATAAATAAACGGGGACAAGCATACGGTTTGTCTGTTAATTGCCTGTCGTTTGGCTGAATAATAAGATCCCAGAGGGTCAGATAGAACCTCCAAGGAGATGGAAACAAATTATCCGTTCTAATTCTGTCTAATAGTCGATGCTGATGTGTGAATTCATTCTGGGATGAATGGTACGGCATTTTAATCATATTTTCGTCACAGCCGATTCTGGCGAAGGCTGGATAACAGGTGCATGTTCCCACGAGCCTGCCATCCAGAAGTGTTTCCAGAGCTCCTATCTCCCGAGTATTAATTGGCGTGCCTAGACCACTTAGTAAGAAACCGGTGTGTGTTATGTTCTAACCAGTTAGGAACTCAGTCGTTACCATAGTTCAGTCCTTTCTTTTTTAATTCTCACACTTTTAGTGAATTAATCAGACACAAACTTATAGTTCGTGGTTCAGAGTGTGTGCGAAAGCATCCACCACGATTTTGAATTCTCAAGGCCGTGGCAGGATACATGTCCTCAATGGGGTGAACCGCATGTTTCTAACCACTGTGAATGCAAGCCACCATCCAAAGCGATTATGTATATACTTCTGTTTCACCTACAAACATGCACTAGTTCTTCTTCGTCTTGAGTTTCTTCATCGACTGTAAAGATACACCGTAACCTAAACTCCATTATCCGCCCTGTTTTTGTCCCACTCGGCGGTCTTCAAACTAAAACCAGTGGGTTGCGTGTCGACTGTGCGACTGCTGCGGCCCGCTGCTACTTGTTATGAACACTGATACCAATCATTCTTAAAAATTGTAGGATCCGTTGGGTAAAGCTCAGTTAGGTGTAAATGTCTAGCTAGCCGGTAAATGTTGGTTAAAACGTTTACTTGCTGCAGGAACATTTAAATATAAGTTAAGCACAGTAGTAGATATCAGTGAAAATGTCAGCAATCTGATCGTGGGTGATGCGGTTATACATATAAAAACATGTGCTTATTTTGATGTGGTGGTTCGACTGGTCTCCACGTTGGGCAGCGGTGCGTTATTTCAGCACTTATTCCCGCGAAGATGCAAATCAAAAGCACCATATGACACAACGACGGCCGCGTCACATTCTGCGTACCCGAATATGACACTGAACAATGTAGGTGACAAACTGAAATATGCGTTTTAAACCCTAGACGAAAATGGATGCCGTGAATGCTGAGGACTCAAAAATGAGGGAAACGAAAAATGACCAATCTCACGCTTCTTTTTCCTATCACGTGCAATGTTGATTGCCATCAAACAGTGAAATAACGGGACGGCGAATCAACTGAGTGCGGCAGTCGACGACTACCTGATGCTTACAACACGGGTCTTGGCGTGAAAGAGGCGTTAGAGGCCATTGACAATGCAAGACTGCAATCCTACTATTTCAGCTTTTTTATGTCTTATACCGCTAATGTTGAGGATATTACAACCGAACCTCGGTTGAAAATGGCTACTAAGAAAACTAGTGATACTGGTATCCCCATGTTCGGTTTCTTGCCTGGTGCTAACAACTGCTCTTGCAAATAAGGCATCTGCCTGTTCGACTGCGAATTATCCTCCGATAATGTTCAGTTTCCGCTTTTCAAGCTACTTCCAAATGAATCCAGTGGTTTGGTTCTCATGACATGTTGGTCCCTGATTTGCAACACATCATTTTCGTCCACCTGTGGGAAATAAAGTACATATGACTCCACCGAGAACGCTTTAGTTCGCTCTTGCGGCTGTGGTCGGGCTATTTCAGTACAGGGTCTACACTGTTCCTGACGTTGACCTTAATTACGTGTACTTTGGGATTCGAAAGTGCCGATTTGCTGACTCCATTCAGTGTCAGTGACACCGTTTCGGTGCCTAGCTGCCATTCCACCAGAAGGAAATACGAGGGCTGGGATACTGACAGGTTTCCCAAGCCTAGACAGGAGAAGTCGAAATACAGAGGCTGGCTTCGAGCCACGGACCTTCCGGTCGGTAAATTCGCGCTCTAATCACTGAGCCATCTCACTCCCTTTGTCTTGACCATTCGTGAACCAGAGGTGTCGTTGAAACCGAAATGTCCGTAAATGATTGTCGTTCCAAGTAAACTAGTTCAACAACTAAGTGGAATTGTGTAGGTATGAACTAAATACTCAGCATCTGTGCGTCACGTTGCCCTACTTAGACAGTAGCAGTCAGGGATTCGAATCCGGACAGAGCTTTCCATGACTACGTACCTTTGATACTAGCGAAAGTTTTATGTGTTTCAGTATCGGTTGCCTGCACTATAGTTATTTCTAATATACTCAACCGTCAGAAATCTAAAAGGTAGAAAAGAAAGTCCACAATGAGTGGAGAAGTGTCTTTTTTCTACCAGATATTGCATAAAAACTAGGTCGATTTTCCTTTATTTCCCCAAGGTGCTTTTGCTGATTGACATCACTTTTGAAGTCCAGGCGAGGTGGCTTTCTTGAATTTATATTTGTCGTCCAGATAAAAGTACTTACATGAACGTCTAAAAATATGTTCGAAAAAATGACATCAGTGGCACGCTAGCTCGAACCTTGAGAGGAAACCATCAGCAGTCATAAAACTGGGAATCGTGATATTTCAAGCTAACTTAGATTAGTTCCAACGCTGTGGGATCTTCGCGCCTTCGTGTTTGAGGTCCATATGCTTCTTTTTGCGCTTTACTGAGGTCCCTACATGATGGCACTAGGCCTATCCCAGTTATTAGCCGTCTGTCGTTGTAGTCTAGACTGGTATTTGATGAGGCTTGTGAATGGTGCTTTTGTTGGTGTGTTGCCCAAACGATCTTCTGGTATGCTCAGTTAAGTGCTGGTCACAGGTTCAGATGACTTGTTTTTTATGGTTTTCGTCGTATATAAAGCCTTTTCTGAACAAAGTCTCCACTCCTACTCTTTATTCTCGCACTTAACAGGGGTATTTATTCCTTCTGATGGTATGGCGGTTAAGCACTTGTATACTGATGCCGATCGTGACGTTGATGACAACCTTCTCTCGTCACTTTACTACAGTGGGTGGTCAAGTTCCCGACGGTCCCAGCGTGTGAAGGGGAAGCTTTTTTAGTTTTACTGATGCTTGCCGGAAGAGGATCTCGTGCAGCAGAAGAGGCCTACTTCTATTTGATGTTTGTTTGGAAATACCAATTTGTGTGAAAATTGTTTTCAAAATACGGAATATTTGACACTCCCACACCACACTATGTTGATTGATGACTATTTGAAAACAGCGTTTATGCTAGGAACAACTGAACTGGTTGTATAACATAACAATATGCTGAAAAATTCGTTTAGTCTCGCTGATCTGTGGTTTTGCGCGCTTCATATACAGCCTGACGACATCCTGCTTTTCGAAAGGTTTTGGCCCTCTATCAGGGCTGCTCTGATCCGAGTTCTTTATGAATCATTCGATCCTATTAATCAGCTGGACTGAGTCCGTGGATACCAGTGATTCACAAAAACACCAGTAGCCATATTCAGTCACGAATGTCGTTATATTAATAATGAGACATCCCCGATTAAGGTTACACTTATGTCTTTTCACCCTAGAACGGCCGATGACTGTGTTGGAATGTAACCCTGGCATTTAGGTCAGCAGTGGACACCATTATACTGGCCAGGGTTCGAACGGGCATGGTCAAACGAGTAGATGTGAATCAATCGCTTAACCATAAGCGAACGGATCGATTTGGTTTAGTAAGAAAGTTACAGTGATCTTTACGATGCAGTAATGCCTGTAGCCTTTATGTATGTCTTTCATCCGCCAACGCGCGACGAAAACGTCGAAGTTTGATCACCTCTATCTCTATCGCGTGCATTCACGTCATGGTCAAGCAGGTTAAGGTGGTTTGGTCTATTCAGGTGTGAATCGTTAGCTGATCCGATCAATTGGCAAAATAACGAACCCTGTGCGCTTCCAGTTGTTGTGGACACAATTCTGAGAGTTTGTCATGTTGGTTCCACTTTTTACTTGGCTAGTGATTGAAACAGTTTGAAGAACCCCGTCCCAGCGCGTAGACGACCTGGGTAAATCTTGGACCGATGTTCATTAGTTTTGGTCATTCAGTCAGCGAAGAACACTCTTCAGTATAAGCGGTTAGACAGACTCTGGCTAAAAAAATAAATATAATACATCGTTCAGCTGTTACATCCTTTCGGTGCCTAGCTGCCATGCCAGCCGAGGGAAACACGAGGGCTTGGATACTGCCAGATTGCCCAAGCCTAGACAGAAGCAGTTGAGATGCCGAGTTAGGGCTCGAATCACGAACCTTCCAGTCAGTAAATTCGCGCTCTAACCACTGAGCAATCTCTGGTTAGAGACCCGATGGTCATCTCAAACTGACTTCCATACCTGATGGCGAAATGGTCGTCTATCCTCCAGATATGTAATTGACATCCAAGACGGATTCTGCAATCAACTGGAATCGGACTATTGGACGTTTGCTAATGGTTAGTTACATTTGGAATGCGTGGAGCCGAATACTCTCCCGTACTGAGATAGAGACACAAGGGGATAAGTATGAATAAATGAGTAACCTTATTCTCTCGCATTCAATGCTGGTGAATATGCAAAGTTAGGGATGTCACTTTAGCTTACCGCCGCTGGAGTCTAACTCGGTGGTACCTGAATTTAGTGCGTCTTTAATGTTTCTAACCCTTAGACTTAATCACTGCTCCTCTACGCTCATCGGGTTTACTGTATGTAGTCACATTCCACAGCTTTGCTTTGTGATTTGATGTTCGCCCAACTGTTGATAGGAAAACATTAAATGCTTTATGATGCTCATCAACCCATGCTTTTATCAGCTCAGTGACACAATGGGACGACTGATAATGTCAATCAAGTATCATTGTCGTCAGGATAGTGATAACTTCTTCCTCGGATGTTTTGTGTGCAAACAGGCGTTGTTTATCCACCCAACGATTTGCCTTATATAAGGTATGTAACCATGGATGTTAGATTACAAGCTGTCAATAATGTTTGCCCTTGGAGAACTGAATCACACCATACGTTGAGCTTGCCAGACCAAACAATCTGTATCCAATTTTCTGTGTGATCGGTTGCCCGGACCTCCAAAATGCCTCCTCTATCGCTGGAATTTGGAACTTGGACCTTTGGTTTGGTAACCCTGGTTACGAGACGCAAATTTCTCAGTTTTCTTACGTAACTATTCTTTTTTGTATGAAACTACGCAATCTTGCTTTCATCATATATCAGTGCTCATACTGAGGCCATTCGTTGGAATCAGTCCTCTGGGGTAAAGTGCATATGTTAGGCTTATAATTAGCATATCTCGCGTGCAAGCAAATATTTTGCGGGCTTTGTTCGCGAAATTGGCGGTTCCTGAAGAAATATTGTCATCCAGGTTGATGTTGAATGGTATGTTGTGTTTCCAACATTCGTATCTCGTCGTATCACGGCGTCAACCAAACGCCACCTACTGATGGTCCCAGCAGACCCGTCGTTTTCTGTTACGATCACCTAAGTACAGCTTAGCTAAGAATGCCGTACGCCACTAGTAGGCACACTAAGGTGGGTTGCACGTTCCTGCGAGGGTCTGAACATGTTTGCCATCTGTGGCCTTGTCATGCCACACAACTCGCACTCACTTAACAAACAAGTCCACCATAAGCCTAAACTGATCTTTACGACATGTTACTACTCCGTTTCTTGTCATTATGCCCAGGTATACTTTCTCATATGAGGCTACTGTGCAGCAGTACACAGAACAGATATGGTTTCGAGCAAAACCATGCTCGTCTGTTCTGATGAGCATAAAAATTGTGAATTTGAAATTCGCAGCAGTCAAACCTTCTAATCCCTGTAGGGGATTAGAGTTTCGAAGGCGTATTTAGAAACTGCTCGCAGCAAAATGTTACTGGTGTACTTGTTTCGGGTTTTATAGCGAATCGGTTGTAATACTCCGCCACAGGGAAGCAACATCGTGGCCACAAAGTGTACCCTCCACGGTGTTTTATGAAGAGAGTTTTGCTCGCTCACTCTTCGTCGGCTTAGATGTTTAATAATCCATGTGATTTATTTGTTTCCAAACAAAAGGACTATCAGTTCTGTGCATTCGAGGCACCAGCCTGTGTTTCTGGCTATGACTGTGGGCAACCTGTTCATTCGCACAGTACTTGCTAAGCTACCTCCATTGCCGTCACGGGCCGTGTTGCTTGTCAGAATGGCCGATTGTCTAATCTCCTGCTATTTACACAAAACACCGAGACGTAAATCTGTCAAAAATGCGCGTTTTCTAAAGTTATTTGCTACTTCACATCCAACACTATTTTTACGGAACACTCGGTATTTGTCAAAGAAGAGGCAAAAATATCCTCAATAAATATTTTTTGGCCAAGTTAAGTCGGGGATTCATACCTGTCAAGAGAATCCCGACGTTGTCAGTACCATGTATAGCTCTTCGTTCCGTCGTTTTCCAACAAATTGAATTCTTCTGCACATGTAACCGTCCATACCTCCAGCCGGTCTGCACACAAGCTCTAGAGTTTTTTTCCTGTCACCGTCGGAATTTGTCACCTGCAAGCTATACCATGAATAACACCTAAAGTTTCATTTAGCCTCCATATAAGCTGTTGAACAGACTCGGTCGGCCAACCTGTTGCAATGCGATTCTCTGAGGTAGAATTGAGAATACACGACTGGGTGAGACTAGTTTTAGCTGAGACTTTTAGTGTGCTGCTTGTTTGCGACGATTATTTTTTATGTATCCTCCTTCAATCTCGCCCAAAAGTAGCGCTACTGCATGACAAACATCACCTAATTGATAGGAAATCACTGAGTTTGCGTTGACTTACTTATAGTGTGAGCAGCATCATTATGGTCGTCTTGTCTGTAGTTGGTTATTGGATCATATTGGTTCGGTCATCTGAGAACAGTATATTTTTTGTCTTCTATTGCTATCTTCCAGCAGCCTATCGATCAACGTTGGTTAAATATTTGAGTTTCATGAACATTTCTCAACGAACACCGAGAAAATTATACTGCTATCATTTGCAGTAACATTGAAATCTTTTAGAAAGCAGGCTGGTAAACGCATGACAGAAATGAATACGGTTGTAGTAGAAGGGAAGGAAGGATGTCGAATACACGTGAATGGTCAAATTATCGTACCCAAATAGTCTCATTGTAAAACACATTGTCGTGTATAGAAGGCCTCAACCGCACATGTTGTCATCGTTCTCATCGGATGTTCTTAGAGGAGACGCCACTCTTTGGTCAAAGGTTTCAGGCTGTTACACCCGGACCAAAGGTCCACCGGTTTGCGCACCTGTTGAATCAACATCAATTCCAAGTAAATAATGGCAAAAAGCGATCTGCGGGCTCGTAGTTGGAAGTACAAAAGGTAGAAGGTCTTAACAAAGGGAATGCTCCCACTTGATCAGCGTATGAAGAAAGAATGACCTCGGGTGATCGAGGCTCCCGGAAACCGACGCTATGCTTCCATTTTTGAGAAGCTTAACCTATTTAATCACAACCTGAATTACACAAAGGTCGGCTGTTTCCCTTTGAGTATAATCGGTTTTATCAGGGTAGTGTACCGATTTCAGAGGCTTCCCAAACATACATCCGCTTATGCTATTCAATCCGGTGTTTAGTTCTAACCGCTATATCTTACCATTTAGGATTACATGCCTTAACACCGTACTTTGGAATTAATTAATCCTGTTATAACTTAGTAGCAACCAACTTCAAAGTAGTGCGTAGGACTCCGGATGTAAATCTGTTTCGCAACGCCGGTTGGATTCATTTTCCGACAGAAATAGACGACGGTCGATAACCTATTCCCGCAGACCTTTCGTTGGACTGTTTGACCAGATGTCAATCTTTCCCGTCTGTCTGACTGACTCCGGTTGCTGAACATGCTTACCATTATCGTCACGTTTCAACAAACAGTCGCTCTGCTAATTAGATCAACCACCACTGTGGGTATTGAGTCACCCAACGCAAAAGAAGCGCGGAAACGGTCGCAAGCAGATGCTGTCTCAAGGGATTCAATAAAGTCAGATAGAGAAATCAACCGAAGTTGGAAACCTGTCTTACTACCGCGGATTTTCGTCGCTCATTCCAATCACATGGGCCGTAGCCACAGTTGTGAAAACTGTCAGTGATCAGTACGCTTGTCCCATTTCTCTAAGTTGCCTGGCCAGCAACAGTTAGAACAGCCCGGTGACAGACAGCACTTTTGTGTCTGGATGTGCATCAGCTTACTTCGGATTTGTGCTGCATTCGCTGCACTGTTTGATGAACTTGCCTGTCACTTGCTTACGATTATCAGTTTTATGGTATGAGGCAGATAATGATAAAGCCATTAAGTCCGTGAGTCACCCTAAATTGAGGCAGAGACCTACATGGCTGTACTGCGACTGGCAAAGAGTACTCACGTTTGAATATGACGACTGCGGACAAGTGGAAGGTTTGATGGCGTTTTTTGAATCCTTGCGTAGTCTGCGCCGTAGTTACGGGTAGAACTACGGGACACTTTTGGTGGTTGAATAAACTTCAACAAATGGTTCCCTCAGTTTTCTCAAGGTGTTGCTATGTGTTGTCCATTTCGAAAAGTCGGAAGTCTGTGAATCGTTGAAGATGCCACACCATCCATTTGGTCCACGTGTGCACATTTGTTTTACGCCCGTCGGTGGGTTCAGTCTGACAGAATAAGCATTTTCACATTGGTGCATTCGGGATCATGCTCATCGTATCTGTAAATTATTCACAGCCCAAAAGGCAACTACACATCACATTATTGCGCCAACGAAATGGTAACCATTCTGATACCCTTAGACTACATGAATTGTCAACAGTGGCGCTGCTGCATCCTAGAAATTAAAAACTATATGGAAATGTCCGTAATTCAAAGGTTGCAAACATAACGGCTGTTTCCTAAGGTGAATGTCAAGCCCTGGCAGCGAATGTAAAATCTGCATGCTACAGAAACATCTCGGAGAATATATAACAGATGGAATGTATTCCGGTCATCAGAGTGAAGCCTTTTCCATCCCAGTGTTACCTCCATGGTGATAAGCTCATATCAACTGTAGCCCACACCATGGTTTGGCCAGCTTTTTCCTTCTGCTCAAGGCCTGACTGCCCAGTATAAACCCTTTATACTTGCAGCTGATCGTTAACTCAGCGGACATTGTGCGAGAAATGACTTATCCACGCTTAAATCACCCCGCCATCAAATCATTTTCCCTTCCTTAGCATGAAGCAAAAAGCTATGATGGCAATCTTACAGCCACCTGAACTATTTTCGGGAAACTACCTGCGATGTGGCCTCGTTGACACTTTCTTCACTACCGCGCTCGAAAATTGCGTAGGTGGGAAAGGGGGACCGACTGTCAAAGTCGAGATAGCTCAACAAGTAGGGCTCAAAAGGTCCGTGATTCGAAACCAACCCTGCTTTTTTGACTGCCTCTGTCTAGACTCCTGTCTGGCAGCTATGCAACAAAAGGTTAACACCACTGGACGATTATTATAAGTTTATTATTACTTTCTGACACTCCTGTAAGCAGATAAACCCGTGACATTGGGCACTATATACATGATATGGAATTGACTGTAAGTGAGTGAGTTTAAATCTGTTTGAAGTTTCCCACTAGGGCGGAATTTGTAGCTTTTGAAGGGTGACTGCAGACTCAGACTTCCACCATACTGAATTTGTTTTCTTTTCAGCTTGTGTATGAAACAGGTGAAAGTTGTGCTGCTTTGGTATTTATGCTTCATTGGTTACTTGTTTGTTCCCGCTATATTGCCGCTCTATAGTGGCACCCCCATAAATTCAAATGCATAGACATCTCGTGCAACATCACCACCTTGCTCTGCTGTGCTCGAATTGAAATACTGTAAGCTAGTTTGTACTCAGTTTAGCGACTTCCATTATTTTAGTGATATAAGTAAATTCCACGTGTGAAACTCATGAATAAATGTCAAAATAGCGAAATATACTCATTTGCATACCAATTTGGTTTTGACGGGGAAGTCATCTGGAATCCAGCTGAATCTCTCGCTTATGGTGTTTTTAAGCAACTGGATGTGCTGCACCGGGCCGCCTCATGTTTCACTTGGCACGATATTCGAGATGTCGCCATACACATTGCTAATTTCGTGCAATTTGGGTTCAAGTAGAATATAAGGTTGACGGAAACTCGGGGACTGCGCCTACCTGATGAGCCCCAAGTAGGGCGAAACCGATCGTGAAGTGTTGAAGAATTTTCAGTAACCTTATGGTTAACGTATTACGTCTAAAAATGTCAAAATAGATCTCTTGTTGAAACTGGTCGCTTGAGTTTGTCGATCCCCAGGTGGAAACGGCACATTTGCCGGTATGTTTATGAGGATGCACATAGCTATCAGGGATGTAGGCCACTGCTTTTCTACTGGTCATTGAAATGATCGTCTATACAAGTGCCGTCGTGGGAGAGTGTGAGGGAAGTGTTTTTGAATGGGTCTGTCTTGAAACCGCCGAGTCATGAGCTTTTGGGCGTCATATTTGCCAGGGCATAGAAGTCTACATTAGTCTCCAAGTAAGTCTAACATGTGGGCACTATGTCACTGTATTGATTGCCGCCGACCATTGTCAGCACACAAAACTAGCTGTAAAATTCAACCATACTTCAGCAAGTTATTCTTGCCGCAACTGCATGATGCATTGTTTCGTCATTTCACGCTCATTTTGCTCGGTTCGCATGGATTTGAGAGATTTGACTCTGATCACCTCTTCAAAACCGGATTGTCCTCCTTCCTAAGTTATGCCAGTCACAATAAACGTGGTGGTCAGGTCACCTCGGTCTATTCTGCACTCCGCAGACAGTAATTAAAAGGTGGACGATTACTTTTCATCATTCCCGATGATTTTCGCGTTGTGGTTAAAATCTCAATTGTGTGCTTAGAGATCTGTTATGAGAACAAATTTCGGCACCCCGCGAGATTGAAATCAATTTTTGATGAGTGACTTAAGTGGGAAATTAGCCTTTGGATGAAGCTGTTTTTGTTTTTTTTCCAATGCGACCCCACCCTCGATGAAACCCCCTCTCATAACAACACAAGATATACCCTCTGGTTATCTGAAAAAGGAAACGTTGTAACTGCAGCCAGCTTTCCGTACCACATTATTCTACGACATTATCGAACTCTTCTGAAAAGGATTTGAATTAACTTGATTGGTAGTTCAACCTAGAATGCACATAAACAAGTGCTTGTTGCCACGATTTATGCAGTAGCAACGCAAATTAGTGTGAGGTAGCACTAAACTGAAATTAAGCAATACATGACAACTTAACACGTCAGTCCTATGACCGGAAGTCCACGGCAGCGTTCTTCATCAACCAACCAGGTCTAGCCTGTGAGTAACCTTCGAAAGAAAGACCACTCCCAGGTTAGGTTGCTTCAATTCCTTTGGCAGTTTTTTAATCATCTTCTAAAAGGGAAGCACTTAATTGACGAGACATTTTGGTGTATGGCCTGGGGCCTTTTCACCGTGTAATCAGAATGTGAAGGCAGGATTACCTGATACCTGGACTAACTTTCTCCTAAGGGTCTTTCTGAAAAAAAACGCGCACCTCTCTAATGTTACCAAATTTGACTTTTTGAGTTAGTATTGGAGGATGCTTAATCTAGACGCCTATACACTTCATTTTTTGCGATTGATGTGCTTTTTGCACAATGAATCGGCGTTGCAGCTGCTCATTACTGATAAGAAAACAGTCCTATCGCAAATAAAACGATGTGGAAAAGCTCAGTCGCTGATATATTCACTTGGAAAAGTTTATTCAAACTTATTTAGTATGTCCACATAAATTTATCCCATAGATCAATAGCTCAAATCTTTAATACAACCAACTGTTGTGAATGCACCTCAAAGTATGCCATATCCAAATGGCTGACCGAGAAATTTAGTTCTTATTATACTCGAAATGCGAAAATATCACTCTAACATTACAGGATAATCCCACGTTACTGGTAATCATGTAAGCTTAACACTCCTCAAATGGGACCGACTCCTAGGGTAGGTTTCCTCTTCAGCCTACATACCCATTTGAGTCTCCGAATCAAATCGGCTAAGCAGTTAGCCTTTTAAATAAATATCCGAACGTCCGCTCACATTTCTGTCGCTTCTCCATTGTTGTTCTATATTCTGTGTGATATGGAAGTTAATTCGATCGACAGCGGCACAGCCTGATCCACCTGCCCAACTGTAGCACTTCGCTGAACCTCCCCCACACGGTCGACCTAGCTACAAGATGTCAGATGTGTCCGCCAATGTGACACATGTTCATCTGTGTGTCACACTTTCAGTCGCACGATGGCCAAATTAGGCCATCCGATTTGGTGTGCGCAATTCCGCACATACGTACACAAAAGCTTGCACACTGTCGTCGTTTTGTTGTGCCCATGTGTACAACCAACGCCTGTTTTTCTGATCATTTCGAAGCAAACTTCACCCTTCCCTTCCATTTGGGTTGGACACAATTTTATACCGTGATTAAATAGAACCAGACGGCAGTATAGATACATGGTTTCTTCCCGAGTTTTGATACTGTATATCTTTTTCAACTCCATGTCGTCGTCATGTTGGGTCTCCACAGCGACCATTACCACAGAAGACAAGACGATAGTGAGTCATGATGCATCGTGTCGCGTAGACGGACAAATGATGAATGTACACATCAATGGACAACAAATCGATGAATAACACTTACACCAGCTGTGAGCCGATTCTGATGTGCCAGTGTAGCGTTCACTCTTCGCTCGTAAATTTACACGGTCGTATGTGTCGCTGTATCTATTTTTCTTTTGCAAAGGCGTTTGGCCGAACGTCAGGGATAAACAGGCATCAGACTGACAGATAGGCAGCATTTTATAGTGCGGTGGTCTCACAGGCGACATTTGTCGCCAGGATGACGGTACACATGTTCATCTAGTGAATTATCCAGGGGGTGCTTCGCCACTTACCCCTGCAGTGATACTTTTTCACCACTTACTAGTATTAACACCATAGAAAACAATGTCATCTGTTTATGGTGTTTATCACCTCTGTATTAACTGAGAAAGCAGCGTCTGCTTGGTCTTCTTCTGAGTGCTAGCTAATACACTTTTATACGATCTTAATGGACGGTGACATATCTGGCATGCGGTCATATGCGACGGGGATACCTTGATTCGCCACGCACGGATGGGGTACAGTGGAAGCGACAGGATCAGAGGCGTCCACCTCGGGGTGGTCAAATAGAGCTGTATGATAGCGCTCGCTTGATATGTCAGATATTCGAATTGCAAATCTTACTCAGAAGACTAACCGATTTTGTGATGATCTGCATTACCAGCGTGAAGAAATTTCTCTCCTCGCTACACGACGATGGCGTCAGGATTGTGGCAGAATAGCGCCAATGAGAGTAACGTGGATATCGCTACATCAGTCATCAGTCATCACATGAGGTGCAGACTCCAAACTCCACCATTTTTTCCCCTCGCATTCCTTTGTTGGCATATGAAACTTAGATTCAGGGCCAGGGTAGCGTCTCCGTAGGGCCACCGGACAGTTGTGGAAGTTTATTTGAGAAAGTGCGCCCGCCAGTCACAAAACCACTGGTTTAAAAATCTCCAACTTGGGAAGAATGGGTCTAGTACTCAGTAAAAAGACTGACTGCGACTCTATTTCAGCAAGTTAGATCGCGACACCATATATAATTTGAAGTATAATATGTGTCAAACTTTTCCCGCTCCTTCCTTTAGTTTCCCGTAAGCAGGATATTGCTTCACTATCCTTATGTTATAAGTTTTCAATTTTGGACCTTTGATGACAAATGAACATCTGGGGTACCATGCACCGCATGTATCAGTAACTAATCACCACCAGCACCTGCCTACGTTTCTCAAATGTCCGCCCATTTGACAAAAGCCCCAGCACTATTCAGCGATGTGTGCATGCGGGGTAACGCCACATGGAGACACACCTCAGGAAAATAAAAGAAATAGTTTACTCCTGGCTGTTATTCGCTCATGGAAGGGTGACATGAAGAATAAAATTGGGGCTAGTAATTGATCCGTCCTCTAAAAAATATAATACTATTTTTGGGGCGACCACGTCCTGAACCCTATCACAGCATGCGGAATATTACCCAGCTTCTTCATTGTCTTGTCGAATCTCACAGTGACCTCTTCTTAGACTGTTTCGTCGCATCTTCATTTGGTGGCCTCATATTGAGTATTATACCACAAAATGCCCAGCATGTGTGTTTTCACCTTCTCTGCTCAATTTTCTGGACGACGAATCAAATAAGTCAGGGCCTTTGTGAAAGCATTCGTTTGCTCATCCAATCCCGATGGGCCATTCCTGTTGGTGGCTAAGTGAAACCTCATCAGCAGTCGTCTATTGTCTTCAGCTGAGATTTTCTCCTGTCAATGAGGCCAATCTAAGCGGAAAAGCCGAGAAGCACTTTACCGCCGCTTTATCCTTATTGGGAATAATCAGCAATGCGCATCTCATAAAACTCAGAGGTTTTCGAACCCGCGACCGCCAGTGTTTGAACACTTAACCTTTCGGCCTCGAACAGCAGCGTGATTAGCTCCCATTTATCTTATTAGCTTAGCTCCGCGAGGGGTTATTTTTAGCTCACCATCGATTTAACTAATCATCGTTTCAGCGACTATCCGTATACCGTTAATTGTTTATTCTATCCTAGCTACTACATCGTAACAAACTCTTCCACCGGTAACGACTCGCCATATGTCGATCGGCTATAACGCCCTAAATGCCTCCTAGTTTTATCTTACCTATCCCCGTTAACTTACATCTGGTGAGCAACC
Organism: Opisthorchis felineus; assembly: GCA_004794785.1. Classification (NCBI taxonomy): domain Eukaryota; kingdom Metazoa; phylum Platyhelminthes; class Trematoda; order Opisthorchiida; family Opisthorchiidae; genus Opisthorchis; species Opisthorchis felineus. Next base: position 55,497 of record SJOL01007640.1, read on the forward strand.
GTTATTATAAGGTGAGCGAAATAAAGTAAGCAATCCCATGTTTGAATATTTTGTCCATGCTGACGATAACCCTATCACAGCCGACGCACTATCTGAAGTTGAGCTCCACCGAAAAAAACGAAATCAGTGTTGACACCGACGCGTCCAGCCATTGGTAACTTGGTCTAAAAGTCCTAGAGTGGAAGCTAGAAAATGACGGACAGCAAATTGACCTGGTGCTAGACTGCGGCAGCCATCTCCAAATCCTCACTCGGACAATCCGGAAATAAATCCTCATGAAGACAAACGAAAATAAAACATGCTTCTTAGTCGAGTGAATTTGGTACCTTCGCTTGGAGAGTAGCTACTGCTAGCTTTCTTGAGTGTCTCCGCACTCCAGGACGTTTCTTTCTTGTGTGGAACTTTCTTGAGCCGCGGTGCTTAAATCTTCGGCACCAAACTTCCGACGATCGGTCACATGGTTTCTGAGATTTGCTGTTTAAGCGATTTTGACAAATTTGGCACTGTGTCCGCAAACCTGAAGTTGCCGTTTTAATTGTGGACCGTGAACAATCTCCTAGTAAATGGGTTCGTGTCAGACAACCATAAATTAACTGTTCACTTGTCGGCAAGCCCACTTATTGGCACCTGAATACATGAACGGTCCATGCACTGTCGACGAGAAAAACCAAGTTGAATCAACACTCCGGGACATGTTAAAACGCGTACTATAATTACAAATCAATAGCGGAGCGTGATAATGCTGCACATAAATCCATACTGCTCATTTTTGAATACTTCCCTTGTTCACTGGAAAGACGATCGACATTCGTGTTTGAATAACGCCCAAAATTGATTACAGATTTGGCCAGACGGGATAAGAATTGATGTACTGGCACGTTTTCTTTTGATATGGGCGTTACTTAGATATTCGATATATTATTATTAGATTAGATTATTATTATTATTAGATATTCTACGTCGAGGGACTGTTCCTTTGGACAAGAGGGAATGACAAACTCTTAAAGGTGTTTTGGCGTTTGTCTGTGTGAATTTTTAAATGGTCATTTGAGTGCTTATGTCCCCGATCACAGTCTTGTTGAATCCGTTAGTTAAGGCACATGTTTACATTATCAAGCCCCTGCTGAATGACTGAGTACTCCATTCATTCCCAGACTCGTCTCTATAAATGTGTACCTGATTGTTGACACCTATAGTTTATAAACAAATGTCACAGTGGCTGTGTTGTCTGTTCCAGTTTCACATCCTCCTCATGTCAAATGGTGTGTCACCCCTTTCCTCTGAGATGTTCGGGCTTTCATGTGTGCAAATTTCTTTGTCTACCACACACCAATGATAACGGCAGCTATACATTTTCCACCTAATCTTTCCCCCTCCCTCTGGCAGTTGTCCGGCGCGGTCCTGGTTCGGATCTTCATTGTATGAGTCCGCTGATAAGTGCATATGACGAGTTTCCGGACAGTGCATTCTCTGCGAGCAGTGTACTGCAGAACAAGACAGATTTTCAACCATATCAGGCGAGGTAAGTTGTGTTTGCATGCAAAGCATGTTTGTGTCATTGTTCCGTAAAGCGCGATACTAGTGTCAGTTTTGTGGTTGTGGAGGTCTATCCCAATCCGCCCATGCTGTCACCTAAGCTTAGCAGGTATTCAGGTTGTTACAACCCAGTAAAACGAACAGAAGATCTCCATTTTTTTCCAGTTATTTGGATTAATGTGCTTCTTTTCCAAGTGAGGTTAAACAAACTTTTACTCGGCTACTTAGTACCTGATCATGGCTAAAAGATGCCTAGCCAACCGGTGAGGCTGTTAAGGTAGCTACGAGTCATATATGGGTTGTAACCCGCAGTTTAGCCGACACTTTAGTAGAGGGTAAATATTTTTCAGTCTCAACAAAGAGCATTTATTACATCTTCAAAATCAGCATTCCCTACCTGTTGAAATTCCTCAAATACAGCGAACATTTAGTCGCATTGGACAGTGATCGAGGTTCTGGAGATCGTACAACCTGGCGAAATAAACCAATTTGCCTCCCAATTTGGTTTTGACGGGCGACTCACCTGGAACCCGGCTGAATCTCTCGTTTGTGATGTTTTTCAGCAACTGATTGTGCTGCACCAGGCAGCCTCATGTTTCAGTTGGTACGATATTCGAGATATCGCGATACATGTATAGACGTAACGCACTATTTATAAGGTTGCTGCCGAAGAGGTTTCAGTAAACTTATGAGTAGTGCATTACATCTATACAATCTTACAACCTACTTCTTTTGCCTGACATATGCAGCCATACGTTCGTATTAGATTGGAGGTGGTCAAAGGAAAAGCTGTCAGGTGAAGTACCGCTACACTGCCATGAGCTCGGTCTGCAGGCTTTTCGTTCTAGGGCTACGCACCGTCATCGTTTTGCATGCCAAACTTTCGCAATTTCGTTTCTGGAGGATTGATACTGATCAGACCAATAAAGGTAGCTTGAGGACTAGATTTTAGACTGGAAAATTTTTCGGTGTTGCGTAGGCAGATAAAATCGAAAAATCTCCCGAAAACACGTATGACCACCCGTATTACTGGCTTTGATTTGATCGCTATTCGACAGGTATAACTACTAGAAACTATGTTTTTTCCATGGGGATCAAATTTATTCAAGAGGAAATCCAATGGAAATCAGAGAACAAAATTGGTAATGCCACCTACTGCATATTTTAGTATTTACTCCAATTTGAACTTTGGCGCATTGGTAGAAACCCAGTTCTTGATTTTTTTTTATTTCGCACACCAAAGAAATGATTGATGACCGTTGTTCGAGGCTTCGGGGAAGCCAATCACATCGCTCAAATGTGAACTTGTACGCCTGTTCAGCCGTGGAAATTCAGATGCGTCCAACGTGCGCTGGTGGAGTAGTGCTAAGGAGCTCGCCTCACATGCCAGATGTCCGAAGTTCAAGTCCCGGCACGGCAAAAGATATGCACTACTAATGAGCTCTAATGGGAGCGAAACTCGGGTTCAGTGTTCCTCTCCCCCCTTTGGTGTGGACTACCTGAATGAAACAACGGAATGTTCATGTGTTGCTATTCACCGCACACATGGATTAAGTTGCAATATAAGCTTTCCGTTTCGTCAGCCCACTGAGTTTTACTGAATAATGAACACAGCTCTAGACGGTGAAACCAAACTGGGATGATCTGCTTACAGACTTGGTGGAGGAAACATTCCAGTCTATTGCAACCACATCCTGTATGTCCGCATACCTTGCCCATCACATGTAGCTGTGCGAACGAGATGTCATTGGTGTTGAACTTGGTAATGTTCGTTTTAATAATATATCGATGTTACATCTCAAGGTTGAAGGAGGTGAATGAGCTAGCAGCTGTCCAACAGTGATCGGCGAACTGACTCTAAATGGCCTCAGTTTGTACAAAACCTCGTGGAGACTGCCAAAAACACAACACCCATTCGGTTTGTTGCTATGTGAAACGCGGTCGCTGAAAGCGCGATAGACAATGTGCCAAACCAAAGTAATTAATTAACGAGGCAAAACTTACTTAGCAATCATCTGAAAAGGTGGCTCTTCTTAGTGGTAACCATCAATACGCCTTTTACTGTATACTAGGCTTTCTGGATTTGGTGTGCGGTATATTGTCTTCACGCATAGACAGCTTGGGCGCCAACAGGTTGTTTATCTTGCACACTGTCCAGACAAGTGTTTGTGTTTCTGTGTCCTCGGACCGTTAAAGTTGGCAGGTGTCGTTGTGACTGATTTGTTGAAAAAACATGAATGTTTGCTGCCTTTTTAGCGGTGGTGAATAGTTTTGTTCAAACTCAAATGTGAACTATGAAGCCGCCAAAGCACGCGAAATAAAATCAAGCTGATTTGTCAGTTGAGTGAGCAGATTGTTCGATCGATTTTGACTGGACTGTGCCTAGTCTTGCATAGACCTGCGTTCTCCACATGTGGCTTACTGTAACTCTAACATTATCTTGCTTTTGGAACAGGCGAAAGGAAAGACTTGAAGCCGCGATTTGTATTAAAATACTGAGCTCTTCACTAAGTAAGCATCCCACCACCAGTAATCGTTTGTCACATAACTGGTGTGTGGGTTTCGGACTCCTTGGCTGAAGTTGCCATTCATGTTTCTAGTGTGGACGGGTCCTATGCACCTGCTAAACGCGTGCTCTTTTCGCAGTTATGAATGCTGGATCATTTCCTCAGCATATCTTCATTTCTCCTGCCCTGCTGTCCCGTCCTTAAGAGACCATTCTCAAGGAGAATACCTGCGCAGCAGAGTACCTTCAGCTGTCCTGATGAAATGCATTTCGAGAGCAAAACCCCTCTCTGGAAATAACACCCTACAGAAGAGACCAATCTTATTCGGTACTCTAAAATATGCTGTCGAGAGTGATGCCGAGAGAGGGGGGGGGGTAGCTGTACTTCACCGTGGCTGACTGCGTTATCCAAGCTGGATATTTGATAACGACATTTATATTCATTGCAGCCTGGGGCACGATGTCAAAATTGTTACTGAGACAATGTTTTGAACACCCGATTTTGAGAAGTGCTTTGATTCTGAAAGTACCCCTTTTCACAAAGCTGGCGCTCGGGGGTTGCCTTTGGGACAGCCGATTACCTTACTAAACCAGTCCTCATACCAACTAAACACTCTCAACTCGGAGTTACAATGTGCTTTCCATGTTCTAAGTTAGGCGTTGGGCACCTACGGTATTCCAACTTCTCAACTAAGATTGAAATTGCACCAACTGGCGCTCACGGCGATACCCATTACCCGATCAGTGAATATGTATTGCTCATACTTCCTTGTAGGTTCCATAGCTTGTGAAAGTTCCTGTTGTATCGTAATCATACCCAAATTACACCTCTGTCAGTGGTTCGCACATGAATGCCGCCACATCAGCAACCTCCAATGAAAATAGGCTCGATAGTTTTGAGGTACCTGAAGAACACCAAACGGCGCAACCTAAAAGGCTGAGTTCGAAATGGGTCGATCAGAGGACAATGGTTTAGCATTTAATAGCATGTTTTCTTGGATGAGCATAGCGGATTGCAATGCGATGGAAAGTGGCAATGATGTGAATGACACGTACCGCTTTTATGCATATCATAAGGTTCTCCTTACCCCCAGGCCCTTGGAGCCTTGAGGCTGCACACTAACTAGCTTGCTTCTTTGATACCCAGCGGGTGCTCTCCTACGCCATACTAGCGGTATCCATTCCTAAGGCGCAATTCCGCAAGGCGTAACTCCGTAATTCACACGCTTCTTAGGCGATTCTTACCAACTCCTATCCTTAAACAAACAAGAACTTTACTGACTTCCATTGATGATAATTGATGATGCACCATAAGTTTAAGAGTTAGAAAATAATTTCATAACCAGAAACCTGTCTTGTTCTGTTCCCGACCAAGTGGGCTTGTAACCGATTTGAAACAGCGAACACAAGCCCACGAATACATACAAACACACAAACATACTGCCTTACAACCCGATTCTTTCATTCATACTGGGTTTGCATCTCAGCAAACGTCTGCATACTTCTCGCGCTCAGCTTCTCTATTGATGAGGAGTGAGTACGCATGTTGGTGTGAGCACTGTTCACCAACAATGGGGTGGTTGTGATGCTACGAATGAATGTTAGCAGTGGATTGGAGCTCGAGCACTCCAACTTGTCAATCATCACGCAACGTTGGTTTTCGTGCGGGTTCGTTAGTAGAAGTAAATATGTACGACTTTTCCGACTATTTTTCGCTGTTTTTGTGTTTCGGGTTTCATTCGATGACTGCACTGTTTACGATTCTCACCTGAAAATTCTGGTGCTTTGGGTATGGTGGTATCCGGTTTGACACGACTTTGTCGCTATCGATCAGTTATGTTTGAGTGTTAACCGTAGTCATGCTACAGCTTAATTTGGGCGCTAACTGTGTCCCATAGAAAGTGAAAGGAAGGGGATGAAAGATAGATTTTTCCAAATCAAGTCTTTATTTGGTAATAACGGCCATCGTATACCATTTTAAAGCGATTCGATACCAAATTTAATGGGTGCAACAGCTTTGACTCCTAACCTCAATCTACCTTGATGGTCCCGACAAAGTTTGTGTACTGCATACCCGACAATGATAGTTTCCAGTGGAACATCCGTCTAACCGTCTGGATGCCCACCTGAGTTTACCAACTGCGCCCCAGACCGAGTGCTCATGAAGCCAGCCTTTTACGGACAATTGTTTAGACGGTTGCTCAAGTATCCATTTGATCACGACTTCCCAGTGTAAAGAGAGTGAAGTCCACATGTTAATAAATACAAATAGCGCGATGGGCTGGAAGACAATAATTCTTATCAGTTCGGCAATAACATAAGCATTATCCACCCTGCTGGAATCCTACTTCCTACCGCCAAAATATCGTCTGGATGTTAGGGAAGGCAGGAACTGGTTCTATGCTGGTGCGAACATTTCAGAAAATCAGCTTCTCTTGGTCGTTACGAATGGCCACTGTTTGTTGAGGTCAAACAACTTCACAAACGACATGATAATGTTTAAATAGCCGCAGTTAAACAAGACATGATGGCTTTACAAAACTGGCAATTCATTCAAAATTGGGAAGTCTGTCTCAAAAGTCCCAGTTTCAGTTGCCGAAGTCCAATTTTCATGCCGACGACAAGGACGGGTACTGTAACTTATACAATTTAGTGGATTCCACTTGCAATCCTGTCTTGGTACCCGAGTAGTACCCGGTGAACTCAGCTATTTCGAGGTCAGCTGGTGGAATCGCTAATTAGTCTGCACTGGTTCGTGCATGTTGATCAAATGGCTGCACTCCTACAGCAAGAGACCTGGGCAGCCTAAAGAGAGCCTTTCTGCTGGTACCGCGAAGTTACGTGTTGCCTAGCATGAGCAGGTAGCAGCAGGCTCTCGGTGGGGTGGTCACCCAAATCACCCAAATACGTAACGGTCCGAATCCATCCACGATTGCACAATGCGTCTCCATGTGAATAGCACCGGTTGATAGCCTGTACATGACTGTGGTTGATATCACGTGAGTACATGTAGTGTTTCTTAGCTGACTTCGGTCATCAAAGAAGATGACTGTAGAAACAGCGCAGAGTTCTTGTTTGCCATACACATCTTTCCGATATATCCTATCCCTCGCAATGAGAAATAAACCTCAACCATACTGGTTGGTTTGCTACTTGGACTCCCTATTTTTGGAGTGGTTCGCTATTGGAATTTAAAACTGTATTTTTTATCCATCGTTTCGTTGGTGATGCTTCTTCTGTACTCCTTTGCTAACACAGAACCAGCGTCACTACCCGTCAAAGACACTGCATGATCGGGCAGTCGACCGCTGTTTCACCTTTTCCATTAAGTCAGCACACTAGTTTAAGCTACCGATTTATTGGTTTTGCACACGGCTTGGTGATTATGTTCAAATCGTCACACGGACAGCGGGCTGGTATCGCAGGGTAAACTCATGGAACATTTCAGTAAACATTGTTGTGCAGCGCGCCGATGAGGCGTCGATATGCGCGATTGTGGCTGTGTTTTCAGCATACTGCTTCTCGTAGAATGGTCACAGCTTTCTAAATATTCTCTGTCGCAAATCAATGTGAGTCATTCTATCGACAGTTGCCGGGCGGTCGGGTTTATGGACCGTCTAGGCACGATAGACTGACAACCAGTGGTTTTTTTGGAATTCCACTTGCTCCTTGGATTATTATATTAATTTGAATAGACTGGTCAGTTCGACAGGATTGTAAATGAGCCTACTATTTGGGAAAGTCTGAACTTTACGAAGAATATTTTTATGATACTGCACCGAGTGTATTCCCCGAATTCTTGTTCTTCTGATTCAAACAGTGTGTCGGATGGAACTGAAACGTCCTTCCCATCAGGAGAAAAAACAAATCCCGTTAACCGTGTTTTGTTTAGTGGTGATGTGGAGAGCTTTGTTCAGTTTTGTTTGGTTACTGTTTATGCTTGATAATAAGACTAGGACTACTCCCCAGCGTTTCTGAAACTTTCTAGCCTTGTGCAACCTTCTCAGCATGTTGCCCTCTGTCACTCACCTCTGAGTCAAGAGGCGCAATTCACTAGGAAGATAAGCTTGACAGTGTTCCGTACGTTGCATCTAAGTGTGTAAAACCAAAAAAATGAAAGGTCACAAGCGTATTAAAAGGATTTCGCTTTGACGCTCGAGGCAGCGTTTATGCATCTGGGTCAACCGACATGCTTCCGTCCGATGTCGGATTACCGAGATAACCAAATAGGCAACAGTGAATATCCTAAAGCATGTAACAAGAATATCGCGGACTTCATATACAGGGCAAAACGGACACGGGGTAAATTCTGAGGGAGCTCAGGTTCGTAGAATTATGGTTTCCATTCTTCCCTGAAACTTTGGAATTTACTTACAAGGGGAAATCCCTCTGGCAAGGAAATACATGTCTCTGTGGGCGACTTTTAAATGTCAATTGATACATTCAGAACATCTGTGGTTTTACATTTTCCTGTGGTTACGAACAGAAAAGTTATCCACCGACTTTGTCTTCAGTTCTCTTTTTCCATGGACTAGGTTATGTGTACACGGAAGAAGTTTTATCACTTTTTCTCTGTTTAGGTTAACCGATGTCTACGGTAGCAAAGAACACACTAGCGGATATGCTTGGTGTCCAAATTCAATGGTGGACGAGATGTTACGAGAATGGATTCAGGCAGAATTCAGTGACCTTGTGATCATCAAATCCATTTTCACCGCCGGTAGGGGAGACGGAAATGTGAGTGTGCCCTTTTTTGCCTGCTTGTTCGTACTGACCTCACCCGCTGAACCTGTAGGAATAACGGTTTGGGAGAGAACAGGATGAATTCTTGTTGGCGTGAATACGTAGACTTTTCATTACACGACGCCACTGAGGCTGTCAGCCAAACAAACAGAAATGATCAGATTGCCTTGGATGTTCATAAACTTTTAGTTTGTCTAAAGTGCGTCTAATGAGTTATTGTTTTTTTAGAATAAACATTCGTCGGGCCGGTCTCTCTTGGCACCCAAGCTTCAATGAATTTCATATAGATAACGGAAATTCAGGCTTTCTTGTTTTGTGCAGTGGTCGTGTGACAAGATAACCATAACATATAACCTGCTACGCGTTATAGCAAACAAAAGTTTTAACGGTGTTTGATCTGATCATAATAGGAAAATCCCCATTCAAACATGTTTCGCCATGCAATTTTCCTAGACGCTTCATCGTGTATGTGTTGTTGTGTAAATCCTTAGAGTTACAGGTACAAATGTTATTGTTATCAACTTAGAATTTGTTTGTCTGTAACACGGCACCTATCGCTAGAGCGAGGTACTTGAAATGGAACAAACGAGGAGAACACAGGCACGTATTTGCCCCGCATTATCCCACGTAGTGTGTAGTTGTCTCAAATGGTGCGCACCGTTTTGCAATCGTCTGTGTTTTGGTACAAAACATAAGTTCCAATGCTTGTTCTCAACATTTGCAAGTGTGTGTAGCCCATTTTATTTGTTCCACTCGCGGACGACACTCCTACATCCTGCTTTTTGTCTTTCCATCTGATTATTTCATCCCTTTGTTATTGTACTTCAAGGCTTGTGATCGTGTGTGTATTGTTTTATCTTGTTTTACACCTACGGCGCGATTGCGCAAGGACACCTACCAGGCACATGTCGTGGACTGTGCCATTCATTCAATTCATAACCCTCCTTACATGATTTTTGTTTGAACAATTGATGAATCGGAAGCCTCGCATTAGCAATTGATCTTGGGGACAATGCATCGAAAAATGGAAAGCTTGTGCAGTCTGTGAATAGTCGATCCGCAACCATTCCACCACCCATACCTATTTCCTCTTTTGCGCTTAAGATCGAATTCATCAGAACAATAGGCTGCAGTATTCTTTCTCTTCCTCATATTCGGGTAAAACGATCATTTCTAAGCAGTACTCACTTGGAGGGAGAGAATGAAAACAAAAAAGACGAATAAATTCCCACTTTTTTCAAAATTAAAAAAACGGAATGCTAATAAATGCTCTCTTATTAATCAAAGGTCAATGAGCCTACTTCCAAGGCAGGTTTCTTTGAAACTGTCACTAGACATGTTTTCACATGTGAATTTCATCTTCCTAGTTTATCATGCGCTGGGATTCTGAGAAGCGCTGTAAAACTGTTCCATCATTGTTGGTAAATATCAATATCTCTGCGTGAATGTGAACCCACAGTTTTCTAGATACACTTTTGTACACTTATTCGGTTAGGAGTGGCCAATCTGCAGTGCATTTTACATGCACTAGCTGAGGTTTTAGCGCCAACCTAGCTTCGTACGACGTCTCTCAAATGGAAGGTTTTTTCAGCGTGAGTTTCCGACCTTTTTGGTGCATTGCCTTGAGCTGGAAGACTAGGGAACCAAACCCGATCAAAAATAATCTGAAATTCCCCCAACCAATCAGTTTTAAGATTTAGGCAGCCACATTTACCGACAAGATTCTTTGACTGAAATTCAACAATGATATAGTGTGCTAATCAGAAGAGGTCTTACTCATTACTCCTCAGTCTGCCTTCAAACCTGGCCAACTTGGTGACCTGCTCACTTGGCTTGATGAAGCTATTGTGTCAAAGGCGAAACGTTGCCCTTCTGAAACAAGGGGATTTTACTTGGGCAAGCTACTCCCTACTATTGTCAAGTAAAATGAAAGACGTACGAAAGTCAGTTGCTGTTTCCTTCCTTAACGGTGACAGGGCAGCTGCTACTTTTTGGTAAAATATAAACTCCTACTTTGACGACCATCAACTCTAGGATCTCCTTACATTCTGAGAGTGATTCTGTCCCTTTGGCTTCCCTCTTGGAGTGTCTACTTAAAGCACGAAACGCTGAACTGTGTTGTAAAAATTTTTAAGAGAAGTTTTGCGTGAAATTTCCATAGTCAGTGGAAAATTCAGTGCAATTTCAAACCTGATCATTTGACTGATAGACAGTCGGCCTCACTTAACTTACGAAAAACTACCCTCTCTCCCACTCTGTCCCACTAATCGCAGCTTTTATTGTTTTGGTCAGTTGATTTCACCTAGATTTCCACTTTAGCCGCCACTCCGTTGGGTCATTTTCAGCGTTGGGTTTTGATCAGACAGACCGACTGGGCATCGCGTCTCAGCAAAAGCAGTATTCTATTCCTGTTCAAATTGCCGTCCTAGTATTCCGTTTCTGTTCTACCCGTTGTCACTGCCGAATGAACTACTAGACAGCATAGAGGCATACTGGGTGAAATGTACTGCCTTGCCCCATTCATGTAGAGAGGTGTAGTCAGTAGGATGTAGACTAATTGAGTGGGTGGATTTTTTTGCTATCCGCAGAGGCGTGCTGAGTTGAACAACCATCAGTTTGTTACTGAGCAGTTTTGAAACGGAACACAAACTGCAACTTTTTCCCAGTTCGGCTTCTAGCCAATATTATTCACGCGAATAATACTCTCGAAAAACCGTACTCAGTTCAATTGTTTCTCCCGGGACAACTATGGCTGTCTGGAGTACTACTGCGTGATTTGAAAGCTGATATGCAAATTAATCCGTTTCATTAGAGACTCCTTGTGCCGTTCGACCGACATACGCATGGCAGTTGGTAATTCAATTTTCCTCTATTCCGTTCATCTGAGAGACCTCATTACCAATTTCACCAGTCAAACAGTTTCCAATTGTTTACTGAGCAGCGGGGTTAACTTTGAAACATTTAACTAGGAAGAATACAGCAGAGCAGTGCGCATTCTGAAGAAGGTGGACATGGACCGGATTTTTCCCATCCAGTCGCTGTTTGTCGGTAAAGCGAGAAGACCTGGGATTCGAAATGCTAACCTTCATTTGCTCATCGTATGGCATACAGAATAATGGACAACACTTGACTTACGCGACGTTCAGGTCGTTACAGATCGTCATTTCCACTGCGTGATCTTCATCAGCGATTCACAATTTAGTAACCATACATGGCAGTGCAGTCCAACGAACTCAGACGCACTAGATCCACTGGATGATCTTTCTTGACGCCTATTTGCTTTGCAGTGACTGCATCGACGTCGCTCTCTTGATACAGTCTTGACTAGTAGAGGATCACCGAGAAATATTATTTCTATGTAAAGTTGTCCCGATGGAAACTAGATAACTGGGGAGAGACAGTGCGATTTTGGCACTGAGAAGACACGTATTACGTAGAGTGATACGGTTGCAGATGTAAAGCTCTATGGAATCTGTGACAATGTACAGAGGTAAACCTACTTTATCACCAATTCACTCTCTTTTAGGCTTCGTATTTGCTGAGCACGAATGTACAAATGTGTGGGATCATTTATCCACTCATTCGTTCATTTATTTAATTATTCATTGATGAATCCACCGGGATCACAAGACATCCCAATAGAAATCGCAAGATGCACTGCCAGAAATCTGAAGTTGTTGAACGCAACTCTAGCGTTAGGCAGCTTAATCTCATACTAGAATGTCCAGTATTTCGTGCTTTCATCGTGTAAGAATGTTCACTGAAGAGCAAGAAAGTCACTTAATTATTCCGGTAGTTGGACCCAAAACTGATGAATATTTAAGAGAAACAAAGTTGTATAATGCGGATACGATAAACATGAGTGAATTCACATGAGAAAATTTGTTTTGAGTTTCAGTTTTATTCCGTCGTTTAGTTTCTTTCACCACTATTCAAACTAACTTAATTGCTCGTTCAACTGATTTCAGCCCCAAATTCTTTCGGTCATCAGATCCATAGGGATTTAATTGATTTTTCCGCGTCTGTTATTACGCTGCCGCTGGAATTGCTTCCCAGTTACCCTGGAATGCAATAAGTTTTAGATGAGGCGATGATTTATTATTTACTGCCCAATAGTTGAACCAAGTCGACTGACCGTGTGCTGTACTGAAGTGATAAGGAGAAATAAGCTGGTCATATGATGAAGAAACTTTGGACAAAAGTTGGACAAAAAGACAGTATTGAAAACTGATGAGAACGTGATCGATGAACAGGAGAGTTGTGCGGTAAAGCGCACTGTAGTGGACGGTAATGGATTGTTTAGCCTGACTTCTTTTGACTCGGACTGATAATCCGTAAAGAATCAACGGAGTTAGCATTTTTACTGGAGATTCCTTTATGTGGGATCACTACTCAGTGTAGTGATTCCTGAGGACTCATCTATTCACATTCTGAAGATGATTACTTGTTAGTTGTGGTTTGTTAGAAAATCCACAAAGTGGAGGATTCACCGCTTACGTGGACGAAAATGAACCCGTGTGTACTAGTAGAATAACCGCGAGCTAACCAATACACCAAACCATGGCTCCATGTCTGGACAACGATTTCCGCCCCGCCTATACACTCATCATCATCGTCAGCACAACATTAGTGTTCAAACGCTGATTTTTCGCTGCCATACAATCATAATTTATTTGAGAGCCTTATTGTGAAGAAAAGAATAAAAGTGAATGGGAAAGGGGCTTAGTTCGAGACTGACAACAAGAACGCCACTGAAATCGACTAGCAGCCATAGCTTGCAGTGTCTCCAGTCATGCAAAGGGGGGGGGTCACGCGGACCTCATCCCGGAAGATAAGTCGCACAGACAGCGCCCAGACTTTTCGTAATCGGCTTCATACCCCTTCGCCAGGTCAAATGGTGGCCACGTGTTTGATTGCATTACTCGGAAGTGGGAACAGATAACAGCACTCTTTTCGGAAAACGATTATTCGGTGAGCGCATTACATAGCCTATCAACTACAGCTTTTGGTGCTCGGAATATTCTTCGATGGAAGACCCATTTGCACAGCCGAACACTCGCTTTCCAATTGTCCCGTTGTGGATTCGCCGACACCAGCTTACACGAGCTATGATCCTGAGATAGCGGTTGTCGAAGACCTGAGTGCCTTTCATTTCGGCTTTTAGCAAATGTCACGTCTCATAGCCATACAAAAACACCCCGTACTGTAACCTAATACACACATCCTTTGAGATTTTGGGGTTTGCCGCCGTAGGTTTTTTAAGTTAGTAAACGTCACCAGAGCCTTAAAGATTCGTGCACTGACCTCATCTGTCACACTAATATCGGAACTAATATAACTTCCATGATACGTACAGCTCTCTACAACCTCGAGCACCCCTCCTTGGATTGTAAGTGACGTGTTCACCGACTACATGTCAAGGAGCACTAGCTTACACTGTGTGGGTGAAAAGCGCCTGCCAAAGGGCAGGATGACTTTGGTCAACACCACAGACTACATTAAATCGGATAGAACAATCGCTAAATGAACCATAAATTGGTAAAATTGGTGGGAGTGTTTTGTATTCAGATGAACACCAGAATCTCCATACTTGCCGACTTCTCGAAAGCTGTTGAGGGGCCACAGGTCCCTGAATAGTTTCCGTTGGATCTTCAGACACTCCTTATAATTAGGACTAAGGACTCCTTTGAACATACTGTTTTCTCATCCACATCGTAGAGCTTGATGTATTGTGTCACAGCACAAAGCTTGAAGATGGTTCACCTCAGAGCATATTGTATGTTATATGCCCAATTATGTCTTCAGTGCCATAGAAACATGCATTTCGTACGGATGTGATTTCCTCTTCCGAATTCTCGCCGACTGATGCCACTGACTGGGGCTTCACTTCCATTTGATCTCAATGTTAGAACATATTCCAAACTTTTAACCGGATTTTGAACCTTCATGAGAACTTCTTAGGCCAATGTGTTTGACTACTAAATGGCGGCACATAAAGGGCGTCCTGAGTCATTACAGATAAGCACAGAACTTGTTCATACTTCCTGAAGATGTATGAATCGATTGTCGCACTGCTAATTAGCTTCTCCAAGAGTGAAACACAGGTATTCAATGTGGATACACGAGAGAATTGGGAGTGAGGTTATTTGAACTGCTAAACTGGGGGCCATGTGAATCCATCTTCAGCTAATTCAATCCTCAGTTCGGCTTACCACGTAGTCGTTTGTACGTCGCACGGCTGAATGCATCGATTATTCTCCGGTTTACTGTAGGCTTTGGTTCTGCATGGTTCTGCATCTGATCCCCAGCGTGTACGCTTTATCGAATACCAAGCCCACCTGTGAATATTATGTTTCGATAGTCCATGGGCATGACCTTATTTCAGGCTAAAAATCTAACCATTGGTTCTCCTCTCCCGCTTACATTTTATGCCATTTGCGTTAATGAGTAAAAGCACGGTGAAATTCACCCTAACAATCGTCCTGCCGACAGCGTTCAACAGTTCTAGTACACCCTATTTTATTTTGACACCAATCCGCTCACCAGTCCACTGAGGATAAGATCAGTGTTTAGTTTGCTCAAGATGACAACGTTACAGCGTTTGTGATAACCCCGGTTCTGGACGCATCACAACTGTGATAAACAAACCTGGGAATTCCGAATGCAACCGTTGCCATGTTAGTCTGATTTATTTATTTTTGTTTGACATATTTGAGCTTTGGTAGTCGTATGCCTCTTCATACTTTACCACCGATCCTACCTTAGTTAGCATGCCGAATTTCACCCAGAAAGTGGTAGTCATGCTTACAAAACTGGAGTAGTTAGACAAGGGGAAACATTCGACTAAAAGTTCTAGTCCGACGGGTCATCACTCTGTTTTCGAACAGTTTGCATTAGCAAATGAGGGTAGGCAGAGCGGTGAAGAAAAGTATTTGAAATCGACTTTGACCAGTGTCGTTGCCAGTAAGTTGTTTCGTTTGACTGGTTCTAATCGCCTGCTAAACAGAGAAAAATTGAGGAGGTAAAATGGGTTGTTCGGTAACTGCGACTGGTATGATGTGTTCGGCAATGTAAACACCCGATTTTGGCCCTTCTTGACAGTCTACCACTGGCAGAGATGCAAATATCCAATCAATTCAGGGGATTAGTGAAAGTTTACGTTAGACGTGTTTCGCTCTCATTCTCGCCTGAGCACAAACAATTTCTTGTTTGGATTTATACTTCCAATAATGAAGTCCTCAAAACCACAGGACAACGACAGAATAGTGGTAAGTTTTCCGGTTAAATGCAACGAGAGTTTTACTGAATTGTCTATTGGGACCCTCCTAAATAGATGTTCGCCAGTGGCGACATCAATACTCCGTTACATTGTTTGCAATTTTGCATAATAATCCTGTGTGTTCTTTTGGCTACTTCTTCCGGTCGGCGCTTGATAAATTCCCTAGCCTTTTCGACATAATAAAAATTTGTAGTGAGGAGCGGGGAAAGTTTGTTAAGCAATCTATTTTGTGCCTAGCAAGCAGCCACCTGAACCTGAACGAAGCGGATTCGATCACTTTATGGAGGCCAAGCAATCGTCTACCACCACTCCGTCTCGATAAATGCTTGGCTTGTTTTTTCATGAAAAAGTGCGCAACGGCCCTTTTCCTCACACTTTCTATATTTGTAGTGCAACCTTCTCAGAATGTCCCTCATACCGTGACAAATACTGCAATCGACTATAGATAGTCAAGATTTGGTATCCTGCTTGGTTGGGATTAAAGCCGCAATTTCTTGGGTTCGAACTTTAAGACAACTTTAAGATAAGTAAAATCTTCCGCTTCACTGTACTTCCGAAGCAAGTACCATTAAAAAATCAAACAGTTGCCGATATACGTCTAGGGGGGGGGGAGACTCACCGAAGGGGTCGGTTTAAAATGATCTCTTACGGACTTCACTGTTCTCGATATGCTTCAAGAGGCGAATCCGCATATCAAGAAGGTCAGATCCATGAAAAAAAAACCCAGAATGCCCGAAACCTACTGAGACCCTCAAGCTCCACCAAAATCTCAGTCGGGAAGCTGGCAAGCGTCCATGCTAGTCAATCAATCAATCAATTCAGCAAAGGCCAACGAGTGTTCAGGCACGCCACAGAAGCACGATTGATGATGATAGATGTTTACTAGACGCCGATCAGATAGCCTGGATCGATGTCAAAAGTACCCTCTAAATAGCGCGAGGACCCGTGTAACTTTTGCACTCGCTTATTCGCAATAAGGCTGTTGTGTTCCTTGTTGGTGAGTCTTTTTCCGGCACTAAGGCACTGGGGCGGGGACTGCAGCAGATACAGCACCGCACAAATTTTTCTCATGAAGGTGATCGTCTCCCCGAGGGAGGAGCTAACAACATCAATAAATCCAGGGTACTACACGCATAATTACGGCTTCTATTGCTGGTTTTCCGCCAAGTTTCAGGAACAACAATCGGATACCAACCCTTTGCTGGATATTGACAGCTCCCGTCCAGAACACCAACGCAACCCGTTATATCGTTTTTTACCAACCTTCTGCTAGAGCCCATGTCGACAGTCACTGAACCGTACCAGTCAACAGGGGTTACTTCGATGAGTGAGTACACTGTGACGATAGTGCGCACCGTAGCGAGATACGCTGTGTGCCGTTCGACACAACTATAGAACCTGGGAATATTTGCTTTCAACCACCTAGATTTGAAATCACAATTTTCATTTTACTTTTCAGGTGCATGCATGGAGTGAACAGAAATATTGCGGACTAGAATTGATAAACATTGCACCAGTGGTACACTACACGTACATAACACACTGAAGAGTTTCTGAACTCAGAATTCACATCTAAAAATCGATGATTTTACGTTTAAGTTAAATAGAGATCATATCAAATGGTTAAATTGCAATTAGTCCGACCGTCAGCGAGGATTTACCAATGGATGTCAATCAATAAAGCCTCACCTTGCTTTTATTGCTTATTCTAAGGCATCGTGTCCTAATGTGGATATATATATATATATATATATATATATATATATATAGCATAATTATCACATGATTGTGCTCATCGAAGTCTTCCCTTACATCGCGGATCCGTCAATTGCTTACGGAGAATAATGTATCCCCAGTGTGTACGTGTATGCCTAACTGGTCGTTCTTAGGTTTCTTGACTATTCAGGGTTTACTGAAAGATTTAATCTTGAAGCCGACTGGTTAGTATGACTGCATCCCTATAGCAAGTTGTTGTGGATTACCCATAGCCCTGATTTGCGGAGAAGTTAAGCTGAACAATATTTCGGATTTTTTCCTTGAGTTTGTTGAATTTCAGATAACGATTTTGTCAATCTTTGGCGGTATCCGTAATCAATTGCTCCTGGCTTCTTCTGGTCTTGTTTTTTATTGCTTTATTTATCCTTTTAGACATTTTTCGTCTGCTTCATTGTCCACATTGAGATAGTCTCAAAACGATGTCCTACTTATCCTTGTGTTTAGCTCATTTTTTTTCTGTCCAATGACAGATCGACTTTCATGCGATCAATAAACAATACAATTGCTGCTACAGACACTTACGTTGTCGAGTTTGAGCACCCTTTGCGAATCGGTCAAGTCAGGCTTAATTTTTAATTTCTGGGCATTTCTTGTTTCTCCTAAGCAAGTAATTTCTGTATTAACGCCTGTCGACCGATGCTATTTTTTAACGTGGAACAAACCAGCATCAACTGAACGGCTTCCATAGTAAGCAAGCTTCGTGCCACTCAGGCGGTATAAATCAAAGTGGGTGCTTTCAGAGCCGATATCATACGAATGATCAAACTCCGACATTTTGGAAGGCGACATACTGTAACGTTACGGGTAGTGATTCATGTTTCTTTTCTCCACTGACAGTCAGTGCGTTCTATCTGATTGAATTCGTACAACTGTTAGGAGTGTTTGAAACTCGATAGTTTAAGCTTGTAGCCGTCTCGTTCAACTCGCGATTTGATTTCCGCTTACTAGGGAAGACATGATTCGTTGGTTGCGACTCCTGTTAGTATTTTGTACGATTGCACACGCACACAAACAGTGCTGGGAAAGAATGCTCTAGCTCGCTTGTTTTGCTTACACCTTTTCCCCGTACGAGGAAGGGTTATTGCAACATCACTATACGGTATTGTGGGAAGTTCACAATCGTATTCTGTGTTCTTTTTCTCACTTATCCTGCAGGTGATTTTGGTCATTGCTGGTTTTCTTCTGATTCAAATGCAGTCCATTCTCACGGGATTGTTTCATCTTTGTGTTATTTTATTGTACACGCTGTGCACTTTTACACCTTCATATTTGGAAGTCCCGTTATTTTTTAATAGGTGTACCGAAAAAAATATTAATCTGATTAGACAGGAATCCTAAAGTGTTTCGAGAGAAATCTGAAGATGAGTCAGTATGAAGTTAGGACGTTCCAACTGCGTGAAACTGGTAGCGCTTCATACCCCAAAAGTGGACATCTTTACCTAACACAGAATCATCGTTAGCTTCGAATCGAGACAATGTATACGAAATGCCGCAATCTTTTATCATGAAAAGGTATAGCACACGAGTAAATTGATACACTTGATTTGTCAGGATACAATACTGAGTTATAGCTCCCCTTAGTTCTACTTCTTAAGCCTTTCCATGAAGTTTGTGGCATTTATTAGACTCAAGGGTCATACAGGTATTTCACTGTGGCCTGCAGACGAAAGTTTGCCAAATAAAAACACGTCCAAGTGCTTAGAGGTCTCAATTAGTCTATACTCCCGAAGTGATCAGTCCCCGGAAGAATTTCAGTAGTTTAATCATCTTACCAAAGCTACGGGTGCATGAAGACCATCAGAAAATGCCTATTAACTTTGACGTTACGCGCGTCTACTTTGATTGACATATGTCAGTTTCATTTTGTTCAACACAACTTCATGTCAAAGCACGGCAGCATAAAGTGAAGCCATACAAAGGATAATAAGAGGTGTGTTGAGGAAGATATGTACGGTGCCTGTTCAAGTGTCTCACTACCAGCACACAATACATAAGTGATGAGGGGTAGTTAAAACAGTTAAACCGAGCGCCAAAAATGAAATTTTACTTCCAAGCAAACGTACCTGCAGCGATTCTGTTTCGTTTTTTAGTTCATAGGCTATAAATATGACAGCACTGCGATTTATGAAAAACACTGTCAACTTTGCAACGTGTGCAACAGAGCTGTACAGCCAAAAGTTCGAAAGCTTCCGGTTGAATTTTTATTTCAAAAAAACGGAATGACCACACATTCAGGAGAAAGTCCTGTGTATGAGATTATTCCAAACACTGATGTAGTTCAGCAATAAGGTCTAGATGGTGTGGTATTGAAATCATGTAGAACATCACTGCAAAGCCACGAAGAATGTACACCATGACACAGAAAAAACAGGGAAAGTTGAGGCATGTGTGGGTTAAGGGTTCCCTTCCATGGCGACCAATTTCTCTTGGAGGAACAATTTTGAAGTTTCCAAGATTTGGCCCTTCCAATAGAGGAGCATCCAACCTAAGAATGTCTAACTTTGGTCCAAATGTTTCCAGCCAGTCAGCAGGGATGAGCGAGCCCGCAGTCTGCCATCCTACACCCCAGAATTCCGATAAAGTATTTGAAGGGAATTTTCTGTTTTATGGTTCTGTCGCATTTCATAAGTACTGAGGATAAAAGAGTGAACAGTTGTACAGTGCATTTCGGCTTTTCATCGGACGTTTACTGTGCCTTGCAGGACGAAGCCTATAGTCATTATGAATTAGTGCGAAGCCACAATAACAGATGGCTAAGCACTTTCTACTATGTGAGTATTCTCTGGCAAGCGACCGGGTGATAGGACCATCCGTGATCTAAAGATCCCCGTTGTCTTGGAACCCTAAGTTCTCCTTTTTCATTTAAGCAGTACAGCCGGATGATGTGCTTTACGCTACCTGGCTACTTTAGAAAACTCAAAATTGTTTTATCCAGCCGCACCAAACGCATGTTTATCCCATTTTAAGTGGCGAACCGAATACTAGACATGTTCGACGAGATGTTTTCCCGAGCTGTTATGGAGGTGATGTTGGTTAGGCGAACCCAAAAATCCTCGCTGTGTTAATGTATGTTAGTTCAGATTGCGCTACTTCCCAAAACATGCACGGTCCGTGTTAAACGTAGATAGTTCAAGCGCAGTCGGTTTCCAGTGACCTTGTATCCAATATCAAGTGTGCCTGTTGACTTGGCTTATCGATCATCTCCTCCTGGTCCTCAGCAGGTAACCTAAAATACACGCTTGAATAACCAAGGACATGTTCGGCTGCCATTCCCACTTTACGAAACAATTTCGTTTGACCATTCGTGACAATGCCAACACTGACTCGAACCTGGACGTTAGGATATTTCTGCCTCAGTTCACACAAGCTGCTACAATGATCTCTGTGCTTTACGGTGTCGAAAGGTTAGGTTTTTGACAGACCACGATTTCTCCTGTGATAGTTAAGTATAATCGTATTCTGTATCAGTTTGTCGCTCAGATAGATGTAAACGAAGTTCATTTGTTGGTAGCTCGTGTGAGTCCATTGGCTGCTGGTCTGGTGACGGTTGATCTGTTTATCGAGCTTGGCAGCTGGCTTGCGAACGTTTCGCCTCCCACCCAAATACGCGATGAAGGTGTCTCTTCGCATGGTGACGAAGCGTTGGCCTACCTGTTACCATGCTCGGTGAACAGGTCAAGTGCCACCTGATCAACAGCCAAAGGAGTTCTTGTGTGATTCATCCGCCAGTGATAATCTAAGTAACGTCCAGATTCCCGTGTTTGCGAGCTCGCCTAGACACGCCTACACGGTAAACCGTTTCAGAGGCGGGATTGAATGGTCCATGGCTAGTATTTTTTGGATAAGCACGAGTGTTTAGATGATACGTATACTGAAATCTCTTGTTTATGTTTAGCAAGGGACTTGTACTCAGTCCAACTTCATGAGACTGTACCTTAATTTTATGTGATTTTTTCCAGTGAATACCAGCAAATGGCTATAATTAAGCTGAGTTTGTTTTGTTGGGAACTGTTATGCAGCCTGTAGGTTGCACAAAAACTGAGTTACTGCGAAGAGGCTTGTTTCCAATTAGGATGACGAATAAAAATGGGATAGTAGGGGACAAATGTAGCGGTCAGTTTGTTTTATTTTGTGTAGATTTTATTGCGGATTGAATGTCAGTTCTGTACGAAATTATGTGGTTTCTACCAAAAGTAGTCTATCTGGAAATGAAAATCAGGGTGGTCACATAGTTTCGCCTTGTTTGTTTTTAGGTTCTGTGCCTCCTACAACACTTCGGAAGCTTAAATTTAGTCATTTTTGGCCACAAATATAGAAGTTGAAGTGACACATGGCAACACATGAGTGCAACTGAACTATGCAGATGAGATTATTTTGTTACCGCACAGTCATTAGTTTGCCTGGTCTACTCTAACCACAATATCTTTAGCTTTCCCACGCGCCTTGCAACTTCGAAGTACAGTCGTCAGATGAATTCAACATGTCCGCAATGAAATCGTGCATAAAGAAGATTTTCGTAACGAACCAACTTCGCTAGACCAGCAAAGGAAACTTAGCAAGTTGGGATGGTAGGGGCATGTACCCCGCCTGCCTATCCACAGACCACCAGAGAAAGTGCCGTTTTCTATTTCAACTCCTGTCTTTCGAGAAGCTAGCCCCAAGAAATGACAACGGTTCCACACAAGTTGGCGAATGATTGTCTGAATCATCATGCAAGTATAATGATAATATAGGAAACTAGGTTAAAGTACCACACAATGTTGCTATGCTATTGGTATGCAAACAGTGATGTTCGGTGGTGTAGGTGTCTATTTGGTGGGTCAGGCCAGTGACAGATCTTTCATATGTCTCTTTCTGGCAAAGAGGTTGTGTAAATATTCCAATTTTAGATCAAATCACAAGGTTTGAGAACCTATGATGTCGATAGCGTCTCTTCTGGCAAACGCCTATACAGTATGGTATAGGACTGTAAAATTTCCGAAAGCTACACAATTAACCTAAAACAAAGACACCATCTATTTGGTTTGCCTGCTGAAGACTGACTGGTTGACCAAGTCAGTCTCAAGGCCTTCGCACACAGGGAGGAGTCAAGTAACCGAACAGCACTACCCAGGGCTTTTTCCAGTACTCTTTGGCTCATAAACGCTTTGGTGGGACGCGGTGAATCACTCTGAACGATTCTGCTTGATTGACCTGGTGGCTGGTATCGAATTGATGGCCGGCGATCACCTGACGATCGTACCTGTTTAGTCCAATTCCCAAGCAGGTTGGTTTGTACTTACGAATTCTCTCGGATAGGTTCCAGGTCACACGATCCACATAGTTTGTTGAACTGTGGCAAACAAACGAATAAATCACCATTGATGAAGCACTGGCCTTGAGGTTGGTGTTGAGCTGGAATTTCCCCTTTCTTGGACTGCACTGAAGACATTTATCAAGGAAGCGGTCAGACGACAAATCAACATTTTTGAAGCCATATCGCTTCTAAAAGTTGGGCTTTTTCGCGACCGATGGGCCACCTGGGGTTTCGAGTTCAGTTGTATATTTAGGGGTCTTTCTTTGTAAGCCACTCTGGATATCCTAATTCCATCAGCTCTTTATGGCTGAGGTGCACTTAGACACGGAGATTATCACCAGTGAACATTCAACGAGTTCTGTAGGCCAGAAATTTCATTAAATTTCTCTTGCATTTCATGTCCACAAAGCTGTGGAACTTAGTATACTAACCAGATTTCCGGTATACGCCTCTCTTTGGTCTTCCATCTTGACATTTCGTCAGTGCAACCTCCGGAGCTGGGATCTGTTATCAGTTTGCCTTTTGCCAGCGAAAGAGACACATGAAAGCTATGTCGTTGCCTTGGCCCATCAGTCAGATTTCCCCGCCACTGTTAGATACCCTCTGTACTTTTTTATAGTGTAGCAACACTGCAGTATTTGACCTAGTTTTCTATTTTATTACTGTGCTTGTCTAATGAGACACGGGTGAATACAACCGCTCGCAAATATGTGGGTTTCCTTATTGACTAACGAATATTCAGTAGACTCTCTCTGTAGTATAGTTCTCTGTATAGTTCTCCGTTCACGCGGCTGTAGACTTCACAGGACATGACACGTAACCTACCCCACATGCGAGTAAGCTATCACTTCCTGGTCGAGTCATCTAAGGTTTGTGTCGTTGTGCCCTGAACTTGTGTTGGGTAAGGTTCACAAAAACTGTGAGGTCAATCCAACTTTCTATTCCAACGTAATGCTCAGATGTGCTAATATGATTCCTGTCGGGGTGTGCAGATACTTGGTTCATTATCGTTTTTTCCCAAACGAAATTAAGCCTCTTCTCCCAGAGTTTTTTCTCCTCCTCTGTTTTCAGTGTTTACTAGGACGGTCCTTCTTCATAGTTGTGTGGCAGCTGAGCGCCGGTATTTACTGCTGCCACATTGCCGTCGACGATGGTAACAGAAGTGTCTGTAAATAGGATTGCCATATAACTTTGCAACCGGGTGTAATTTAGTTGCTTAACAATTCTCCTGCAGCTGTCCATGTATTGTCAGTTTATCGGTCTGCTATCTACTGTGGCACGGGATAAAGTTATTATTCTGTCAGATGTGTACGAACGGGCTCAAATTTGTTTTCCATACCGCATGCATATGTTTGTTTATGAATTTGTTTGTTCACCTTGAGGCAATCTTTATTTTGCTCATTTCCGGTCAATTCGCTTGTTCACCCGCGTGCTCCTCCTTTGGAGTTATGCGTCTTTTGTTTGGAGACTAACAGAATAAGTTATATTCGCGCTGACCGAGAACGTTATAGTTATCTACTTACCCAGTTCTGACATTGCAGTTTCGTAAGAAAACCGATTGTTTCTGATTTATGAAGTAGCAGATTATTGGATTTTTACATTTATCATGTCAATTAAAAAGGACTTATTCGTTTCCCTATTTCAAACTTATATAGTAGTGTCACAGGAGCTACCGAATTCACCGGTTTAAGTTGTCCGGTAGGTCCATATGGAGCACCACGCCACCTTATCGTGGCCTTCTGACAACGGTCCATCGACTGGATCGACCAGGTCAATCACTGTGTCATCGGTGGACCCACGGCATCACACGATCGGACAGTTATTCACCTGCGTACGGCTCGCACAATTGGAGTAGCCACTAACACACTCGCCTCGCATTAATGATAAGAGGAATTAAAACCATGACACAACGGTTTGCGTGCACTGCTGGTGCATTAAAAAAGAGCGAAGTTCGATCTAGTTATTCGGCTTTGATAATCACATCAGAACTAGAGGGGATTGTTCACATATTATTGATGCGGATAGTGTCGAAATGTCGTATTGTTATCACTCAAGCAAAAGCACTACAATCAACCCCGTGGCAATAAGATATGACTACTTTGTTTCTCAAGCAGGAAGTCTGTATTCTGGCCGCATGACAGTGCGGCATCCAGACACATTCACTAGACGCGCAAGCGAAGGAAAACCGAAAAGTGAACACGACTGATGGTGGATTGAAGACGACTGCTTATATGCAAGTGAAAAAGGACTAGTTAGAAATTAAAGGGGTAATTTGCTTTTGAAAAATTTGCCTGAAAACCAGCAACCTGATTTGTTTTGTACGTCTGACTGGAGCGTGACAATAGCTGGGTTCCTGTGTTTCCTGTGGTTTACATAACTTCCATTAAAGTACGAAAACACAGTATCACCATATTACTGATGCTTCTTATAGCGTCACCGATCAGTTAGGACAAAATAACTCATTTAAGTATACATGCCACCCAAACGCATGTGAATATGTCAGACTTGCGTGACAAGTTGCTGTTTCCTTGACTTGGTCCTAACTTCAACTTTGCACTGAGACCGAGAGAGGTCTTACCGGCCATGGAGCATGCTGTCGCCGGCCCACCGTGAGCCAGACCAACAAAGTTCGTTGCTTTGTGAGCAGTATTCTGTAAATCGGAAATCAGCCAAACAAAATAGCCGAAACTGATAGAGACTACAGTCCGCCTCAAACTGACAGAGTTACTATGAGTTAATGCTGAAAAATTCTGGAAGCAATTGAACTTGTCTCTCGGTCCACACGAACGGCTTCATATATCGGAACAAGCCAATGCTCAATAACGTGAGGGTTGCATCCAGGGAACGTAGTGGTTTTCGTCTGTTTGTTTCCCCCTGAAGACCGAACTACCTAATTTAGTTACCGCAAACTTCGCCGCTGTAGTAGTGAAAAATATGCCATCCCCCAACAAGGGAGTGGAATATTTCGGCAATTTTTGCCCGCTACTCTCCAGTAGAGCGTACCTTTTCCAGCTATCAGTAAAATTGAAAGCTTCTTGACATGGCAGCTGACTTCCATTCATCCAGGATATTCCACCCCAGGATATTCATACACCAAGTTTAGATCACCCGGTTGTCTTCTGTGCGCATTCCTGTACTGATCAATGAGCCTGACAATTGAGCTGTATAACGAAGTGATCCCATGGCTTGTGTTTTGCCGTCAGCTGCAAGGTCATCCCTTGTGCGTGCGCTGTACGATACTTGGTCTAGTTTCACCAGTCAAAGGACATCCAGAAGTGTTGTTGGACTGAATCATGCGATGACAGCTCACTTGCATTGTTGTTAGTTCGTCTATTTTGGTTCAGGCTCTTAGAGAACAATGGTACAATAGCTGAGATATTCCCGTCCTTCAAAGTTACCATGTAGATGGTGCATATCAGTCGAAACGAATTCACGGGACACTGATGGACTACGTTGGAGCTGTTAATCAATGGGTTAAGCACCACCATAAGGTAGTGAAGCCACAGGATCTTTCCAGTGACGTTTCCTGAAGTGTGTCTGATCATGTGTCCGAAATCAGTATTTCAGACCTCCCATGAGTTGGGTCACATGAACATGTGTCGAACTGTTTTATCTTTTCAACGGCTTGTTTAGCCGTATTATATTAACTACGAGTTGTGAACCACGGAATGAGAGGAGTGGTCGGTGCGTCAAGCATCATGGATAGTTCTGTTCTCCAGAAACCGGTCGGTACTTGGGTCTCAGTTCGGTACAACCCAGTTGGCTTAAGCGTCCTATGTTAGCAAGCTATTGGAACGAAGAAGGATATGATCGAACGAAGCGGAGCATAATCATTGCTTAGCTTGGCTCCCCAATATCTTGTATGCAAATTAATACCCTGGCCATTTTTATCGAAGTGTGTCAGTCAGCTACCAACAGCTGTTAAGCTACATATCCTACGGGAACCTCAGAAAACATAGGAGAGCCATACGATACTACATGATTAGAGTGCCCGCGTGATGTTATTATGGACAGACCCTTGCGGCTGCACCTAGTGCGGAACTAAGAACATGTTTTTAAGGATAAACGCACGAAAAGTGTGAACAGGACTGAATACAATCCACGTATGCTGAAATTATAAACAACTTGACGTAGAATTCGATCGATTACACGATATGTGCAACTCCAAAAACTTTAGAAAGACGAGTGTGGCTATTCACGTCACAGTAGAGGAGTATCAGGCGGATGTTTTCCACGCTTCATCGGAGAGCTTGATTCACACAGGCGATGAATGTGTGGCAGAGCCCTCACTAACAACCTACGGCAATAACTATCAACTGCAAT
The DNA here is from genome assembly GCA_004794785.1 of Opisthorchis felineus. NCBI lineage: Eukaryota > Metazoa > Platyhelminthes > Trematoda > Opisthorchiida > Opisthorchiidae > Opisthorchis > Opisthorchis felineus. Next base: position 82,956 of record SJOL01007640.1, read on the forward strand.
CGTCAATCTGAATGAAGGACAACACGTGTCAACTTTCTGATCGGCCTGGCAGTCACCATCATGACACTGGCGGAATACAAAATCACAAAAAAGACTTGCCTCCCGCTCATTTTTTCACGCACATCGGTCACACAAGGACATATGGTAACCCATATTAATTCCTCACCTTCCAAAATCGGTCCGCCAGGACACACTGACATCGGTCGATAATGCCTATTTGCTTTTATCGTTGTAATCGGTCTTAATTTTTATCTTCGATGAGACTGAGCTTTGGTTGCCAAAACTCCGCATTATACCACACAGGTACACTTGTGTGCATAATGGTGTCCGCCTCTAAACGGACGACTGCGGACTCTTTGAACCGCCCTCTTATTTTATTTGTCAACGTAATCCGATTGTTGACAAGGCTTAGGAGTTCCTGGCCAGACTCATCTCGGCTGTAAGCTTTCCACACGCCGTCTTATTATTTGCGCGTTAGCCCGATGCCGATTTATCGACGTTGCCCCAGTAATTCACACAGAATGTGAGCCCTCCACCACAGGAGACCGGGTGGTTAGGTGACCAGTGAGATGTTTCAGAAGGTTCTAATGTGTATCACTGTGATTGTCCTTAAGCAAAGAGACCACATAGATACCTGCAAGTATTTGCCTGGAAGTTGATACGTTCCAGAAAGATGTTCCATCAAACAGAAAAGAATTTAGAGTCCTTTGCCTTTCAGTAAGCAAATTTTAAATCAAAAGGGTTCATCAATGGACTCCAAAGTATCAGCGGATAAGTAAACCTGTTGCTGATAATGCGTAGTTTTGAATACCTCAGGAATCCTATGGAATTCAATAGGGCTTCAGCGCCAACTCCGAGTAATCTGCCTTATCACCAACAAAATACGCTATGTACCTGGAAACTTTGCTCAAACTCAGTTTTACACCCATTGTACACAAGTACACCATGACTGACGAGCTTGTTCGGGTAACTCGTAGAAAACACAACTACTGGGCTTCTACTATGGTGTTAGAGACTCCCCTGGTGCACATACAGAGATAGGAAAATGGAACACAGACCAACTTTCTGGTAATTTAACATCTTGGACCTGGCTGATTATTTTATCCGCGCACAAGATGATGGCCGTTAGCTAACACAGTCAGTTTATAGTTCTTATTGTGTCTTTACAGTCTACAGTTAACCGGAAAAATGGATTTTTTTACCCTAACCTTTATTTTTCTCTGTTCTGGGAGTAAATTAAATAAGATGTGCGTGAAAAACAAAGTGATCATGTAGTTTTCCAGAGACGCGTATGTATGTCCCACATGCCATCTTCCTTCCAACTAACCCGATAAATGCTCTCATTTGCACACGAATTTAGTTTTTACACGAGATTCAAGTGAATCCAGCTGAATCTGTCGTTTACGATGGTCCGCTGTCGTAGGCTGTCGTAGGCTGTCGAAGCGTTTTCAGCAATCTTATGAGTAGTATGTTACGTCCAAATCGTCCACATATGTTTCTTCCTACTTTTTTAATCAGGTGAAGGAATTCATGCCCAGTTTTGTACTCAAATATCAGCGCGAAGATGGTGGAACTTGGTACGAACACGTGAAGCGCGATGGAGCACGGGTAGGTTGTTAACTACGATGTTTCCCCCAAAATGAGCAAACAATCAGAACTGGTAAAAAATCGTGACCATCTCGGTGACATGCTCTCTTCAGGGGGAGGGGGAAGATCAAAATTACCCATGGGACACCAGCAGCTTCGTATTGAAGACACGTTCATGTACCAGAGGAACCAAGGTTAAATACAAGCAAGAACAGTTGAGAAAGCTGGCCGTTTGCAACCTACATGAAGTTCCACATAACAACAATCCAACCTCCATCATAGAGAAAAACGTGTATCATAATGCGAACAAATTTCTTCAATGTATATTCCGTCTATGTTGACTTTAGTGATACTCCTTTTCCGTGATGGAAAGATGGTAGCGTTGGACGACGGGTCAAAGCCCGATTGCGTCACACTTTTGTGGTCAAAATGGAAGTATTCAGTAGTCCTTTTCTCGTTAATGGATACGAGCACGCACATGAGATCTGTCGGCAACTTTCACATCCCTTTTTTGGATATTTATCCTAGTAGTTCCTCCAGTAATGATCTTTACCTTCATATGACATCACAAACACCACAGAGGAACTCATCTGTGGGTGCACATTTTATCAGGCGAAGGTGTTTCTCGAATGGATTTGCTGCCATCTCACAGTGCGCTGCATCACCGTTTGTGAAAAACCCTAATTCTAGTAATCAGTCGCAAGAGGGCTAGTGAATCAAGCCCACTTTAACTGTTTTTTCTTGCACCGAGAGCAGTTATATAGCGACTTTGGATGCCAGCGTCAAAGTTTGACAGTCCTGAGCGCGCTGGCGCACAACGATGTATTGTCCATCATGACGAGCGACCCAATGGTCGCTTTGTGTAGCTCAGCTTTGCTGTGTGCATGAATCCAGACCTGCAGGTCTAAAGTGCGCTTGCTGTTCCAGGCGATATACAGTGTAGATTAACATGGCTGGTTTTGGAGATGAAGGTCGATCATATCCTTCTCCAGAATCTGGGGAGTATTACAGTCCACTCTATTGTGACTACTCAGTCAATCGATATGACAAAACTCATTCTGTTTGGTAGACCTTGCACAAAACACCAATATGTTGAAGACAGGCGTTTCTCAAGAGAAGAACGAGTAGTAGTGTATGATAGCGAGACAATCATTGCGTTTCGTTGTCGTTTGCATCAGCTGCAAGCTCTCTCCTCACAACGAATGTAGCGCGAAAGACAAGGCGCCAGTAATAAAAACTTCCATTGGTTTACAATGATAACGCGATTCGGGGTGTTATTCTTTTAATTGTGAGAGATAACCTTAATTGTGAGATAACCTTGTGCCGCCACTAAGATCATGTGTGTCAGTCGGCAATCCACTCGGAAATTTAAGACATCATCTGAGTTAAATTCGGTTTGCCAGTGATTTTAGCGAACACAATCTTCACGACAACGGGTACTGATTAGCGTGTCACATTTGGGTGCCATTACTCAGTGTTACAATAACATGCTGACCTTAGGTTTTGTCTCCATCATTAGTTATCATTCCTGCAATCGCTTAACGAAACTGTTTCTCCATATGTTATTTTGTAATTTGTTTTTGCTTACGCAAGAGATTAGGTCACTAGAGCCACCCTTGTGGTTGCTCCGAACATTCCTCCCGTAGAATGACCACATTGTATGTGGACTACAGTTCCCCTATAGTCGCTCTAGCTCTATACATATTCCACTGAACACCACCAATTCGGTAACCCCAGACTTTCATCAAAGAAAATCGTTTTAACCTGGTATCAAATCGGAGTCGTATTCATTTGTTGCTCAGAAATTTTTGCAGTGGTTCCTGCTTGTCTGATTTATATTATTAGTAGTGACTTTATTTGAGGACTACTCTATTCGAGGAAATTCTATCATTTCTAAACCGAAAAAAGTAGGATGAACATGTTTGGTACACTTCTCAAAAGCTTTCTCCCTCTTTGGAAGTGCTATCGCAAAGTAGACCACTGCAGGTGATAGATTCTCCTTTACTAGGTCGCATTAGTCCTTCTTTTCAAAAACCCTTTCTGCTCAGGCAATGTATCGCACAGGTATTCACGCATTCAGTAATCTTGTATTGGTAAGGCACTTCTCGGTTCTGAAGCTTCTATATTCTGGAAATCGTAGAACAATTTTCAGTATCCATTGGATCTTGGTGTCTTCGGTTTTAGGACTATGGTCTACTTTTTATTTGGTCCAATTTCCTGTTACTTACACACCATTATTTCTGCAACCATACTAGATCCTGAAGGCCAACAGTGATCCTAGAAATCTTGCCCGGGCCACACTTGACTCAGTTGTGATAGCCAAACGGGTTCGGATATATCCTTACAGCCGTAAGGGCAGCCGTGATGTATGTCTGCGATTCGCCCTGTACGGTTGCAAATTTCCCGGTGAGTGCCTTACTTCAAAGGAGTTAATTAGCGGGTTTTGCTCCATTTCCGCATATTTACACCCCAATATCAGTCTGGCGGTTGTTTCTGCTGTCATCCGGCTCGACGGACATGTTTATCATCACTTGTTCCTTGCAACCGTACATACATACACGCATACATTCCATCCGTTTTCTCTCCATAATTCCGATTTTCACGGTTTGTCTGATTGATCTGGAATGTCCAATGAGAACGGATCCGTGTGAAAAAACGCCATTCAGATACATGCATGCACAGGAACAGCTGCACAGATAAAAGACAGTGTAAAGTGACAAAGAATGTAATTCTGATTGATGACCACAAACAACATGTACCCGGAATCTCTCCGAAGCAATGAAATGCAGTGATGGATGAGAGTGATGCTAGCGGATAGCCGCAAGGCTCAGAATGGAATTTTCAGATCAGAGCCGTAACAACAACGGGACTGCCAAAACTACGACACCTTCCTGTCCGGTTGAATTTTCGTCACGAAGGGAGGCTTGCATTCATCATCGTCGTCCGTTATTACTCTACACCTTTATGTGTAGGCCTGTTAGACCGAGCAAACGAGGACATTTGACGATGTTTTATTCTCTATCACACTCATCAGTTTCCATTTTTGTCAAACGGATTGATCTGTCATCGCGGATTTTAGGAAGGCGATGTGTTGGGATAATTTCTCATGTGGCATTGTCTGTAGATGACTCATCCTCAACGAATTCGGTGAGAAAGTGGTGGGGTGCCGTCTATTCTCTCCCCCTGTGGGCTTTGAAATTCTGCGATATTTTGGATGCGAAAATTGCTGCAACCACAACACCTGTCAGCTTCCCGTTTCACCTCTCGGCTCTCAGTGTGAATACTAATTGATGTCCCTTTCGGAAGAGAAATATGTGGGCTGTTGTGAGTTTTATTACTCAACATCAACAGTTTCCTGAGATGTGGCACAACAAAAAGAATAGCCGAGCCTTCTGGATAGCTGAATAGTCTACTTATTGCCTTTTCGAGTGTCTAACTGTTCCAGTTTTCTATACTGCTCAGTTTCTGGTTGGTTAGTCTGGAAGCTACGTACTTTAGTCTAACCACATTTCCGAGTATATATATATATATATATATATATATATATATATATATATATATATATATATATATATAATCGTTGGATGGTTCATTGAAAGTGGCATGCACAGACAGCGGATCGTGAATTTAGGATTGCTTTTTGTTACTCTCAGTGTTTCTGTGTCCCTTGTTGTTTTACCGTTGTAGTTGTAGTCAGTTGACCGTACTCAACCAAAAACTGTTTTGGCAACCAACCGGTTATGTCGGCATAAGCTATTTGTCGGTGAATTTGGCCGGAAGGTTCTGGATATACTAGGAAACACTGTTTCGTTCTACCGACTTCCCCCTTAATCTTCTGCAGAGTACCATATCTTACCACTTCTTACTGATGCCTGTGAATGCAGATGCACAGAGACAGCTTCTGGGTGGTTACGGATTATTTCTTGTTTCTTGAAAGGCCATTTTGCACACTTAATATTATTAGTTCTCTTTTGCTCCTCTTCAGATGGCGTCGTATCATATACTATACCGCAGGGTGGTCTCCGAACGCAGACTTCGTTTCGTTCTCCTGCCCTGGGTGATCCGCTGGAACCGGTTGTGGCGCGCCATTTAAAGGATCTGTCGTACGATGGTCAAATCATTCCCACTACTTATCAGTTGACGGATGGCCTGGGACAACTGATGGACAACGTCGCTTTTCTTGGTAATTTGACACGCGAATCCGACCTGTACCCATCACAACCAGGGTTTCATTTTGTTGGCTGGCCGCAGGGTGAACAGTCAGAAATTCAGCTCATTTTCAAGTTTGACACAAGTAAGCCATTCATCACATCTTGAAGGTATTTTGTTCCCATTTAGACGCTGGTTACTAGAGTGCGGCAGCCTAAGCATGGCGATGCGATACAAATCAGGCTGCTCTCCCCATATGTTTCAGTCTGATCAACATTAGGGATCTCCTCGTTCACGCTTCGCTGTCAAATAGTCGCCTAATATAATAAACCCTCTTAAAGAATGCTCATTGGTTCGTCTGATTAAGAGTGACAACCCTGCACGATACTGGGAGTTCTCCACTTGATGATAGACAGTGACTGCCAACACCTCGTTTCCGTACCCTACAAGCACTGAGAGAATATGCATTATTTGGTGAGCCCATGTCGCATTTCACACCTGCTCATCGAATTCTCTCTTAGGGCATTCAAGTTTTACCCAACCAACTTTACTATTATGGTTATTTTCCCTTTGAATTTCTGCGTCTCACCCAAAGTGGATCCTCCTCTGTAACTAAGACTTGTTAACTCCCTTTAGTGGTAAGCTTTTTTCTTCCCCCGATGTCCAGGTTCAGAGGTCGTGCTGTCGTTGTTAAGACGCATTTCTGGGATGACTCACTAGGAATCTAAAGAATGTTTTGATAGGAATTAAAGGGTGACTGGATGTGAAATTACGGTGCATGGTTCGTCAACCCCTAAAGTGACACTCAGCTCTAGCCATACCCTACCTATGACTTTCTAACCTATATTTTTTCAGACCTTCCTGCCGATTGATCTTAATAATTTCATCGATAGACGTTGAAAGGAATCTCGGAACGTCCCAAATGAAAAATGTGGTGCACCTTAAGCTTTGTCAAACTTATCGCCCGGTAAAAGTGGACATCGTGGTTGAGATACCGAGAATGGCAACCAGCGCACACGGAGAACTGAGCATCTTTCTCAGAGCATGCACACTGTCACCCATTAGAGGGACTACTCTCAAGGCTGACTAATGCTCAGTAGAGATTAACTTCTTAAGTACAGTCGAACTCAAGAACAGATTATCACCCACAAGACACCAGCGTATTCAACCTTTTCAAGTGTTCCTTCAAGAACGGGGTAACTTTATGTTGGATTTCATGGGCTTTTTGTCTATACTTGTATCCGCCTCGAAATACTGTGTTATCCCTTGCACCTATAATAGGGATTAATCTTCGTCCGTTAGTTTAGACAACCTATGCATTTTATTCTCGTTTTTCGCTACAAATAAGCCTTAGAACTGTCCGTCGTTTCGTCCATCATCCGATCAACCTTTATCGAAAGACTGCCTGAAACTTCACCAGCTATTGCTTTGAATTCCTTTTTATTTCTAGCGCGCCGCTTTACCTGGATTCGTCTGTTCACCTTCGATTCACTAATACTGCGCGTCAGACTATTCTCGCACGCCATGGTCGCCTTCAGCATGAATGGTTCAACCTTCAGTGATAATGTGGAATTCTCCACTGGTCGTGTCCAGTACTACGATCCGCAATTAACCAGTCTATCTCGCGTCCGAAGGGAACCGATTGTTAGGCGTTCGAAGCAACGAAAATTATCTTCATCACCACAACAAGATCCTCGGATCTACGCAGATCCCGAATACGGAGGGGCGATTGTGGTGGAACTGGCTTTAGGGGAACGAATGGGGCGGTATGTCCGACTTACACTCACTGCTGCCGATATTTGGACAGTTCTTTCTGAAGTACAGTTTAATTCAAGTAAGCTGACCAAATGCACCCACATTTGATTGCCATGAAGTTAACTTGGTCGGCCTGCTTTTTTGTCGATGATAGCTTGATCAATTTGTTTCACCACACAGGGAGATGATCATGAATTTACTAGCCAGATTGCAATTAAGGTACCATATGTATGCCTTTCAAGATGAAACTAGCTGCCTTGTTTTTAAGTACTTCTAAGTTGTAAAGACCGTAAGATTGTTGTTGTTGATTGGTAGAAAAGTCATTATAAATAACTGTATGATCCATAAGGATTCCGGTGGCAACATACCTCAACCATAGTGGCCGAAATTTCATTCTCATACATGTAAAAGTAGCCATTAGTAAGGCTTTTCCAAAAACTTTGAACTCAGCCACAGACGAGGGGATCTTAGATACTTCGGCAAAGTTCCCTTGTCTCTACTCCGTAATAAGTCAGGATGGAAATTAATGCCGTTTTCAAAATTTGTTTTTTTGTTGACTTCTGGACGTATGGCATGATACTCTGCGTCGCTACTTCTCCTTTAGTTTCGATAGGTTTTCTTATGAGGAGAACATTTCCACAAGCCAATTGTTTTTGCGAATGCCCGTATAGAGAGTATATTTGGATGTGGCTTGGTTTGCGAAATGCTTGGAAGCTCCTGTCACGAACCTCGGTGAAGGATGACGTTGCAGTATTTCCAACTGTGTCCATTTTTATTTTAATTTTAGCTGTTACGAAACCACCGCCGGTAACCGATACCCCCATCGTCCCTGTCGTGGAAAAGACAGTGGATGTTGATCTCACACCACGGATAGCACATAGTGCAACTGGGAAAGGCGAGCCAGAAACTCGGCAAGACGTACAATCCAGCCCTTTTAAAAGTGATAAAATTCCACTAGGCAGTACGCCAAACGATGCAAATCGGAAACAAGGCGCACATGGTGAGTTTCACGTACCCTCGTACCTTCTGTCTTTTCCAGCGGTTTGTTCAGCTTTTTCCAGTCCGATGGATTTTCTGTGGCTATAAGGACAAAAATGTAGGCCAGGTTAGAGCAGGGCTGATTGAGGAGGCTGCAGCAGCTACATGCACTTTTTGTGTACCTCGGCCGTTGAGCAGCCCGCTGTGTTTGTGTTAGCTCCTCAGCTGAGGACAAGTCATTTGATTGAGTTGGTTGGATGAGATGAGTGCTGACGGCACACTATAACATGGTGATTCGGCAACCAAATTTGCCACGCTTAATTGAGAGTTGAGTTACAGAAAGGGAAGATACTTATCTCCAAGAGACGTGAAGGATATTGAAGATAACATTTAACTTACTTGTCACTGCTAGCTGTCGTATCTGATTAACTGCCCACTCCCTATGAGTTTCACTGTAATTGATTGTAAAAATAGAAGAATGGTAAAAAGTAATAAGATGTTCATCAAAGCTCATGGGTAATATATTCTCATTATTGGCACGCGACTAGGAGTGATGTGGCAAAGCCTTCTAATCTGCAATATTCTGGGAAGGGCACATCGAGTTTCGGCGAAATGATGTGACACTGCGGCTATTTCTAGCGATAAGTGTAAGAGGTGGATAGCCAGATGAATCATATTACTACCGGTTAGACCTACCCAGAGGATAATTGTTGTCAGTTAACCTGTTTCAAATGGTCCTTAGGTTAAGGTGTAGATGATTTCCTCGTTTAGACACAACTTCGTTGTAGACACTCAAAAGCAAGCATTCAGCTCACACGTAGAAGTAAACATGAGGATACTACTGGCAAAATACACCCCCTTGCAGACTACTATGGTTTTAATTGGAGACTTGACTAAATTGGCTGTAGAAAAGCAGCCCCGGCAACCTAACAAGATGTGAGTTATATCAACAGTATATACTGCGATATCTCGAATATCCTACCAACTGAAACCTAAGGCGACCTTTAAACAACGCACTTAGTTGAATAGCGGGATCTTCAGCTAATTAATTTGCAAATGAGTGCATTTCACTAAGTGTTTACAGTTAGGTGTTCAAGTATAACAGAAGGTTGATGGAGACTCGAGGACTAGGTCTGCCTGATAAGTTTAAAGAAGGACGGAGCCCCACCGTGGGCTGTCGGGGAGTTTTCAGCAAACCAACGTGTTCTGTCAGCGAATCATGTTCTGGCGTTGGTTTTTCAGTAACATACTGAAATCCTGTTATTCTCGCTGGGCAGCGTGTTCCACGTATCCCAAATTTCCAATCTAAAGGTTCGCTATGAATAGATCCCAGCTATTTCGCGGTCAACAAACTATATGAAACTGTTTTGACCGATTCGGTTTCCCCCATAGCTTGTCATCATTAAGATCTCACTATCCGGCAATCACAAATGCTTTTGTACTTTATGATTTGGATGTGTAAAGTCGGGTAATTTCATGAGTGACAAAATGTCAAAAATCAGGAATCCTTACGCTGATTTACCTTCCTTCTCTTTAGTTTAGAATGGGCAAAACCGACAGTCACGTCTAAGCCTCTAGTCTTCCTCCCTTCTCGTAGTCCACTAGACTTTCTACTGGGTGAACGACTGTTGATTTTTGCCGATGGCACAACAATGGTCACAACGAGTGCTTCAGTCTGCTAACTCCAATTCAAATGAGAAGCCCTCAGTCTACCATAACTTCTATCCTAGTTTCTCATCATCTGCTTCTTTAGTCACCTCTTTCTCAGAGTTGCTCCTCTATTTTTATTTCTGATTCTGTTAGATGTGCATCTGTCTGGTGGCAAACCTAATGTGAACGATGCTGAAGGAAAACTGGTGACCCTGCTTCCAATCGTTATTGCTTTGGGTGTCCTTTTGTTTCTCCTGCCTGTGGTTGTACTGATTTGGTTATGTTCACGTAGACATTTCAAAAGAAAACAGTTCAAGTGTCGACAAAAAATACACTTAACTGATGGAAGCACACGCACAATCCTGCGTTCGGTGGCGAATTCTAGTATGCATGAGGGAGCAAAATTATTAGGCAACTCACAGTCTGAAGGAAAATCGACCCTGGCTCCTCAGCTGTGTTTTCCAAATGGCATCCACCCATCGAATATGTTTCAACGTCAAAACGATCCAAGTCTAAATGGGTCGGCTGCCACCAACAGCGTACTACATTCGATCTCAGGTAATCCTGGTGTCGTACTGTCGGGTCCAGCTTCTGTTGCTCCGGATAAATTTGAATCAAACGCCGATGCAACTCAATTATGTTCCCCGGCGGATGGAGGCTATATGAGTAAGTTGTCATGTTGATGTTCATTTCACCAGTTAGAAACAACCAACAAGCGCTGAGAAGTTTTGCTATTTGTATTCTTCATTCTTTATGCACAGTTTGTTTAGTAACAGTCGTAGCCAAAGATTGATATTGACAGATTTATTCAGAGATGATTTCCTTCCTTCCACTCCCTGCACCCCTCTCACTGAAAAAAAAACTTAGTTCACTCCAATAAGCAGTAAATTTAGAGCAAGACAGAATGTATAGCAACCACACATTGACGAGCAGAACGAAAAGTGACGGAAACCATTAACTGTGGAATGCAACTTATCGGTCAGTTGGGCATCGCTCTCGTCAGATCGTGCATCCTGTGCGAAAACATGAGAGAGCCGAGATGAATTTGCGGAGCTCCTACACATCTGGATAGGTCTTTTGAAGGATAAGGCCCTCCAAACGTCCCTTGATCCACAACCTCTCCCTGACACTTAAAAGAGCCATCTGGAAGGCAAAATGCCCTTTTGGAAACCATTGATTAAGAACAGTCAGTACGCCAAACGGAGATGAATTCGCCTTAAATTTCCCTGCTGTGAAACTGATCATACTTCAACAACCGATTTTTGCCACGCGACGTCAAAACGCGATAACAAGTTAAAGGCAAACTTATCGCAGGGTATGCTTCTTCAAGTTTCAGATGGACGAGTCATTCATCAGCCGTAAAATTTCGTGCAAAATATTCTTTCCCCAGTGATATAATGGAAGAACGACAAAATAATATTGGCACGGACCAGTCTATTTATCACCCGTTTAACGATTTATGATGTTCCACACGCGAGAGATATTATCCTGTTAGACTCTGGTTAAAAATATGATAACGCATTTTCATCCACTGAATTCGCCTGAACAAGCCGAACTAGTTTAGGAAGAAGGCTCTGACCTGTCCACTTATTTCTACATGCCCTCTTTTCCGTTTATCCGAACGTCCCCATGTTTTTATTCATGTACTCATACAATCCTTCTCTGCTACGGGTGTAGCTAGCTAAACTGTCACTCATGCTGACAAGTTAGCAACATCGTCAGACAGATTTACTTGTGACCTTCCCCACGGATGACGCGATATTTATTCAGACTGGGCTTGATTTTTAGCCTTAGTTACATTACGAAACAGGTGGGCGGCTTCGGCAATGAGATAATATGAAGCAGGAATTGCCACAGTCAGTTTTTGGACCTAACCTCTCAATTTCGGCCAATTTTTTTCCCGGTACTTCAAATAACGCACTGTGCCCAGTGGTCCACTCTTCATCGACGGTGCACCATAAAATGGTTAGTTTTCACAGGTTGTTTTGATCTGCTGTCAAGCTTGGAACTGAGGAACACTTGGGAGGAAGAAGTGGCTTGGCAATGTCCAAAATTTTTACACTGTGAATACAGACCTCCGTCTTTATAAAGGATCATCATCTGGGACATTGTTTAAAAAAACAAGTTTTACAACTTGTTAGTTGCATCCTTTTGGTAACGAATTCACCTGGGAGTCGGTTAGGAAATAACTTATGCCCAACGAACAAAATACTGCCGTACCATTGGGTTCACAACTCAGTCTGTGGCTTTTGCTCGCTATTCAAGTTGAAATGGACTGATCGTGACCGATTCGAAACAAGTTGTGACAGGATAGTTGATATTTGAGTTGTAGATGAACGCAGCATGCACTGCTTTATCAGCATACACTTTGAAATTTTAGTGACCTTACTGAAGGCTCCTCCAAAAGATCCGGTTTATGTGCCTCTACAAAACAGGACAAGGCAATCGAAAGGCTGCGGACGCATTAGTTGTGGATCGTTGTTAAATATGCCAAGAAAAATGGGATGAAGGGTAACCAATAGTGTGAGAAGAAGAATTAACGTAAGGAAATGGCCATCCAGAAACCGGAGATCTACCACTGTTTCGTCTGGCCTTAGGAGAATTATGGGCAATCTTGCGCCACCCAGTAGTTTTCGTTTGTTGCCCATGACTATTGCTAAAATTCGTGCACAAAGTTAAAGTAGTTGACTAGTGAAATTTCCCTGTCTCATCTCGATTATATTCTTTTTTGAGCCGAACTTTCATCTTAGTAACACAGTGTGGGTGTTCCCTACGAGTGCTCCACAAACTGGAGACATCGCATAGTGAAGCGTAGCACAGTAAAACTCCTCAGCATTGTGCCATCTACGGTGGCCACATCCATACGGAAACTGCATCAGTCCTTCTTGTCAAATTATTACTTTGACCACTGTTTTATTCTCAACTAAATATCTAAACGGAGTACCTACGATGATTGGAAAAAGGAAACCAGCTGTCTGATCATGGACGCACTGCGACATCGACAACTCTGGAGCAACAGTTCTTGGCAGGTCACGTCAGCCATTTCTCCAGTTTAGTCCCACTGAACATATTTCTCACGGGACAGCATATTCTGATGCCAGCTCGATACGAACCCTACGTATGTCGTGCCATTTTTGGACCGTGGTGTAAGCTGCTACCAGGAGAACAGAATGTTATCTTATGACAATGATTATACCCTGTAAACATGGGTCTTTCTGACGCAGATCACAGGCTCTACTTTGTTCCAGAACAACACCAGCGTCAAACTAGCAATCATGTGAATAGGGAGGGAAAACTATTTTCGACCAATATTTTTGACCCTTACTCCAGCAAATTCGTTCTTCATGGTATTACAAAGTGTGAGGAGTGTGGGACGAGGAGGAAGAATAATTCCTCATTACTCAGTACTGTTGTGTCCATGTTTAACGGATGAGCCCCAACAGTTTGTGGGGGCTCAAACCGAACTGTCGCAAATCCGATACCTTCGTCACAAGTCACACCTCGCTATTTATTTGCATTCCGCGCTTTTACCACACGCATATCTCATTGGAGTTGTTTTTTATAATGTGGAAATGGATATGCAGATTTTGACAAAATCTTTGCCTTTAGCCAACACAAATAAATCAGCCGCCGACGCTTTGATGTCAAGCTGTGTGCGTTTACTATTCATGCTCCTCTGTAGACGAGAGTAGGCCAAACCTCGGCATAATGTGATCTTGCGCAGTAATGTTCATCTCACAGCCGTTTATTTGACGACTGGATGCAACACGATTGTTGAAATGCACTTTTGGACCGCTGGACTTTTTGTGAACCTGATAATCCGTGAAGCTAGATGTTTCGTATGAAAGAAATGTCAGTTCATTTAAAGCATAACCCGCATCTCCATTCGCGGGTTCAGTACTGACTGCTTGAAGTATGGGCACAGCATTTTACAAGTTGCCGACAATTTCTCACAAATACTACTGTTTGCTTCAAGGCGCATTTAGGCATACGTAGGAGCTGTTCACGGCACCGCGTTTTCCTAAGTACATTGTATCTGCTTAACAGCAAGCACTAGGCTACTCACAGGTTGCCATCTTTCATTTCCTCCCTGTTTCCTTAGCCGGTGTAGGTTCTCCTCTTCCGAACCAAACAAATATTCATCCACCCTTAATTCCAACACTAATTGCTATACCGACAACCACCCCCACTGGGCAGATCGTGCTTCGGCCGATAGGTTATGGGCATTCGACCACCGAACTCAGTGCCTTGGCCAGCTTGGGTGGTGAATTTATTACTGGTGGATCTCTAGGTGGTCTGGGTACCCCAGATAGTGGCAGCCTCTACGCAAGCATCCGAGCCAGTGCTATGCAGCTCGGTCAGTCCACTTTGAGTGGGGGCGATTCCGAAGCATATGATAAAACTGGGTCAGCTTTCTTACCCCCACCCCTCCCGATGAGACACCTGGGACGGGATGAAGGTGTCCAATGGCGCGGGGAAGATACCGACGAAGATGAAACAGACTTACGGGAGAATGGTACGGCAGCTTCTAGAGCAAAAGAACCAGAAAACCTGCAGCAGAGTACCGTATCCCAATGTTTTGACGCGGGTGGCAACAATATCCATACTGAGGGAACCGAGCAGGAAAACGACAATTCGGAGTCCGTTGGAAATTCGAATGCAAAAACCACAACGAATCCTGCGGATACGAAACTCACATCGAGCATACCTTCAGTGGTATCTTCCTCCCCAAAACCTCAAGAAGGTACGACCTTTGCAAACGAAGCCTTGTTCTTCCAGATGAAGCGGACTAAGCTTCGTCCAGTATCCCAACGATTCTCGAGTGCTCTGGTAACTGGTCACAGACATTCTGGTCTGTCGTTACCCGACGGCGAAGAGGCGTATACACCATACTTGAGCGCTTCTGTTCGCCGACCCGGCAGCAAAGGCCATGTTCCTGTGAAGGCGTTGCACGGAACACCAGCAGGCTTAGTTCTCCGTCCTTACGGTAGGTCTGTGCTGTGTACGCGCCGCTTGCTGGTGGATGAACCCGCGTCATCATGCCCCTTTTTACTATCCTCACACCCAAACACATTTTTGGTTGCAAGCGCTTAATAGCATGCACAATTGATGCTAATATCGAAACGCTTTGATTCGGTTCTCACAATTCAACCTTATGCATGTCATCCGCAGTTGCAGTTTTGGGTATGGGGTGCGTTGAGTTATCAAGAAATATAAACAGAGGAGCGCGCACTTTAATTCACTTTTGGTGCACATTCACTTATGGCTTAAGCACTCCATATATTTGCTGGCCTCTATATTTTTTGTTTGGCTAGTCATCTCC
Organism: Opisthorchis felineus; assembly: GCA_004794785.1. Lineage (NCBI taxonomy): Eukaryota > Metazoa > Platyhelminthes > Trematoda > Opisthorchiida > Opisthorchiidae > Opisthorchis > Opisthorchis felineus. Next base: position 98,398 of record SJOL01007640.1, read on the forward strand.
AAAGAGTGAATAATTCGCAGTGTATAGCTATCATTTTAACTTTTCCCTATATCCAAAATTCCTCTTTTGTTCCGACTGCAACTTGAAGTTGATCGGACGATGCCTACGCTAGCGTCGGCTTACTTGCCCTCGGCACTTAACGCGGTCAGTAAGACATTTTCCCACTTCTTCGGGACGTTCGACCCGTCCATCCCCCTCCTACCAGGAAATCTTCATTTCATCCATGCTGTCTCAGATTCCCAGTCAATAAACGTCTCGCTATTTAATAACTTTCTAACCTTAAAAGGTGACAGCTTTCATTTTTTGGTGACAGAATTTTGGACAATTTACAAATCATTTCTTCACGTATCAGCGTTCTATCATGGCAGGTACCGGCCGCTGTGTTGTTTATGTGTGCGTGTGATGGAACATTCTACACTGTCCCGTTCGGATGTTATCAGAAAGTTCTACTGTTTGTGGCTGGCGTTGGAAGAACTGTTTATATGGTTGAGCAAATATACACTTTTTGACAGATTTTTATCTAATATATCCTTCGAAAAATCTCGCTATCGCCCTAGCTGAAACATGGTTCCGCATGCCATTTAGCTCTTTCACCGCATGCATTTCAGTTTTTTTCCTTAGAATGTGCTGGAATTGCGGGGCGATAACGCTGAGGTGATGGCAATAATAACTGTTTGTAATTATAATCGGCTCAAATGTCACCGACTAGTACACCATGGGCAAACGTAGCAGTACTATCCATGTATTGTTCAGCGAGTGAGGTGTTCCACTGGTAGTCCAAAAATGAACGGGCCTGAACGAATGCCTGAGAAACTGTCGTGAAATAACTAGAATTAAATTAGGATGCGCTTGTTGGCATAGAAGACCTATAAGAAAAGTGGGTCATATCGGTGGATTATCCGATGCGTTTGGAAAATTTGAAAGACTGTGATTTTTCTGAACGACGGTAAAGTGAAGAAGTGTGATGGGCTCAAGTGGCCGTCGATACTGCATATCTTGAACCAGATCTTCTGTCGCCTGGATTCAGCTACGAAATTGCACTGTCACTGATGATGATGGGAAAATCTTTATGTATAGGGACATATAACAGATACGATTCTTGTACAAAGGAATTATATTGCTGATAATTAATCGTGGTAGGAAAAGTTCACTCAACTTGCAAAATTGACTGATCGGCAATGCTGTCCATCATTTAAGGTTTTAATTGGTACACTCTAAAACGGCTAATATTACCTCTCATTCTTACCAGTCAGTAGGAGTGCGGATAATGGAGCTAGGTGGCTCAGTGGTTAGAGCGCTAATTTACTGACCGGAAGGTCCGTGGTTCGAACCCGACCTCTATATCTCGACTTCCCCTGTCTAGGCTTGGGCAGCCTGTCAGTATTCCAGCCCTAGTGCTTCCTTCGGGTGGCATGGCAGCTAGGCATCGAAATAGTGCTACAGCTGAACGATTCTTTTTGAGTGTGGATATTGCAACGTGATAAAGCGGCGCTACATACCCCTCAATTAATCAAGAGCCCATTTCTGTCCCACCAAGTAAAGTTGTTGTGTTGGTCGCCTCACAGTTCTGAACAAGTGAGAACGCGTAGTTCACACTAACCCACCTAGGGTTGCAAAATTCTACGGCTCCAGAATCAAGTAGGTGACTACTGTAAAAGGGAAATGAATAATTCTCTGACCAAATGTCACCTAGACGCTCACTGATAGCTCCATAATTTGGCTTATGGAGTTCTCAGGTTTAAATGACCGGAATTCACCATTAACAACCATCCTGATTGGACCATTCTATTTGATGGGCCCGGTTGCACCTGTTCTCCACTTTGTTGATTTTACGTAAGTTCTTTCCTTGCACACTTCTGTTTATTCTGGGTTTCGTCTCTACAGGTATTCTTCTTCTGCTGAATAAACATCGTTACCTTCCGTCTATTATCAGTAGTTATGGGGACAGACATGAACGGTTTTGTCGTGGAGTATGTAACACTACTGGACCAAATTCTTGGTCCTTGAATCAAGGAGAGCACTGATTATTGCTAATATGCCGATTTGCCTGTTTATTTTATTCAACCTGTTCCCCTATAGCGTTTGACTCTCGAGCATAGCTAGCTTTTCCGTAGGAGGTAATCGATACCTGCGGCAATTTTGATTCCTCACCATGCGGAATTGGATTGGATGGCTATAAATGAGATTTTTCTAGCCTTGACCAACGCCCAAACGGAACGCCTAAAAGGAACCATTCGTATTGCTTTGTTCTCTCTTACAGTTCCCATTGGTACAAAAAATATCCCTTGGAATATAGACCGTGGCTTACTTGATGGCGTTTTCTTTGATGATGCGCAGTGGTGTTATAGGTCCCCCCATTAAGATCATTGTTCTAACCTTGAAGCTGTCGTATTCTCTTTATATTATGCCCTTATCGGTGGCTTCCTGCTGTCCAATCACACTCACCATCTGTGTAACCCTGTTTGTTTGTTACTGTACTTCAGTCTTTATAGTGGACCAAATGGAAACACGTATGGGTTGTTTATCGTACCTTGGAAAGTTGTCAACTTCAAAGCTTATTTGCCCGAGAAATGAAACTTAATACAGGCGCGTATGTATATTTGACAGGTGGTTAGTTGTAAAAGTTTCTGTTATGAATTTCATCAACCCCTGCTGAAGAGCAGAGAAGCTCTGATTAGTTGTTTCATCATTGATGGAAACCATCAGCAGTTCCGATCTCCGGAATCACCGGAGAGGTTCGAATCCGCGACCGACCGGTTGCCAGTTAAACACTAAACCAGTCGGTTACGGACGTCTAGTTAAGTCACATTTTTGGGTTAATCCTGCGCTGTCATCACTCATACACTTCATACCACGCAATCCGGTACTGGCTGGCCCCTTGATTGAGGGCCAAGGTGACTGAGTGGGCACTTTACTTTATAAAAACATTTGATTTACTATAAAAAATAATGAGGGGACTTTTTAAGCTATAATTCTGGATTTCATTCTGTAAGTGAATTCGATACATGCTACACAAACGAAGAATACTGCACAGATTTTCTTCCGTGTTGAATCTTTATGTGCAAAAACTCGAGTGGTTTCTGTTTGGGAAGGGCGGAGTGGTGAACACGTTGGTGAGCAGCTGGTGATCAATACAGATTTGCCGTTCACCCCAGGGAATTAACACTGGTTGCATGCTCACCGTTGGCAAACCACAGCTGGTTTGTGCTGAATGGTAAACAAACGTGCCTATGAAGAGTTTTTCCCTGGCACGATTTTTTCAACTACTGATGAAAACCCACCGACCTAAAACCTGGTGTCTTGTCGAAAAAAATGTACTTTACCTACCTAACAGAATCCTGCGTTTGGTTATGCGCAGCAAAACCTGCTGAAGAATGTCGTAAACAAGAGGTTTATTTGAGTCTCAAGTCAAGTGCATTACGAATATACATGTATCGCGATTTCTCGAATATCATAGTAACTGAAAAATGAGGCGGCCTGGTGCAGCACATTCAGTTGCCTGGAGACATCACAAACGAGAGATTCAGCTGGGTTCCAGGTGAGTCTCTCGCAAAACCAAATTCGTTTGCAGATGAGTGTATTTCGCCAATTTCGTGCAATTTGGTTCAAGTAGAACATAAGGTTGACGGAAACTCGGGGACTGCGCCTACCTGACGAGCCCCAAGAAGGGCGAAACCGGTCATGGGCTGTCGAAGAATTTTCAGCAACCTTATGAGTAGTGCATTACCAACACCATTTCAGTTTGTAAACGAATGTCCAATTCCACGTGTCCGATGCTTCCCTTTAAACCGGTACTAGCAATCGGGGCTGGATATGCACTGAACCCATTCCCAATTTGAAGCAAGAAGCAAAGATGCATAACGATGTCGCAAACCACGGTTGATCAGTGTCTCCTCAAAAGGAAACACTTATTCTTGTGCACTTTGTGAACCTGTTCATCATGTTACCGGACCACCCAGTCCACTGCTTCTGCAGTCGACGTTTGTTTATGTGTGTGCATATCTGGGGCGAAAACTGGTTCTTCGGCTGGTTAACATAATCGGTGAAAAAATGACCAGTCACATTCTGGCTGTTTAACTAGCCTACCGAAACAACAACGACCATTCTGTTGTATCTGGGGTATGTAAGACATGCTGAATGCCTCACGCACGTTTGCACACATCTACCCCATGCTGTTTCTGGTCTGGGGGCATACGGTGTGCTTGACCCATTTCCTGATGAGGACGATTCCATAAACGTAGCACGCTAGTATTGTATATTGGGACGACTTACTAACTAGAAAGAGAATGTTGGGGGAATATTGGCGGATGTCCAAGATGCAAGATGCATCAATTTTCGTAATACAGCTGTTAACCTTTGTCGTTAATGCATTCACAAGAAAAGGGAGATTTATTTTTACGGCTATTCTCACGTGGGTTGTAGTGTGGATTGAATTAATTCTTGCACGCTTCACAACAAACACTATAGGAGAAAGCCACTTTGGGTCATAGAAACTTCATGAATCTAAGTTCACGCGTTTTCCGAATATACGCAATGTTTCTAAAAGATACTGCAAAATAGATACTAAATGTAGCAGCAGATATGGACTCGAGTTCGCCAGTCGTTTATCTGCCATTCAAATGAGGAAAGAAAACATGAACTAAACCTCCCCGACAGCGAGCACGAACTGGCCTTTAGTGGAAAGGAATATACCGATTGTCCGTTTGGCTCAAACAGCATTACCTTATATGGCTGGATGAACCAGACAATGCTTGAATTCTGTGCTTGCAGTAGTTCCTACAATAGTTGTGGAGCACTGGCAATAATCGAAATAGTCGTGAAGAGCGAACCAGCTGCAACATTCTCGCCGACTTTGTTGACTATGCTGTTGAACAGCCTCCTAGACTATCCTACCGTCGACCGGTTGGCTCCATAGGTCAACTAAGCAGCCAGTTCCAAGTTACAGAGAAGTTCTCTGTGAATAAGTACTCTTAGAAAGCTTCACTTCTGATATCCGCACCAACCTATCTAACCTGCAGCCTTTGTCTGTTTAGTACTTTCTGCTTCTACTGTCGTTTACGTCCAAGTCCAAGCCACCGGTTGCGTAACACCAATATTTGTTTTTAAGTTGAAATTTTGGTTCACCATTCCGAAACATTAATGAATGGTTCATAAAGTAAGGATCTGACAAACTTCCTGTACGCTTCGTGCCGTACAGTTTGTGTACTTCGTGTGGAATGAATGCATCACCGAACTAACTGCTGTGATGCATTTCTTTCGACGCGTTGTTGTCCACTCCATTGAATGTGACATCTGTCGATCCCTGCTTAACGTGACTCAACAGTAGAATAGCCGTTATGTCTAACAGTACTGAAGAACCGCGGACCTTGGTCGGAAGTGAGTCAGTATGGTTTTTTTATCCGGTTTAATTTCACTGCTATTGTCTGTCATTTTATAACCAAATGTTGCCAAAATTAATTACTTTTGGTGGTTTTTTAAGAATATTGAGAGCTAAGAAAACGCAAAACGGTTTGCTGATCCCGTCGAGGTGGATATGGATGCTACAGAGGAACAAATTAGACAAGTAGGGCTGCGAAAGAGGTAGACAGTTTAGAGGTTACCCAAAGCGGGAAAGACTATCCTTTTTTCATAAGGTCATCGTTACGGAAACTGTGTCGAGAGTTAAATTGAGTAGACAAGATTTTGCGTACAGACGTTCAAGAAAGGTTTCACCTCGTTGTACAAACTTAAGAACATAGGACGTGGTTCGAATTTGAATTGTTAAATGTGGCATGGTTGGAAAAAATTGGTGTGTACCCTGAGATATCCCGATGGAAGTTTCACTTCCGCAAGTCTAGTTGGAGTATTTTGAATTTCGTTTCAACTCAGCCGGTTTTCTATGGTACTGATCATCCTTGTTTGGTGTGAATGAAGGGGACGATTCCAGAAGACCTCTGGTACAGCCGAATTCATGCGATCCCAAGTAACCATTTGCTTCTCCAGATGGCCTCCACAGGCCAATAAATCCTGTGAAACAACAACACAACTTCATTGTATACTAGTTCAGTTAGTATAATCTGACTCTGCCTAGAACTTGACCAGTCCGTTCAGTCGCTCTAAGCCATATCGATTAGCATATGCAGACGAAGACAAAATTAATCCTAACTAAACAGCCTGGAAGGAGCACGTTCCCTACAAAATTGGGATCATATTGCTCTGGTAATGCTCCCGGTAAGCCATTTAATGAATCCGCACCAGAGCCACTGGGTTGTGTTTGGGGCTCCAGAAGAAAAGTACCTCTTAAATAAGGGTGAGCATTCTGATTCTTTATATTTTTAATGATCCTACTCTTTCGAGGATGGCTTGAGAATGTTCTCAAGGTGGTGACTCGACAGAAATCTTAATTCGACTCGATAAGTATTCAACAGTGACTCGGTTTCGTGTCAGAGCGACACCCCAACTTCACGTTGAGTTATTTTTGGAACACTACAGAATTATAATAGCTATCCTAACAATTTTTATCAGAGCATTTATGAATAATACGAGGATATCTTGTCGTGAATGCCGATATCGTAATTCTGATGCTTACTAGTGGTTCTTAACAGGGGTTGAGTGGTGGGATAAGGACTCTGGATATGAATATCAGGGTTTTGAGGGCAAACAGTGACCATGGCTTCAGCAGACCCAAGCTTCTGTAATACTGATTGTGAGTTCGTTTGGAGCACGCGACATTCATGTTACAAAAACAAATTAATGCAAATACTACACTCAAGTTGAACTGAACTGCTTGAGTGTGACAACTCCAAAAGGAGAAATTTCCTTGGTGCACATGCTGACAGGAGGGAATGGGACCATTTATTTTGGGAACCACTTCCCTAGGCGTGCATCATCACCATTGGTGTGTTTAATTTCGCCCAACCTTTGAGCGGATCTTGGAAATTGGGTACCTCTCCCAATGTTGTAACAGATCTGTCAATACTATCCCAAACCACATAAACTAAACCAAACCAAATTAAGTCATCAAATAAACATGAATTTAGAAGCATTCGCGGAAAACCGCATACCCATTTCCCCCCACTCTATTTCCGAAGCGCAAAGTGAACAAATTTCCCCTAGTTTTCGTTGCTCAGAGCAATGTCCCCTGAGAGCAATTATCTGATCAAAAAACACATTTGGTCGCTCAGTGAGCCCATGCATAAATAAAGCAAACAAAGTTGGTGACTCAGCATGAAAGGCTGTATCTATTTTACATGGTTGACAAAAGGCTTAGTGGAGTTGAAAAATATACCCGTGAATTTCTGTGAATATCAGTGGAACTTACAGTTATAAGTTGTGTGGACATATTTCAACGGTGAAATATACGTCCATGTTCATTCAAGCGTAGGGGGACTCAGACTACATTGTTCCGTACCCTCTTTATGAAAATATGACATCCTACAATGTGCTAATCCCTGGGGTTCCGAAACGCCTTACCGAAATGAAGTTCGATTTAAGGAAATCAGCTGACTTAATTTCAGTAGTTATGCTCATCGATTAGGAAAATTTGGTCTGATTTTTTCCAGTAGCCGATCCACACGAGTACTTCCTCCGTTTTCTGGACTCATCGGATGGACTTCATAAGATCACACATCTCACCCGTTGTCCGTCCATTGAACGCTGTTCACTTTTTAACAACCCCATGCGTATCTTTCGAAGTTTTCTTATCTCTTGCAAGATTTGGCAATGGACTTCAAACATTCTATACAATTTTGCAACCTGAGCAGCGGTTGTTGGATTCCGTATGACGGTACAATGGGAGACAACTAATTCGATAATCTCCGTTTTCTCCCGTGAACTATCTTGGAGAATGTTTTAAGGTGTAAACGATACTACTTTGGAATGTTTGCTGCGTTCCATAACCCATTTTTGTTTTAATCATCCCACCCCCAACCCCCCATTGACCCGTAGGTCCGGAATATGCCAGTGCGTCCATTTTTGAATTTCCTGTGCAAATTTCTGAAGCCTGTTCTGTCGCACCCACTAGCAGCATGGAAACAGTGCCCGCAAACAACTACCATCCATCTTTTCCAGCCTTTCCACCCGCCTCCATTGCGCATGCCGTTCCCGCCCTAACTTCAGACGGTACATTCAATATTTATTCAGGTCCTGCTTCATTGCCCATAGGCACCGGGACATTAAGACCGTTGTCGAAACATGCGACTCCAAATTCAAACCACCGACTTCAGACTACAGTCAGTCAGCATCCGGCTGGCCTCATGTTCCTGGGTGGTATCGGATTCGAGGATATGGATGCTTTGTATCAGGCTGTTCAGCCGAATGTATTCAGTTATCCACCAGAGATGGGACGTCCTTGTAATATCTATCAACCCGATCAACTGGTACCAGCACAACAATCAAAGAACGGGAACTTGGTAAGTTTCCGTGGTATTTTACTTTGAATGACTTTCAGTGGGACTGGGGTGCTCTATAATTGGAGTATGAGCTGCTGGCGCTGGGATGCATTACTTCGGATTGCGATGGAAGCATGCCGTTTAATGACCGTATCGTCCCAACAGTACACACATTGACACTTTCAAACAAAGACCGATTGTGTTTGAGCACATTCGCTGTTCTACTGTTTATTCACATGCTGATGATCACAAACGTTCGTCCTTCACAGGTGTTGGCTTCAGTAATTTCTCCGAATGAATGGTTGTCATACTATCTACTTCCGTAAGGTGTCTTGCCTTTTTCCGGGACATGATTTTCTGCACTTCCGTCGATGGCCACTTGTTCCAGGCACAGAAAGGTGTGCAAACTTAATTATGCAAAGTAGTGCCCCACTCCTTCAGGGCATGTCAGAATTTGCCCTCGAGTGGTTGTACTGAGTTAAGTGAATTTCAGTCCTATCCAGGTGTTTCAAGCGGCTTCATTGAGCTTGTCGTGTTTGAGGTGGAAGCGCAAGATATCCCTTAATGTTATATATCTTTTATTAGAGTATATCAGTGAACGTCGGGAATGCACACAGTGGTTGTCAGCCGAAGTCGCCCTCTAATGTTCAGGAAAAGTCAAGCACCATCGCTCGTGACACCAAACGTTTGGCGTGACAGTAGGCTGAGAAACGAGCGTCAATTCTGTTGTCTCCTATTAAGCAATGGATAAACAATTTCGGGATCCAGGGCGTGTGCTATGTTGGGTTCTGCGAGGAAAACTTGATATTAAAATGGCATCTTCAATACTATGTTTCTTCTTGAAGCTTGTCTTATGGAGAGGAGTGCTTTATCTAAGGAATGCTTTACACACGGACCAACAGAGTAGTTCGAAATAGAGGTGCAGTGTGCAACTTTTTGTTTGTATCAATTGTGATAGCTTCGAATGGCGCCACAGCTATGCACAGAAAGGTTGCCATAGCTGTGCAACCACTATTGTTTTGATGTCGACTATAAAGGGCGCACTCCTGTTGGGATTTCTCTGTTTCTGAATGAAAACTTCTGAGACGTAAGTTCATCCGTAGACGGATGAAACAAAACTCTTGTTAGGAATAAGACCAAGGGATTTCCGTGGCTCTTCTTCCGCATCCATACGAACTGTTTGATGACGCACCGAAGATTTTCCTCTCGTGCTTCGGTCCAACGAATGGGTTTAACACAAACCGATGCGTGACCTTTGCTTTTAGGCATTGTTTGTCAGCTTCTCCTTTATTGGAGCTATGTTTCCTGCATTACTGCTCTCATTCGGTCGCGTACTTTCACGATAACCCTCCAGGATCAAATATCTATCAAAATAGCTCTAACAAAATGTGCATATCCTGTAAAGTATCCGACAGACAGATTGACATTGTTTTCATCGGAATTTGTACTCTTCAAGGTACATCCGGATATCGCCCCGCACTAATCTAGTCTACGTATGGGATTTTAAAGGAGGACCCATTAAAGCAGCCAGTGAAGTCACCTTCGACACGCTTTGCTAGATCGCACTCACTAAACAAGGAAGACAATGCGGTGACAGTTCATTATGATGCTGTTTTACGCAAGGTGCATCACGCCTTGCCTAGTCTGCTATCTTATCTGATATCTTGAGTCCACCGCGACATTTCCCTTGTATTTTGGCTGACATGTGCTGTTCACTTCGGTGGCACGTCCTGTTTAAGCGGTTACGTTACAAAAATGAACGAGAACATGATTTTTGTCCTGAATATCCATTCAAACTGTCGTAACGGGTTTTACGAACAGGTCTTGCATATATGTGATCGCCCTAATGTTCTTCAGTAGAAAGCAAACCAAATTAGGCGCCCTGAAATCACATTATATAGCGTTCAAGAAAACACCCAAGATTTCGTTCATGATTTCCAGACGCAGCATGATACTGTTTGCAAAGTAATCCCCGAAATGGGGGAACATCACGGGGAAATTTGCTTATAGGAGTCTGTCGAGAGTTGCCCTCTCTTCTAAGATGATTCCATACTAAATTGTGGTTTGTGGGGAGCACTCTTGTAGCCGCTCTTTGGGGGCTATTAGATGTCGTCAAATTCCCGAACTCCCTCTTAGGGAAGTCAGCAGTACATAACCACCCTGCCTCTTTTCTGTCGTTTCAGAATCTATCCGAGACCCATGAACCATGGCTTTTGGCGAATTCCAAACAACTAAACCCCTTGTGTTCGGAAATTGGTCCACAAAAGTCAGCTTGGCTGACCGATGTCCGTGGTGGAACTTTACGTTTGTTTCCAACTCCTGTGCAACAGTTTCCCCTCGGTCACGCTTCTACGTGCGTAAACGATTTAAGTCAGATAACCCCGCAGGTGTCGCCGCAGCACTACTATCCACCACAATTGATTCTACAACACCCAAACCAACATCAACAACAGCAGCAGCAGTTCCGGTCTATGGCCGTTCAGCCGTCGAATGGCGTGAAGCTCCCAAATGGCGAGCCTCATGCCCAAGCAGACGTTCATCGTGGAAGTCCCGTTGGGGCTGCATCTGCCAGCGTAGCCTACCTACCTGGTGTTTCTGATTCAAACAGCAGAGAAACCAACCATTCCGGGCGTCTATCTATCTATTCTGTGTGCACCTGAACCCTCGTTAAATTCTCCAGGATTTTATCTACTGGTCTTTCCATGGCACCCATTGTATTCGCATTTTGTTAGTGGTGAATCTGAGTTGTTGGGCAAATTTACCCCTACGTACTTTCAGTCGTCGTTGCAGCCACATTCCTCCCAGGCACTACAGTCCTACTAGTCTCTGTGGTTTTCATCCTCATGTCTTACTCCAGAAGTGTGATTTAGCCTTACCTGTATGATATGGAAATCATAGAGTTTTAGTTCCCTTCTGTTGCCCGTTGAGGACGTTTCCTGTGGGCGCGCTACTAATTGCTTCGTGGTTTTTCTATTGACTTCAAAAACGTTCTCATTCATACATTTCACCAAAGTTGCGCCAAATAAAGTACTCGTCCAGATCAAATCGAAAGTAATACTCATAATACTATCTGTGGTTATTCCATGTTTTGGCTATGTGCGTCTATTACAACACTCTTTCCGGTGTAAATCTTGGGGAAACATTTTATACATCATTCAACTGGAAATTCTGAATGTTACCCTACCATCTCTCTACCATCTCTCTCTCTGTATCATGCCATGGCTCTATCCATTTGCCTTTGTATAATTTGTGTGCCCTCCGTAGACTGTACTCTCTGTCTGTGCCTCTCTATGCTGATCCACTGACGTGTACATGCGGCCTGTCTTGTCCTGCATAAGGTTTGTGTCCCTTCCTCACCATTTCGTTCTTTTGTGCGGCCTCGCAAATGGTGTTCGACATTCACAAGTCCAACTGATCGATTGACTGAACGATCATCCTGAGAAAATTCCCCATGCTTCTAAAAAATATAATGCATCAGTTTACAAAATTGACACTTTTGTTGAACTTTCAACAGGTGTCCCCTATTTTCGAAGCCTTATGGCTATCCTGTCTTCTTTGTGGGATTGTCGACTAACCTAAATCGTTCCACGATTTAGTATACCATTCTAGTCTACTGGTGTTTCTATTTCTTCGATCGTTAGCATTAGTTGGATGCATCATATTCCCCACGAGGATTATCCCTTACACAGTAATTTTGTCGGAATTCTCGGAAAGTTGCCGAGGCTTTTCAAATGCTAGAGCAGCGGCTTTCAACGCGAAAGCATTACCCTTAGAGAGAGTCTTCAAGAGCAAAGGGACAGTGAAAGGGACAACTGAAATGCAAACTACTGATCCGATTCGTCGAATGTTTGGGTGGTTTGAAAGTACAAGCTTTTAATTTTTATCCGGTGTCCGCTGACTGCCCGTTCTCCTGTGCTAATCGTGGCAAACGTGCTGTGACGGTGTATGGGTTCTCACCTCAGGACACGATCCAAGCTGTTTGGGACTGGTGAGCAAAATGGACAACATTATAAGATTGACCGGTTGCGGTTTGTACTTCTGGTAATAGTCTTATCCGTCGTCGTGGTATGCTGGTTCCAGGGTCGTCCACGCATGCAAGAAGCCCGAACTTTGATTGTTCGTTTAAGGTGACCAGCCAAAATACCAGTTTGTTCGCCTTCACCTCTCCATTCCTTACCATTCTACTGTTGGTTGTGCTATCCGGCAGACCTATCGTGCGTGGTGTCGAGACCGTTCTTGATTAGTTTTATTCTACCTTATATTAATCCTACGGTTTGTGAGGTCTCCTGTTCGATGGTTATCTCGAGATGTGCCTTCCTTGATAAGGATTACGTTGGCCGATCGCAAACGCTAAGGATGATTCGTCTTTCTTGTTCTTAATCAGTCTGGGAGGTTAGAACTTGCAACAAACGTACTATATGCCGTTGATAGCCTGTCGAACCGTAAGGTAGTTTAAATATCCTGCTCCTGCCCAGCTGCAAAACGGGTGTGGATAACGCCATGGTCCTAACCATTCCGCCATCTCCATAATGTTTCATTAATTTCAATCATACTCGTCTAGTTCCTTTGAAAAGCTAGCTCTTGACTGACAAGAATACAGGCACTTGGTATGTGCCCCCTGTCATAATGTAATAGGAATAATCATCTTGGCACTGTCCATACTTTTACCGAAGCACATTTTGGAGCCAGGGTTTTTCAAGATGGGTCGTGGTTTGAGGCGAAGAAATGAAATTGCTGGGAACCAAATGCGAAACGCGTCATTCCACCTCGGGTAGTCCTCATGGAACTATTCAGTATACAGCCGCGGAGCCCCAGTAACTGAAACCTCGTTCCGAATCATAAGAATTCTCATGTTTCCAAACTGTGTTCCCAGGCTGGACTGCATTTTTACAACGCCTCTAAAGTCAAAGGACTCATTTATACATTTACCAGGTATGACGTGATTTCTTATTAGTTGCGTTGTTCTCTCTTATCCAGCAAGGGCTTAAGGAGGGGATAAGTTCTCGCGATTTACTGGTAGGATGCAATGTGTGAAACAGTCTGTTTGTCTGCGCTATAATCTCGTTTGGCCACTAGTCATCCTAACTATTCAGCTGCACATGCCGTAGTGTTTCCTGTGCATTTTTATTGCAAATTTTCCATTCTAGTGCATGCGGCATTGATGAATTATTTTCGTGCTACTGGACCAAGTACCTGGGTCCGGTAATATCAGTAATGACGAATGCGACGAAGGGATGGCTCCTGCCTAGTTAAGACAACGTAACACCACTAAAGGCAGTGTACAATGCCCAGTCAGAATAGCATAAAATAGCCAAAGCTAAATTCAGATTTGGTTGAAACCGACTGTGGGAGTCACGTGATTTTAACACTTGATTATTTGGCGACGTTAGTGCTAGTGTCCACCAATAGGCTTTGAACACATTTCCAACTGAGGACTAGCTTTGTTTACCTATTTTACTCCATGCGCCAAATTCTTTAGGCAGCTGACTACCTGTGAATAACCATATAAGTGTTTAACCTTTTCCGAAGGCCTGTTTTGCCATACGTCTCAGCCCTGCCCGAACTGGTCGATAAGGGAGACAGCCCTTGCAGTGTTTTTGTCATACACCTAATGGATGAGCTCACTCAAACTTACAAGTAAGTTGTTGTCCTTTATAAACTCCAGCTAAGTGTTCGGGCATCCTTTTCGATAGCTGGCTCGCTGACCCCACTAGAGCAGATAAGATGATATGGACAAGCAGTTTTTATGATGAGTAAGTCTGCCTTTCTTTCCCAGTCCGATCAGAGAACAACTCATAAATGACATACAAACTGATTACACAGCAGGCTCTCTTTTTTTCAAAGCCTTCGTAATCGTACTGTATCCGTTGGATCACAAGGATGCAGCTTGACAATGGTTACTGATACTAATTCTTTTGTCTCATGTGTCTCGAGAGGCCTGTTAGGATCCCAATTTCCTCGGGAAGGATTTGTGCGAAATGCTATCTCCTTACTATAAGTTGTCAGGAAGTAACCAGCTTTCGGATAATAGCAACTGAGTTACTATCTGTTCCATGCAGAACCACTGTGATTTAAGACTTCTGGATGCCTTACGTTTCACCATACAACGCTGGTGTATTCCGCAACTCAGCGAAGCGGTTGTCTGTGCTTTCCTTTGTCGCATTCATGTTGGACCCAAAACACCCAAGACTTAATTGGTAAGCGAAAGATTGTGCACGAAGGCTTGAGCAAACATTTAGGACAGATACTAAACTCCGGTTCTGATAAATTTGTTGACACAGTCGTCAGCTAACACCCTAGAGTCGCTCTCACCGGGCGCGTTGTCTGGTCTGATGTTAAACGTCTTGATAAAATGTGACTACCTAGGTTCTACTGGTTTTAGCCGAGTATGTTGACACTGATAAAACTGGGCAAACAATATAAAAGCCAGCGAGCGAGAGATAGCGAGTTGGATCTTTGCGAGTACCCCGAAATCAAATGACGAACAGGTCTTCCAGCATTGACGCTCACCCGTTTCACTCAACGAACGGGAACTAAGCTAGTTTCGTGCAATTTAGGATAGCTAAAAGCGGTCGAGAATTCAAGTATGAATTATAACAATGAGCAATTGGGCTGGCATCTGTTGAATTCACCTCTAGTTCAGTTTGTGAACGATCGAACGATACTTGAAAGGGTAAGGGAGGTTAGGTAAACAGTGCAAACACATGCGTATTTTATTATGTGGACGAGGTCAAACCGTTTTAAAAAACCGTCAAACAGTACCCACCATTTAATTTTCACTGGGCATCGTCAGCAGTGCCCACCCAATGTAACTCGAAAGAGATGTGAACCTGCCACCGGATAGGGGTTTGAACACACTACAGTTCACGTACGAAAGGTCAATAGATCGTGTGGTTTATTTTCACTCAGACATGATGTAGTCCCGTTCGTATCGCGCACTCTGCTCTGTCCGTGAGAGTGACGTATTGCATGTGGGATGTTTTCTTTCTGAGCAGGTTACTTTTGATGTGTGAGTAGTAGGGCGAATTCAAGTTTTGGTTTCGTCAAGTTAATCTATGACAAAAGGTCTGAAAGCACTACATAGTTGTGTAGTACTTGTTTGGAACCCTGACCGTTGGGCATCCTGTGGGTGTGGAGAGGGTCTGAAACTTGCATCGGCCCTCATCTGAGAAGCCAGTCGACACCAGATCACGTGCTACCAACCGTTCTGTTGAAGTATTATTGGTGCTGCATCCACAATGCCGATCAGCCAACTGTAGCCAGTTGGTAGGATTCAAGCTCTTTGCGAGAATTTCACGATTTCGACTATTCTGTAATTCTGGAAATGAAGTTAGATGAAACGAAAATGGGGCCTTTCGCATCTTCATCAAAATTGGGCTTCAATCATAAAGTGAAACCCATTATTCAGGGTGTTGACTCAACCTGGACCACTTTAAAAGCAGCCACCCACTTCTTTCACGTTATTGTGATTAAAATGTATCGCCTGTAGACTTAAATTTTGTCACTATTTACAGTGTCCTAACAATCACGGTACTGCATTGTCCTGCACTGCCATATAGTGTTTATGATAACAGCATCCCCAAAAAACTCCATTTTTAACCGGTGTTAAAGGTTTGATCCTGAAGTTTTAATTTTGGCATTTTTTTCTCTACTTTACAAAAGCTCCAAAAGCATGCACTCTTTTCTTACTAAACCTCCTATCTGGTTGGGTTGTTTCGTCCGATTATTCGGAAGGGATCGCGCCAAGAGAGGGATAAGCCCAAGGCGCTTACACAGGTCAGGGTTCCCACTGGTTCTACATCTGCTCCCAACGCCGACAGCACTGCCAATAGCATAGCGAAATTTAAGTATGACTTGGAGGCAAATGTGAAGTTCGAGGCTTAGTTCGATTACTACGTGGATCTGTTTCAAGTTTGCGCAGGAGCTCAGGATATCGCATAGAACGTCCTGCTATTGCTTTTCAAGCTTGGCCCAGCAGAGTTCTATGAGTATTGAAGAAGAATATTTCTCATATTCCATCCGATAGGTCGCTTGATGATTCGATCGTATCGGCAAAACAATCATCTTGGGAGGACTCCTCACTCAAACAATTTGAACAAGCCCAAATATATTTCAGGCGAACCTGAACGTTTTACAAACCCACAGTGAGACACCACTTTAGTCCAGTCTAGAGGAGACGGCGGTGCGATTTACCAGACTATCGAACCAGGAACTTTGTTCGCCCGGCTTAAAGCTGCCACCTTGACGTGGTGGTCGGGCTTGAGTACTGTAATGATCCCGCACAATGATCGTCGCCCTCGATGAGCCACGTATTCAAATCGACCCTAAAAAATGGACTCTTCTTTTGCCCTAAAGATCGCCAGGTTTTCTTCATGACCGTCAAATATGTCGGGTTTATCTTCGATACTCGGGGCCGATATTCATATTCCGAGTACGGGTAAGCCAGCCGGCAAATGAAGGCCCCAGAGGAGGTTCGCGTGCTTCGCTCTTTCTTCTTTCCCCCACTGCATAATGTTCAACTGTTACCTGACTGTCTGCCATGAAGGAACTTACGCTGGTGTTGGTCAGAGGAATGTGAAGCCGGATCTGAGTTGGGTTAACCAAAGGAAGTTGAGTTGGATGGAAGCAGTCCCAGTTTGTGAGAGGGATTCGTGTGGCCTGTGTAACTGGTTCATCTTGGACCGGAGCTTGGAGAGTGGTTGTGTCCAAGTGTTTGTGTGTAACGGACTCTCCGCTGTCTGAAGATTGACTAGATTTGCTGAGTGTTGGAAGTAAGACCCTGGCTGTTGAGGGACACAGAGAAAACTCTATACGGGGCGTGTCTCGGTGCAAGTACCATGCCTCTAGAGTCTGTTTCGCCCATTGGTGGTTATATAGGTAACCTTGAGGATGCGTGCCGTTGTAGTTAATTGAATTGGAAAGAAGAACTGTCTAAATAACCAGAATATTTTAGAGGTTCAAAGTTCCCTGAATGAAATTCAGTTCAGTACGGTCTTGGAGTTAGATTACAGTCTGATCTAGGTCAGCCAGAGCCAGCATTTCCCGTATGAAAACCGCCTCATGAGGGTCCACGTTGCAGCTCCCGAGCTCGCAGGTATATGTACTATGTACAAGCTCGGCGTAGCGGGCGGTGAGCAACACGGTTTCCAAATATTCATGTTGAGAGTGGCTCTCTCTAGCTGGAGTCCGTTGGTGTGTGTCATATTAACAGGCTTCCTTTTGAGTCGAGTCAGAACATAAGCTTAACGGCAATGTCCATGCTGAAACATCCTACGCTCCAGCTCTTGTTCGAATCTGCCAGCGGTGCACCATTGGATTCTGGTACATTGGGACAGCTTAGAGAATCTTCGTCTCCGTCTGTATTGAAATTCTTCGCGGATGAGATATGGGGAGCAGACACTGAAGTAGTGATTGTTTCGGGGTACTGTAGTGTTTGACATAGTGGTAGAATGGTAGATGTGCACTGGGCAGAGACTGCCGCAGTGGGACTTGTGGGTCAGGGAGTTTTGAGGCATCGGACACGGAGTTCGGGTCACTCCGGTTCCTTAGGCATTTAGAATCCCTACGAGGTGGAGTGGATAGCTGGCTGAAGTAGAAGTTCGACCAGGTGTGGGCCTCCCTTTCAATTTATGTCTAATGTTGCTCAGCTTTTCCATGCACTGGTTCATCTTTTTAATAGTGAGTGACTAGGGCACTTAGTTTGTCGAAGCTGCATGTATCTTAGGTCCATGGTTTGATCAAGTCTACTGTATAGTCGATGACGAGTTTTTCACTAGTGGTATGGAACTTTTTGCCACATTCTGGAAGTTCAATGCCCTCCTCGACCGTGGAAGCGCAGTTTGGGCTACCGCAACTGCATGGGCGTCCCATAGTGTGACTATGTCTGCAGCATCATCCCGTTAGGTTTCACCGTAATTTTCGCTGCACTGTGTATGTGGGTGCGCATTGGGTCTGCTGTGAGTAGAATTCCCACCCCGATTTAGTCCTCGCTAATCTTCTCGGATGCTGGTTGATCTCCTCCTTTCGAGCCACGTGTCCTCAAGGTCAGTCCATCCACTCACAACGATTTGACGTTGTAGTACGTTTGCAAAAAAGATCAAACATAATTAGTGCGTGCTGATATTCTGACGAAGCTCGAGGGAATCCTTAAAACATTGAGGCATGATACTTGTCCAAATGAGATACAAGGAAAATAGCAAGCGTCCCAGTGCGTGATAAGGAGCTGCACGTGTCAACCATGGGTCCGAGTAGCATATTTCATTTTTTGACATTCCCCCTGTTTTGGTTGCTCGCGTCTATATAGTTTTGTTACGCAGTGTGATGAACAAAGTAGCTGTGTTGGTGTTCAAAATGCAATCCAAGTCCCGTTAGCAAACTTGTCAATCTTATTTAACTCTGGCTGTGTTATTTTCTATTCTGCAGCTTGATCACTGAATTCGTCAGGCTGATGAAGCACGAAACCTCATCAATCTAGTAGAGTGATAGTAAACGGAAGATGAATAATCTTGTCTGGATCAACATACTTTATATGCCTCGCTCGAGTGGATAAGTCAAATCGTTGCTACTAACCTCCAGTGTCATAGTCAGTGGTTGCATGACTCAATGAGACTTTTAGGCGCCACAGGGAAATATGTTTGATGGGTTCCATTTTACAAGTGGAGCTCTCGACTTACTTTCGATAACCGAGTACCCGCTACTCACGGCAAATTCTTACGAGTTGAGCAGGTAATTGTTAGTATGAATCCCCATGAAGTACAGGTTAACTTTTGTATTCGCATGCCTCCACGCAGGACTGAGTACCGTTCTGCACCGTGAGTTCCTGCCATGAAAAATAGCAGAACTTACCAAAGCGGAAACTGACCACTAGGATAAGCGGCAAATGCGACTATCATTGTAAACTTCAACGAAGACTTCGCTCGAACAGCGTTTGCTTCGACTGAACCCCTGTCATTTATTATCAAACTCAGAAAAGAATTATTCTTGATAAACTCCTGATTGCCAACAGCTACATTCTTTTTGATCCCGTTAAAAAAATTGATCAAAACGGTCAGATATCACAAGCTGGCGATTATCTGACGTTGGAAAACAAGCGTCCACTAATGAAAAGCAAACCAACTGGCGAAGTAACACGAAGTATTCGTTGTTCAGATTTGAAGTGTATTCCAAACATTAGAGTTTCATTGGATATGTCGTGGGGAGTATTAGTGTGTCCCTAGGTGAGAGCTCTGTGATATTGAGGAGTTTTACTGCGGTGTCTTTCATTATGTTCATATTTAAATCAACTGCAGCTGCTGTGAAATCACGAAATTAAAATCCGACATGCTCGCGCATATCTGCATGGCAGGGGTTCAAAAGCATGGCACGAAAATGGGCGGTTTCTCTGTCACGTGTCTCACCCCACAACTTTGCGATGTCGTCGGTGCAGCTAGTGGATCGGGAACACTAATTAGGAATCATCTCCAAATAAAATCGATTCAATGATGCAGAGCTAGAAAATAGCACTGTTCTTTGTGAGAAATTGCCTCGTAGCTACATCAGCGATAGTTCACATCTTTCAACCTTCGAGGAATACCTGGACGGAGTGGTTCGGGTATTAGGGACGAATGAATTTCAAACAGGATTACACAAGGGCAAGATTTTTCTTCAAATCAAAATGAACCCTGTGGAATTTATCATTACTTATTTTCGTGATTCCAACTATGAGAGAGGTCTCAATGGGGAGTTTGATAGTCTTGGTACTTTTTTCGGCAATCGCTCAAGCGTGAACATGTTTACCAGTTCAGACGTGAAAATTCAGGTGCTTGCAGCATGCGCTGGTGGAGTAGTGGTAGTGTTTTGCATGTCAGATGTCCAGAGTTCAAACCCCGAACGGCCAAGAATATGAATTGCTGAGGAGCTCTTATAAGAGCAAAACTCGAGTCCGTTGCTTCGCAATGTTGGCATGGACTCACCAGAATATTTGTGCCGGGACATTTGGACGGCTGTCCAAAATAGAGCGATGTGAGCGTGAACTCTACTAGTCCCGCAAACACTCACGATGGTGCTCCGTCGATCAGTGTCATACAATGCGCAGCAGCGCGGGTTTAATGTTTTGGTATTCGTGGTAAGAACCGAAGCTTCAGCTTTGTTTGTTTTTTACTGCATACCTGTCCTGCAACTCACCATCTGACGATTATCTTACCTCACAGTTCATCACAGTTGGTCCCAAATGGTTCCGCATACAAGTACTTGTTCCGAGAAGGACAGATACTCATTGCTGACGGACAGTAGTTTGCGCAACATAATCCAACGATGTAGACTGTGTGAATCTTTGGCTGCTCGCTCATCCTGGGTCAAACGGACAGCTTTCTGAAATAAGTTAGTCCTCCAAATTTCACCACGGATCATTAGAACTGTCATTAACAGAGTCAGCCCTGGGTCAACCACGGCTAAACTAACTTCAGGACTATTTTTCCAATCGAACTCAGTTCACACGTTTGGGTATCCTAAGGTCCTAATCACTGCCAACTCTTAGTAAGGTTTTCCAGGAAGGCATTCCCCCCCCCCCCAACTTTTTATGTCTTTTACCTTCATGAACTCCGGGTTCCTGTCTCCTTATACTGGTGTAGGCTTGCTGATGACAATATGACCGATCCAAATTATCGAACTGCAGGAGCTCACATGGAACCATAAACCTGTTGGAAGGTCTCCAGAAGATCTCCATTTCCATACTACTTCAAAATACCAATATGTTAATTTGTTCCACTCTTTGGATATGCGTGATCAAGACTTTGTCAATCGCTTGTCACTATTCATGGTCTGTAATCCAAGACCTACTATTGTGATACACCTGTAATTAGCCGTCGACCCAAGTCAAAATGTTTTTTTTAAATCCGATGCCGTTTTAAGCTTTTAAACTGTAAGTGCCACCTTCCTCTAGATGCTACTTGTAAAATCGTTGTTGCATGCCTTCTGCTCCATTGGATTCACAGTTTCTCTTGAAAATGACCACTATCTTTTACTTAGTTCACCGAGACACGTTTCTGAATGCATCGGAATCCCTAGCAGTGCATGAAAGCCTTATAGATACCAAACAGGTGCTCGTAATAATTTTACCAGGACAAAACGCTCTGAATAGCGGTTCTCAAGTAGGGATGGTTTCAAGAACACTTCTGCTTTGTACAGAACATTGAAGGGTGCAAACTTTGCCCTCCCTGCTGAACAGTGTCTTGACTAAGCCCAGTTCAGAGACTACTGGTGCAATTTTCAGACTACTCCGTGTTTCTTTACGTTGGAGATTGTGGGCTAGTTTGTCATCCGGATGCTTTTCGGGCATAGTGTTTTCTCGTAGAACTATTATTTGGAAGATCAAAAATAAGCTGAAATGTTCTTCAATAATGAAAATTAGGTCATCATCTACACGACGTTAGTAAAGCATGGAGCCTGCATTATAACATGCTTGCCCTTCTGCTACAAATAATAATTACCATGATACCGCCGTCAAGCTGACGATAAACAGTGTTTTCAAAATCTGGGTGGATATTCTTTATCTGCAGTGAGGGGTAAGATCCTTTAGTAGCGTAAGACAAACATTTGTTGATGGGTTTTGGTAAACTGTCCAGTCACAGAAGAAATCGACAATATGAGGCTGCGATAAGCCAGTACAGAGTAATTCAAGATCAGTGAAAAACCTTTGGTGGTGGAATTCACTGATTCTCTAAAACAGTTTGACAAAGTTCAAAAGAATCCTTCATACAGTGGTGTGTTATGCATTTCCTGGCAGGAAAAAGGTAAACCAGTCGATACTGTAAATTTGCTTGGGTAACGAAACGTGTTTCACGTGAGTGAAACAGTCATGGCATATTCCGTATTTGAGCCATTGAACTATTGGCTCATGAAACGACTAGAATGACTGCCTTCTTTGTAACGTATTAACGCACCACAATCCAGCCAGAAGAAACACCTTTGGTCAAATCGAAAGCACATCAGTGCTTGCTAAAACAAGGCGAAATGCCGTCATTCGCTAATTTCGTGCAATTTGGGTCCAAGTAGAACATAAGTTTGACGGAAACTCGGGGAATGTGCCTAACTGATGAGCCCCAAGAAGGGCGGAACCGGTCGTGGGCTGTCGAAGAATATCCAGCAACCTTATGAGTAAAACGCACGAAATGCCATTCTGCGCTCGTAGAATCGAAAGACGTATTTAGAAATGAAATTATTCTTAGTGGTACAACTGAAAGTATGATGATGGAATGAAGCGATTTGCAGTACTGCTTATTGTATCACGTTCTTTCAAATTTTTTGCGAGTGGTGGCAAGTCAGACTAGAAGTTAATTATGATTAGTTAGTCTGAACGATTTTCCATGTTGGATATCGATTCGCCGTCGTGAGATTCATTCCCCATGAGAGTGGTCCCTGTTAGGGAAAGGCGCACAGAAAATGTCTCGGTCAGTCTCCTAACTTCAGTACAATTTGTTCTAGTATTCTAGCAAGGCTATATTTTCGCGTGGAGACAGTTTCTGCGGACTGGGGCTTCTTGTCTGACGACAGTTCCAAAATATTGCCATTTATTTATGAAGTACGCCTAGTAGTCTTGCTTGGACCAGAAGTGTATCAAGCTTTGCAATAACCCCTACCAAGACAGGCACCCTGGATGGAAGATCACTCCTACTGGGAGGCTAGAAACGAGGTTCCGCCATTTTAGCCAAGTCAGCGTTGAGGAAAGGCCAGGTTACTACCTCACGCGCAGAGCCTCTCTTTTATCGACCTTTGCAAACGTGATGTGTAGCATCTGTTGGGAAAGAACTAGCATGACGGCAGTAGGATTTGTGTGCGCGGTTAACTTTAGTTACAAATTTGATAGTGCTAAAAGGTCTGGACACATGCTCAGTGGTTCCACATAGTGTCCTAATTGTCAACACCGGAGAGTTCCGTTTAGCAGGCAAATCAAAACTGCTGGGCCCACTGAATGAGAGGTGGTCGATCGAAACTCAAGGATAGGTGGTATGCGGCTTAAACTTTTATGTATTCGCATTTCCCTAGGACAGAATATGTTAGCTGAGAATAAACTGATAGGTGAACGAACTGTTTTTCCCCAAATTCGGTAAATTCTCAGACACATCCAAATTCTCAAATCAGCGCCATCACGTTTTGATTCTGCCAAAACTTTTGCAGTTGGAATCTCTGAATTGAGTTTGGCTAGATGGCTCGGTTTAAAAGAGGAGAGCCTACCAGACTGATACTGCCTCAGTGCAGTGGAAAAAACAAACTGATCAAGTCGTTTCGAAAAATAAGAAGATACCAGATAGGTGTGTTCATCAAGGTGAGTGACCCATTCAATACGGTCACTTAGGCCCTTTTTCCAGTATGCTTTGTCCGGGGAGACTGTCGTATACCTGTAACGGAATAGTGTACGTACTCAAAATGCATTAGACTGGATACAACACTGATAGTAAAATGCTTAAAAGATCCCGTCGGTTTCACTCTACAGAGGCCATTGTCTCCAGGCGCCTTTGAAGCCAGACTTGGCTATCTCAAATTAAACAATATCAAGATTCATCCTGTCCAATTAGTGGGCTACTGGACAAGCGTTAGACACTTATTCAACTTCGCATTCTTTCCGTTTCACATTTCACACTGTCTCGTTGTGCCCTTTGTTTTGTACACCATGGATCATTGTTTACTATCCTGATACTTCTTCTGACTTGAAGGTCTGGTTTCAATGTTTTCGTTCACACACACCCAGCAACGGTCGTACTTTCGTGGGTTCACATTTCCGTCGCCTGTAATCTCAAAATGGTAGGTTTTCCTATGTGTAATAAGAACTACTGGGGCAAGGTTTAAAGGCGTATGAGTGGAACTCGCTGGTTCACGTGTCTAAAAAATAGTGCCAGCTGAACAGTAAAGGTCCCATTTTTCTAGAAGTAACACACTATTCATAAGGTTGCTGAAAACTCCTCGGCCTTATGAGTAGTGTGTATCGCGATATCTCGAATATCGTATCTAGTGAAACATGAGGCGGCCTGGTGCAGCACATTCAATTGAAGGGTACCATCGTACTCGAGGAATTCAGCTGAATCCAAATGGATACTCCGTCAAAGCCAAATTTGTGTACAAATGAGGGTGTTCGTCGAAGTAAGGATACCGGTCTGAACTAGCAACTGCACGCTTCGTGCCTTTGTTGAGGCTGTAGGATTCGGAAATTTTCTCTACCGCTTACAGAAAAGCGCACTGGAATACGTCTTGAATGGTATCACGTGAAATCCTGATGAAAGTTATGCCGCGGGGATCGGGAATGCTGAGTGACTTGTGGGCGTTGTAACTGAATTATCACTGGACTTACAATTGACAAATGCACTTTTGCGCCGATCTCATTTGCCTTGGTTACGAAAACTCCATTTTCTTCCAAGTTTTGAGCTTCCGCTGTCCAGACTGATTACGCTACGCTTAGACATTCACACCTTTCATTTCCACTAGATAATCTCCTTTACTCATCGTTGTTTCTCTAGTGTGATTATCAACGCCATCTAATGCATTGTGGATATCCTAGTGGATTTTTGCGGAAACGAGCTATTTTCAAATTCTGAAGGCAAACTAGTAAACAAAACAGTTTCCAGCATCAGTGACACGAAGTTGGTTCTCACTGTTCCGGTGTAGTTGCTTCCGACGCAGCAAAAGTACAACGCTGATCCAACTTCTAGTTGGAGTCGGGGAAACTTTTGTAAGCGGATTTTACTAAGAATGCTTTGAACGAATCAAGACATACCAGATCATAGTTTTGGAAAGTGTCTTGTTGGACAATGAGCTTACTGGAAACAGAAGGTCGCAAATCATAAAAAGAAAATTGCTATATTCTATGGGAGACAAAGTGAACATCTTCACACCAGGATAAATTACGGGTTATCTTAACGATTAATTTGCCAGCCCACATGGATTTGGGGATAATCTTTCTGTCCTCTGTGAAGATTTGAGAGAAAATGCGAAGAATCTGACAACGATCAAGAAGCAAGTAGGAAAACACTGGAACATGATATCGTCTTTGAAACAAGAGAACTACTCAAATTGTTACTGTGTCATTGTTGTCAAAATAAGATTCTATAAAATGCAGAGACCATTTAGTATGAATCCGAGCGGAAGGGATCTGTCAGCAATCTAAACCCCCGGGCAATGAATGGTTCATTATCCACCATCTCGTTCCTAATCAATACGAGTTACGATTAAGGGTCCTAACCATATCCAGTGTTATCCAAAACCCCATTTTTTCTTCCACGAAGCGGAGCTTACACACACGTAACTTTTTTCAGCAACATCGACCAAGTTCTTCCGTCAGAAGTACTGTAGACAGCAAAGGTTAACAGGACCGTAACGAGGCTGCAGGCAAAAGTGATTGGTTAACGAACCTTGTGAAGTTTGATATGCCAGACCTCCACAAGAAATTTCGGGATGTAATTTGTATCCAACAGTTTACTGCTTGGGGCACAGTTTTAAATAATTAAGGCGTTTTCTTTGTCCTGTTAATTCTTCAGCAAATTCAAAATGAACGCATAGAGTTTCTGCAATTAGTCATGCCTTCTACAGACTTTGAAAGAAAACTGTTTAGCTTTGTCCAGCCTAACGGTCTCAAAAAGAACAAATGGCATGTCTTTTCGCTGTTACAAGATCCAATATGTCCCTTGCTTCCTCTTTCAAGGTATTTTTGAGCACGACTCGCTGTGTCCGGGACAACAATTACAAAATCATCCCTCTTGAAGTCCAGCTCAGGCATAACCAGCACCGGTGTATACAATGCAGTTAACTGTAATGAATCGCGCTGCTCAGTCATGGGGAGAGAGTTTTGTCCAGTAAATCTTGATACACGTGAACTGCTTGGTATTAGTCTGTATTCTGTGGCTGCAAAAGACGGACAAGATAACAGATTGGTAGTTCACCACACTATCAGCAGGAAAGCTTGATGAATCCGCTGCGAACCTGCGTAAATTTATCGTCACAGAGAGTAAAATGATGCTAGAATGTAAAGATGCCTTGAATTTTTAGGTAGTTGGAAGGAAGCGAAATATTGTCCATGGTTGAGGGTACAATTAACTGAGCTCGGGCTATAGTGGCGTTCAGTCGTATTTTTCAGGTGAAATATAAAACACTGTCACTTCAGGAATGTTCACTCAAATCCAGATGAAAATTGATTATCGGACGACTGGTGCAGCTGGCAAGAGTTGGAACTGTTAGTTAAAATCGATACATTGCAATTGGTACTCTGGTCTTTGTTATTTGAGTTTTTCCCAAAACGTATGGCGTTGAAGCAATAATTAGTCTTTGACGAATCCGCTGGCTGAACTGCACTCAACCCACTGTTTGTGAATTATCGACTGGGGCACTAAAATGGGTTACTCGTCTGGTACTTGTTTGTAACGGCGTTTTTAAAACAAGGGTAAGTGTGTGTACACCAAAGAATTGGATTGAGACTGAGTCATCTTCCACAGAATAGCCAGCCGCCTTTTGGAATCGATGTGTAACTGAACGATGCAATTCACCTCATAGTACGCAACTCTCCAAAGTTATTCCTACACAACAATCGAAAACAGCGCAACAAAATGCATGCGTCTCACCTCCTTTCCTCTTTTTTCCATGAAAAACTAATGTGGATTCCTATTTTATTTACGTCATATTTTTCAAAAAGATCATTAGCCTTTGCGGTTTATGTTATTCATTAAGAATCTATCTGATGACTGTAAGCCGCATAGACATATAACTAACCTGTTTGGGCTTTGTTGGGTGTTGTAAGGAAAATTTACCCATTATTTACAAAATGCATTTCTCTAGGGGAAGATAAGTATATTAAAACTTGGTAGAATCTTATGTACTTAAAAGTTCCCGGGACAGTACAGTCGAACTATTGTATCCGTTGGCGTGATGAAGGCGGAAACGGCAGAATTTACTGGCTGAGTTGGACCTCTCAGATACTGAACCTGTGGTTCTCTGTCCTAACTAAAAATGACGTTTGAAGTTTTCCCAAATTACTGACAGTTCTGAAAACTTTAAGAGGTCCGAGATGGTTTTACGTATGACAGCTCGAGCTTTTACAGTGAAATTTCATAGAATCCCTAACCTATCGATTCTTCACGGTTTCACGCCACAGGTTGAACTCCGCAAACCACAAAAATCCGGAGCGTTAAAGTCCGTCAATCCATTGCTGTGAGAAGACACAAAAGAAGAGAGGTACAGCTTCTTTACACTCCATTTATTCGTCAGCGTAAGACATATACTTATAGGTCTAGAGCAGACCGGCTGGTTGGCACCAAAATTTAGGTGATGATGGTCGGTCAAACTGACACCATCAGGAGTGTATTGGGACGCAGTGCAACTACTTTCTATCAGTTTACACCAAAGCCCTCGGTGTATCTAAACGGCATCAGAGTCCGGTTCCCTGTGGAATGCATACTAGGGATTCACTGATGACAGTAAAAGATATCAAATATGAATCCATTAGGGACAGTTTTGACGAATCAGCTGTGAAATTCAGTTGCATTGGGTTGACGGAGAGCGACTCTCTCAACCACCACAGCTTGCTGAGCATTCGTCGGGTAAGCGACAGGTCGGCGGTTTGTGTCCATCCTCAGTCATTTCTGTTCGTTTACAGTACGTTTAAATAAACTTCCCATTTCAAGATACACCAACCCCCCTCTGAACTCTAACACCGAACTAATGTTAAAAGAGGTAGTTAGCTAGTCCGTCTTGTCCTGAGTCAAGCTGCAAGATATTCAACAGTATTTTATCTATGCTTCAGACGCATCAGTGCAATATGGTAAACTTCTAACATACTTATCAGTTCGTGCCATTTAGTTCATTACCCCTGAGTTATTTCTGTTCCACAGGAAGGATACTACACCAACAAGAACGGTTATAATTAAATGGAATTCGACGGAAGAGATGTATCACATTTCCTAACTGTTAGCTCCTGACTGATTACGTTCGATACGTATTTTAACCTCCGGACAAATAATGTTATGTGTATATCCAGCGTAACTTACTACCTAAGGGGGTTAAAACCAATCAGAACGAATCCTTGAATATGACGAAGTTGTATGTGTGATTTCTTAATACAACTGTTTAAATGGGAGAACTGAACTAAACAGTGCTATGGGTCATTACTACTGGGGGGCTTCCCGCATGGGATTCTGAAAACCGGAATATATTTCTCTTTGTCTGTCAAAGTAGTCATTGCAATCGAGAAAATGCCGTGCCCCCAAACGTCTGTCCTTAATGAAAATGTCTTGGCACGGATTAGGTCGTTCTGAGGTCTCTCTATTTCTGTCCACCCAAATCAATGTTTTGTGGCCTGCAGGCAAACTGTACCTCCGCGCCTTCAGAGTAAATACATTGAAGAATATGATTCAGGATATGCTGTGTGTTGTACAAGCTTAATGCAATTTAAGCCAGTGAACTTCTACTTTTAGTGGTGCTCAATTTCGAGAGGTTTCCTTAGAGCATTGGAAACTAGCTGGCGATGAACTTAGCCCAGATGACAGATTATTCAGCCGAAATGCATGCCAAAGGAACAAGATCTGTATAACGCGTAACGAGTTAGTGAATCTAAAAAGGACAGCCCGATCAGTAAGAAAAGTTGGGCACAAGAGCACGGTTTGATTCAACTTCAAGGACTGCAGTAATTGAAAAAGCATTCTTTTTAGTTCAATAATTTTTGCAGTGCTTTTATTAGGGGTACTGAAATTTCTGCAGCATGAACTTTTTTCCTCAGCCGGTTCCTGTTCTCTTCACACATAAGCAGTGCATAATCCGAAGGACCAGATTACTTACGGCTTAATAAGAAAGCGCCTGGCAAGACCTTTAAACAGTTGTTTGAACGCAACACCGCTTCGTAGATAAATCGTGCACTCGAACGTTGTTTATTTTCATGTGGGTCGCTGCACCACTCGAGACTTATTGTCATGGCCAAACAGCTGCACACTGTTTAATCAGACATTGTTTATGCAAGGCCGGGTCGTGTACATTGTTTGTCCGTTGTTCGTACCGAATGCGTCAGGTTTATTGCCGTAGCAACTGACATGTTGTTAGTCACCGGACCAGGTAATTTGCTTCCAAATTTAATGGGGCTCCATTTGCCCTTTTTACTGTTTGGTTTTATTAGGCATCTTCAAAGAACACGAGGATCTCTCTAATTTGAATCGGCCTTCATTTAAGTAGGATAGAGTATGATCAGAATTCGTGAGTACGGTAATGTGAGATTGCTTCAAAAGCACCTTCTGTTATCAAGGAAATGCATCTAGAATCATACATTTTATGACCGTTTTGCTGTACACAAACACTGAACATTCACACAGATGAAACCCCGCGCGTGGTTCATCGCGCTTTAAGGTACAGTGATGTATAACAAGGTCAGACATGAAATTTACTTTATCCCCGAAACTTGGCAACCTTTTGGACAAGACCATTCAGGAAGAATACGAGGGCGTGCATAGAAGCAAGGTACATCTACACGTAAATTAAAAGCAAACGTCAGAATTTGGGGGACTTAGGAAAATATCAAATTTCAGGATGGAGCACAGATTGTGAAAATGTTAAATCTGGGATTCAGGCTCTGTAGTGCGCGTCTTATATCTGCAGGGGAGCTGTTGCACACAGCGGACCTTGAATAAGGCACACCAGTGCTGGATAGTGGATACTCACGGAGTACCTCCTCATAAGTGCCTAGTAGGACTAGCATCCATACAAATCCATATGTCTTGTGGATGTCACAAAACAACTTGTCTTGTCTGGACCTGTGAGTAGGATTGAAGGTGCGTCTTCCGAAGATCCCCATCAAGCGGCCGGTATCCGATATTTTGAGCTTCTTACCAGATGTATACGAGTTTGGGCTAGTTAAAACACTGTTCTGTTCTGTTGCCAGAACCAGGAAAAATTTCTTCTGGAAAAGGCTAACGTCTAGTGCCTAAGTCGAACCCCTCCTTGAAATTCGTAGTGCTGCGGCACCTCAAATGTTGCAGTGCTACGGACACAGATGAGAGACATCTATCTACGTTTGTAGGTTTGCAGTAACCATTTGGCAGATGACATCAAACATGGGTTGACTTCGTTTACAAGACGATTACACATTGTTGCTAAACTACGGACCACTAGAGTAATGGTTTGTTGGAGGAGTGAAAGTTGCCGGTCACTTCTATCTGAAGCTCAGGTAACACAGCGTGACCGCCTCTCGTAGAACTAGTAACAACCCCCACGACATGGGAGGATAATCCACGTCGGATTGCGAAGCCCTTTTCCGAAAGAGTTGCGATAACTGGATTTGATTAGGAACTATCGTTTTACCTGTACTCATCCTCCAAAATAATACCATGATCAATTGCAACCGGCCAGCTTGTTCGACAGATGTATGGTGTGCACTTCTTGAGCAGTCTGCTGCATGGACGGAGCGTTGAAATAATGAACTTCTTCTGGTGAACCTTGATGGACGGGATGATTCCTAAACCAACTTGTTATTGTTACTGTCCCTTACCGCGAACAGTCAGATTACACCCATGCGTGACATCACGTGGATAAACTTCGTGTAAACTTAAATGGAAAAAACCTGACATCTTCACCTCAGGCAATGCATCATCCAAGCCTCACAACAGATGATGTACTGCACGGCACAGAGCTGCTCGGACGCACTTTGCTAGGATAGACACTAGTTTCTTCTACCCTTAAATTCCACGTACAATGACTAACTGACTCCACGATAAACGAGCAGAGATGAAGAACGCATTCTTTATCTACAGACATATTGACAAATGTGACTACCTTAGAGAAGGATAGGCCAATCCCTCGTTATTTTAGCGTGTAGTTTGTCGGCAAGACTGATGTTATAAAAACAGTCTTCCAACTTATGTTAGGTTCCTGAAGCTCTGGCTGTAACCTGATTTGCTACCATAGAGTTGTGTCTTAATGAGCATATTAGCAGCATTTTCGTCAGCACTTCAAAAGAACTATTGTTGTAATGGTCTTTTTGCCCGTTTTAAGCTAGGTAGAGAAAAATGACGCTGATTTCCCACAAGTGGTGATCCTGTATATCTAGATTTACAGATCAAATAGAGGGAGTGCTATCAGAAACGAATAACAGCCAACATACGGTGTTTTACAGTGATTTATCTCATTCTCATACATCCGATAAATGCGGTAGTGACAACTTTAGAATCTGGATGACTGAACCAGCAAGGTATAAAAGAGGAGGCATCGTATAAAGGAGATTTTACGAACTTCGTAACGTCACGTCCATCAGAGGTGTCCGCGACATTTGTTCTTTTAACCTAAAACATCAGGAGTCATTGATAGTATTTGGTTGATACTGGGTACTTTCTTCGAGACTTTCATCAAGCCACATTGTGGAAAAACCTGGGCAATCTTGGCAGGGTTTCTTTAACTTTTCGAGTGAACGCACCTACCCCAAGTGCCTAGTACTCAAGACTGAGGACCATGTAGCGACTACCAACCGGTGTAAAAGTTCCGCTGGATGCTATTGTGGTTGCTGAAACAACGATGCGTGTACAATACTTGATGTATTCTGGGAGGCCCAATCGAGTGATGCGCGAAATCACAAGCCAAGAATTGCGAATTCTTGAGATTTATCAATAAAATGCGGTAGTATAGTACAAAATACGTATGTAAAAGGGATACAAACCAAAATTATGGGGATTTCCGTCCAAGTGTTGCACGAATTGGTGCAAGTCCAAAAAAGGCCCGGAAAGAACGGCGAATCGATATGAGGTAGCAACAGACCTGCGTGAACAGCACGTGGTAAGGTAATTGGTCAAAAATCGCGCGTGAAAAGTTCGTCAAACTTGGTTCGACTTGCTAAGGGTCAAAAGTTCATGAGGGGTTGTGGGTGAATATCGAAAATATGAGGCAGAAGTAGAAAACAGTGGGTTCAAGCAAGGGATGAGTCTGACCAAGAGAAAGGAGGTACAACGCGGCTATCACTCGAAGTGCGGTAGTACACCTAAAGCATTTACACTCAACACAGACTGGGCCGTCGAAGAACTGAGAACTCTGGGGCTTGTTTAGACCCACTACTCAATCCCTAATGCGTGTATAAAGATGTCGTTGTTGTCAGGCTTGTCGCAGAGTATCACTTTGTAGTTATTGCTTGTGCATGAAAAACGGGTGTCTAGTTCATCAATAAGAGGACTATGCTGTACTATTATTCCAGATAATTCGGACTTATGTCACGAGCTTAGCACAGTGAACACCCTGTAAATTGTCCCAGTAAAGTTGTTGCTGCCAAAACAAATCAGCCAATTGAGAACAATAATACAAAGTTATTAAAACAACGCTGTTGCTTGTAGCCTGCGTATTCCAAATGAGAATATTACGTGTGGGAGTTGAGAAGAACTTTCAAACTTTTTTTGAGAAAGTTTGCTTTATCTTTTATACTTGTCGCCTGTATTAATCACTTGAAGTCTCCTGTCACCACAGTGGAAATGAGGGAGCCAGAAAGGCTGTGATTTTCACTTTGAAACATTAAGAACTAGGCTGAAATAGTCTGAGTGAGTATAACTGTTATTGTGGGTTATTAATGTAGACATTCCTTCTCATTTGAGCAAGTTGGCATGTTGTCCGCAGTGTGAATATATTTCGTCAAAATACTCATTGATCCTCATGGAGGACCCAATGGTTAACAAGGTATGGGCTTGGAATTTTAACTATATGTTTATAATAAACGTGGATGGGTAACGAAACCCCAATCACACAAGAACTTCCGTCAACATAGTACAAAACGGGTCGGAATTGGTGTAGCCTTAAGGGAAACAGCCCGGAAATGTGCACGAAATGTTTACCTGGCCGGTTGCTCTGCATCCACCGGAAGGGTCCTTCTAAAGATGGACCGCGTCTGACCCGACCATTTGGGCACTCAGACACACGTTTCAGATAAGTCTACTTGACGTTTAAGGGAGCCCATTATATTACAGTGCAAAGTGTTCACATCTATTTATTAATACGCAGTTTGCTACGGTACGCAATAAGCAAAGGCCTCCTTCGTTTTACCTTCATTTATGCTGATAATCGCCTTCAAGCCAATTGGAACAAACCAACTGCCATCCATGCTACCTGAGCTACCAACATTCTCCTCTATAGCAAACACTGGTTCCTCTTGATTGAAAAATGGTATAGGCGGTAAATCAATTCATCTCACAATATTAGGGTTTTTTTGAGTCGTCTACAGAAATAGATGATGGAAAAATGCACTGGCGCCGCGTTATGGCGCCACTGATAACGGGGAAACTGAGTAAGTGAACTTGTCGGGAATCTAGTAAGGAAGTCGAACAGTAGAACAAATTCACTAAAGGTATGGCGAGAACGCAAAGGGTTTGCACGTCTGTGTTTTATTTTATTATTATATAGAGAGCCTGAGTTTGCAAATAAATGACTGTAACGGATCCAGAAGGATTTAACTCGCGGATGCATGTCTGTGAAACCGAAAAGCGAGATATTCGGGGCATACACTGAACAGGTTTTGCCCCATTCATTTCGAAGAGCTACAAAAACCCCCGTTTATTTCCAATGATATAAACAAAACATAACTACCCAAATCCAGGGCAAACCAATGTATTTCTGGTATTGAGATTTCAACTTTAGCACGTTACACTTAGACTTATCGGTTCAGAATTCATGTGGTACTTTTTGAATTCTAGGCACTCTTGTCTAAATCCATCACCTATCATCTTCCTTCCTACAGGGGTTTTCGGCTGGCACTATATATCGATTCATCTCCCTTGGTCAACCAGCTTACATCCGGCGGGGATATTCAGTCGTCCGGGAAAGTCAAGGTGTTGATTTAGTTGAGGGCAATGAAGAAAATTCAGCCAAACAGCTTGAATTGCTTCGTTTTTTGTGTCTAGTAGTTTGGATGACTGCATAAGCCAGTTATTGCCTTGGTACAGAACAAACCTGTCACCCTGCAGCTACCGTTGTTGTTGCTCCCGATGCTTGGGTGAAAAAGTATTGCAGAACTAACTGAATCAATGGTTATGTTTCGCTTCTGTGGATTACGTCTTCCCACTTATGGGATCTTCGCATCGTAACGAATTGCAAATTTCAATCCTGTGTTTTACCACCTTCAGTTAAGATAGACTTATGGTTGGCTGATTTTGTTTACCTTGCCAAATTTCGACCGAGCCTTATAAGTTTTCACGGGATGGAGAGGTGGAACTTTGTGCTCATGACTGAAGAAGGCTTGACAAATTACCAAACGTAACCGTCTTGCGGTATTGACGTATAGCCGATGACAAATTCTTGAGCTTGTATCCGACTGGTCCAAGAGAATTTTCACCATCAAGGTAGATTATGCGTCTTATTGGACGTAGAAGGGTATGGGACTCCCTGATCCTGAATCTAGCCATCTTGCGGAACTATGCTATATCTCTGCTTGTGATTTTTTGTTCGCGTCTGTCTGTCACTTCTAACTGAGGTGTGCTAGTCTGCTTTTTGCAACAACTGTCGTCATGACCACGTCTTTGTGAATTCTGTGGGTTTTAGTTGTTTGTGCTTTTGGTTGGTTGTGCAAATAAATTAGTCATTTTGGCCTGCATCTTTCTCATCGCTAACATTTAGTGGACCGGAATGTCAGTTTTTCCCATTCCTGCATAAACGGTGGGAGACATTGTCGAAAGAGTCTTACCTCTATTGTTTAGCTCACCATTTATCACTTGTCAAAGTGTTCCAGCTTGTTTATAAGATGTGTCACTTCCTCGTCATAGGATTGATACTTTGGCCATGCAGATTGTGTCCTTGTTTTCATCTGCCCCTGTCTATCAAACTACAGTGAGTTGCACTCATGAAGTGCGTAGAAGAGATATTTGGGCTACTAGTATGTCCTTCGCTCTTCCTATTCCCATATGCAGTTGGGCTGCCACAAATGCTGAACAATAGGTTGGAAACGATTGATCGCGCAAGTATACCTCGTTCGTCACAAAACGGATTCGCTACACCCTATCCATAAATCGTGAGAACATTTGTTGCTTAGCTAAGTCAGTGTCTTTCATGTGTACGTTTCATTGGCAGTTATGAGTTTTTTGTTCTCTGTAAATGACGGATAAACAAACGTATACACAACTAAGAGCACTAAAGGGCTGGTGTCAAATTTAGTTTTGAAAACATGTTGAGGATTAATCAGAGTTTTATATGAACAGTGATCGATCCTCGTGGAGCCCCCGAAAATTATGAAGGCCTGCAATTTCACACACGCGAAGTCAGCGAAAATCAAAACCTATGTCCTCTAAACCATCCCGGACGTTTGATATTTCCAGTTTCTTTTTTGCAGAAATGTTCACCCAGAGGCTTTCAGACAAAATTAATCAGCACCAGTGTGTCCGACCTTCATAAAAATCTGGCTGAAAATCCTGACCGCGTTTGTCAAAGTAGTGTTTTGTATTTTTTCACAACATATCTCCCTGAAAAAGCTACTGGTTAGCGAAATACACTCATTTGCAAACACATTTGGTTTTGCGTGAGACTCACCTGGAACCCAGCTGAATCTCCAGTTTATGATGTTTTCAAGCAGCTGAATCTACTGCACCAGGCCGCCTCATGTTTCAGTTGGTACAATATTCGACATGTCGGGATACATGTATGGACGTAATACACTACTCATAAGGTTGCTGAAAATTCTTCCACAGCCCACGACCGGTTTCGCCCTTCTTGGGGCTCATCAGGTAGGCGCAGTCCCCGAGTTTCCGTCAATCTTGTGTTCTACTTGAACCCAAATTGCACGAAATTAGTGAAATACACTCATTTGCAGCAATGACAAATTGAGACTTCGGTGCTTCAAATAGTCACATTAGCTGCGGCACACCATTCTTTGTGGCTTGGTGTCTGGGCCACACCTTCAGTGTTGATTTGCCTGAAGTCGACCGACTTCCGATCGTTGGACGAGGGAGGGAATCAGTCAGTAAATACGAGTCGAACAGCTTCCACGTTTGATTCCAGAGGCTGAAGTCCGACTTGTCCGGAAGAAAAAGCGACCAGAGTAATTTCAGAATCCAAGACCCTTGCCCAAGCAAGGATGAAAACTACTCGCACCACTCCTTTCTGTAGAGTGGTGTGTCGTGCACCCATGCTACGAAACCAATTGTAATCCCAACAAGTTACTGCCTAGGCAAAAGTCAGGATAAGTACCTATCCTAATGTGTATTGACGATCAATGAACTGATATATAAAGAAGTACATGCGAAACTATGAATCAGAAAGCACGAAGGCAGTTCACGATGTATACCAAAAGCTCTCTGGTTGTACACTTAACAAGAAAAACTTTTAGTAATAGGGTCAATATGACCGACCAACAAATTGGGTGGAATGCAACTGAACACAACATTTTGACCACCTCTGCACCTACACTGCCTGCGCAATTGTTCAGTTTATCTCAGAAGCAGCAGGCATTGGGGTTGCTCGACAAAATACTTGTCTGGAAGTAAAATAGAAGCGCGCATTTTTCCTATCCTGTTTTGTTCGGGTTTGTCTGCTTAGTTTTATTTGAGCATCTAATTGCGTAACACGAAGCTGAAATCACACAAAGGCACGACCTATGCATATGATGCATGCCTAAGTGGCTTCATTTTTTATGTCAACTCAGGAAAAAAACAAAAGCTGCATTAGGTGATCGATAATTAATGCAGGTGATACGGGCAAGACGTGTGACCTCTGATATCTACCTGAAAATATTGAAACGCCGCTTGCTATCAGAGCCGCACTGTAGCATTTCAAGGTCTGTGTCAAAGCAAGTTGATCCTGGTGCTGAAGCATGCGTGCATCATATTGCTTACGAACTATGGATGATAAGCATCAGACTGATGCAACGAAAAACTAAACCAAACTTTGAAAGCTTTGAATTAAAATTTGAGTTTTGAATACCACATAGAGGTGGTGATTAGGGCAGCTGGTAATTTCTCTTGTCTGTCTGGGCTGTGTATTAGTGTGTGTTTCACAACAACCGTTAAGGATATCTAAATTCACGTAACTCATATCCGTATGCATTTGCTGTTGTGTCAATCAGGCTTATTGACGAGTCTAATGGAAATGGTTGTTTTTCAGCATGATATTTTGGTTCGACCGTGTCTGACTTTTAGGTTTGGGCGAGAAAAAGGTGAACAAAAGAATCGAAAAAGGTGAACTTTTTGAAAAAATATTCCTCACTACTGAAGCCGCAAGACATGCTCCACTTTAATTGGGCTGCAACAGTAAAACCCAAAACCCAAACCAACCAAACTATGGCCTGCGTTCAGACGGCGGAATATTGTTGGAGGATCATTGCGTGGTATATATATATATATATATATAT
>SJOL01007640.1:156203-187122 GCA_004794785.1 Opisthorchis felineus
ACCTTAGTAACTGGATCTTCATTGCCGCAACTATTGCTCTTCGAGTGGACCAGTGAAGGTGTACAGCCACATGCAGCTGGATAGTGAATGCCAGTGGAGGAATGTTTACCCGTTCCACCGATCGTCGGATGATGCTTGTTTAGGTAATCGATCGGCATGGCACCAAGTGGTCTACCACAGGTTTTGATCCGGTGCAGCAATTTGAAGAATTCGTCAATCCAATCTTCATTTTTAAAACTGCTAAAGATAAAACTCAACCAATTTTGGCAATCAGGATGTTCGGATTGAAAGCAATTTGTGTACTCGTCACTTTTCCTACTGATTTCCTGAATCGAGACAAAGCTGTCTTCTTTTGGGTAGCAGACCGTAAAACTTGGACAAAAATGCAATCTCACTGAGAAACGTTTTTGGGAATCTCAGCCGACTAAAACAGGTTTCAATGTGGATCACTAGCCACTAGCATCCCAATCAGGTGGATTGTCTTCTCTCTTCTCACCCGGCAGCTGATACACGCAATTCAAATTAGAGCATCCAACATAGGTACGAGTTATGCTGCTCGGCTAGAAAGTAACATTGAGTAACTGGAAACGTACAATTCAGAGCCATTGTGAGGACTCAACCTTAGATGATGGTGCCAACACCATAATAAACCTAGGTTGAATTCAAAGAAAAATGCTACTTCGGATCGCCGCTTTGGCCGCTGTTGGGTAAAGTGACTACTTGTTGACTACCAGTACTACTACTCAAGCAAATGGTTAAAGATGGTTTCCTTTCAAAAACGAGTGAGCGTATTCTTTACTATTAGCCCTATTCTAGTAAGCATTCATCAAGGCGATGACATCCTAATACACTCTGTGGCCAAAATTTTTTCATGCACAGTCCTCGATAACCTTAATATGAGAAGACTAAAAGCTCACAGGCAGCTGACCAAAGCAGACAGATATATAGGTGCAAAAATGAAGCTAGTGGGGATATTCATGAGATTCTTTGTAAGAAAAAGAGAACAGCGAAAAACTCACAGAACTACTCTTATTTGCATTAGGTGTTAGAAAAACTTATGCAGTCAGAACAGGGAGAGAAGCATGCTTTCAATGGTCCGAACTTCAGCCGTGGTGAGCTTATGGTGTTCTTGAATATTACTAGTAGAAATATGCTAGTGATCTGCTTTTTCTGATTCCCTGCTCTGTTTGATTTAGCTTCTGCGAATCGATGGCTAACAACTGAATTACTTTATAAACAACCACTTGTTTCACTCAGATTCCTGTTTCTGATTTACCACAATTAGTAAGTTTCCAGCAGGTTTCAAGCGTCTGTGGCGCTACCTGACTCGGAGATCCTAACTGGCGGGCCAATCGATCGACACAACCAGGACACTTACTGGATGTCGTTCGTGCCGTCGACCCAACCAATCATGTCACTCAAGCCTGAACACGTTCGCCTGTTCAGACGTGAAAATTCAAAAGCTTCCAGTGTGCTCTGTTGGAGTAGTGGTAAGACGCTCGCCTCGCATGTCAGGTGTGCATAGTTCAAACTCTGGCACGGTTAAGGATACCCACTGCTGATGGGTCCTAACAAGAGCGAAACTCGAGTCAAGTACTTCTCCCCTTTAATTTGGTTTCACCAAATTGATTGCATCAGGACAGCAGAAGGACCGTTCAAACAAGAGTGATATGAGCGTGAATTCTGCAAATCCCGCAACCACCCGAACTAATCATTTTTTGTTTTCCAAAGGATTGATTGTTTTCCGGAATCGATGATACTTCCCTCTGAAATCTAGTATTTCTCTGCCAAGTGTGGACAGGCATTCATTTGGCGTCCTTGTTCACGATCCACCTCAGTTGCCTCCCCCCAACCAGGGCTGTTTGCAAAAAAATCTCCAACGGTCGTGTGACTATCTGGCTCTTCCTCAATAATATATATATATATATAATATAGATAGTAGGTTGATAAGAGGTAAAGAGTTGTCTGAAAAGCTAGAGGGCATGAATACTTCGGGGGCATTGGCTCACTTGATTTTGGCTTGGCTCTGGATGGTACTCCGATATGTCCTATCCAAACCAAAGTGAACTGTTGGCTTCATTTATTTGAAGACTTTACAAGAACTGAGTTTTTTTTATAGAATTGCACCCCCGTTTCGGAATAGGGAAGTCTATTTCCAGTAAGCAACCTCCCAAAGTGAAGTACTGCTGGAGAAGATAGTGCTGACAAACAAGTAATTTGTACTGTATGGTACCAACAGACTTTCAGAACGAAAACAACAGCAATTATCAATGATGTGGAACGATTTTTTAACTATTCAGGGCAGTTGGATCTTTATGGTGGATACCTACAAAGGGTTACCATGTTCTATTTACAACCCTTCAAGAAATGCTACAGGAAACCAGCAGGGTAAAACGGCCAAGAACAGTCAGCGGGATCTGGTAAACTTATCCTGCCTACAGACCTACTGAACCAAAATAAGAAGCAAAGCAGGCCTTCTCTGTTCTGATACCGGTTAATAATTCAGTCAGTATTGCATGGACAGCAAGGGTCACTATGACTGTCGAGTAAAAATCCTCGGGCGACTGGCCTACTTCCATGTGTGATGGTTGACTCAATGGTTGACTTGAATGGCATACTTTCCTTTCACCGAAAGCAGCACAAAATGATTTCGTGGCCTTGAATTTGTGACGTGTACACTGGGGAAATTGTATTTAGCCATCGGAACACTGCTTTGGCTGGGTGAATGAGCAGGATTTAGCCGCTTCACCTGATAGAAGGAATGTTCCCTCCTCGATTCAAGCCATCTGTACATTCGAGTGAGTGTTCTGCCCCAACACAACACTTAAGGTGCCCGTGTGAGCCGAGTAGGGTTTTTTAATTTTGCTTGATATGATGATAATTGTATTCAACACTTGATGCGTGCAGAGATGGGTGTTGTACCTTTAGAGCAACCGCCTGCACAAGTGGGTTCACTGTGATCTGGCAGCCATAGTTCTCTTGAGGAGTATACTCCTTGCCCAGTCCACACAAAGTGTACGCAGGGAAGAGGTTGGTTCAGTCATTATACTACCAGTTAGGCAAATTCATGGGCTAAGTAAGGCTTTGGTACACTTCTTCACTCGGTTAAAGTTTCATCATCGCATTACTCGAGTAGTTAATGAGATCCAGTGATTCTCTCGCTCACGCTGTTATTGGTGCGAACGGAAACTTCGACGGAGATTCGGTACCTCGGAAATGAATGAAACAGGGTTTTGTGTGCCAGACACGGTAGGGATTGATTCAGTGTCAGCTTATGTGAAGCCTTCCTGTATCACCAAAAACAGCATTCAGTCGTTTGACCAAATGTTGCAACTATTTGAAAGAAGTTTTCCAAGGTCACTCCCAGTAAGCACCAACCGTGGCAGACAATGAAACAATTGGTCCCGAAGATCAATGCTTGTTCAAATGGCGGAGTTTTGTGAAATACGACGAAAAGCCGAGACAAAAACCTAGTTTCTGAAAGACAGTTAAAACTTTTCAAAATTCAGTAAATTATGGGTTGAGTAGACCTGGTTGCATGCGGGAACTAATTCAGTTCCCTTGATCAGTAACAAATCACACAATTCTGAGCGATAATTCCCGGTTTCCTCTTGAGATCGTGGCCTTTTCAAAAAGCCCAAATGTTCGATCGAGCATTATGGACTATTTTCTTTTATTCCTTAGCCCAATTTCCTCTGTTTCTACCCGTTACGCTGACAGTTCCTAACACTCGGATAATGAACGATAGATTTTTTTCCATTGCAATCCACGCTGAAGAACATTTTTTAAGGTTGTTTCCTAGTATGTTTGACGAATGGGTAGCCTCCCTGTCCCTCCCAGCTTAAGTATTGCTTAAAATTCCATTGTCTTATTTGCAGATTGATAATAAATCACCCAATTATTGTTGAATATCTCAGTTGAATTTTAACATAAGGTCCTCAAGTTGGAAACGCTGATTAATCTAACCGTTGGACGTCCGCTGCTATATTCACCGTTTCAGCTGAAGGCAGCAATTTCTTATGGTAGGGGAAACGATCCGCCTCCGGCACATTTCTGCTTAAGAAATTCAAATAGGTCTAAGCTCTGAAAAACCCCGTCACAAATCTGTTTTCTCATCGGGATGTCGACAATGCGAACGTTCATTTGCGAAAATGCACCACGCACCATGAGTTGATAAAAAAAATGTGAAACGTGTGGTGTTGAGGAGGGTCTTTCTTCTGATTTTACGACAGCCGTTCTCAGTCCAGTTAATACCTGCTGTGGGGTGGCTCAAAAAATTTCGCTTATTCCTGAGCAAGAGCCCAGATTTTGTGAGATAAAAAGCGAACAACATACCATTATGGTAGTTCTGCTTTGACAAATCTTGTGGCACTTTTATGGATGCCATCGCGGTCACTCATCTGTCAATGGAGACTGAGCTTCTTTTCAGTGAAGGTTATGTTATCCTATCACTTTGGTAGTTGACGTGTTATTTGACTAACTCCAGCATACGATTGATGTGAATTGTTTCAGTCCGGAGCAAATGATACAGTTTCCTGCTTGGGATAGACTGAAACAAGTATTCTGAACCTCGATAGCATTTGCACTCAGTGTCTGTTTTTGTCTTGATAGCCGTCAGGTGAATCCTTTATGGCTACCTCTGACACTCAGCTCTCACTAATTTTTGTTTGCTCTTGAGCATGGACAGATAAATTGCGGATAGTATTTTTAACTAAATCAGTTACTTTACTACCATCCTTTATCCCGATATCATTTCCATCCTGGCCGCTATTTGCCCTGCTGAAGCTTGGACAGTGAGCAGTCAGGTTCGGATGACAGGATTATCCGAATGCGTCATTCGCCGGACCGCTTCATAACGTACACATCTTGCAAATTTTTCATACGCCTTGGCATTCAGTAGTCAAATATAACGTGGTGTTGGTGTATGCTGTTAGCACCTAAAAATCCGATCAGTGTCTGAATTATATAGCATGCAGCTCGAACCAGTAGCCGTCAATGCTTCCTGCACCCCAGAGGACAACTCAAATTTGGTTGCTCATGTATTCAGTAAGTTATGTTCCAAATTTCCTGGCCTAACTGTAAGCTTGGTTGTGACTTTCGAAAAAAATGGTGTAACTTAGGTACCACTTTGCTCAATATACTTGCATTAGCTTTTTACGTTAGATTCCTGAAGCTGCCTCTGTAGCTCTTCAACTAAACCAAAAGACACGGATTTTGTTTGTCAGTGGCAGGAGCCCAGGTTGACCCAACTCATCAGTCAAGTCAGCTTCGTAAAAAATCCAGTGTCATTCGCCTGCTTTCTACAAGCATGCATTTAACAATCCGGCTTCACTCAACTCGGGTCCCGGTGACCAACATGGAAAACTTGAGTGCCAAACCTACTTGCTCATGGAACCTTCTGCCATTTTGAGCATAATGGTGAGTCGCGGTTTGAGATCAGTGATGTAGCCCTATGTACGGCAAAGTTAGAAGAGGAAAATATCCATCATTGTTGCTTATTTAATAACAGATCAACAGCTGAATAATCTTGAGGGCATCGTGCTCCACCAGAGTGTTTACATCTTCTTATCAGAAGGTTCACACAGTGGGTTCAAATTTGTCGACGTAAAGTTAATCGCAGTGGCTGATAACAGCTGATAACCTACCAGCGTGCTTTACAATAGAATAGAGGATTTAGAGGGAAGGTACATTTCATAAAAAAGGAACCCGAATGAGCCAAGCCACTTCCTGTGACGCATCGCTTTATAACGCGATAGAATAATTTTAATTGTGAGAATCCACTAAGTGCACTTAGAACAGGCGAACTGACTTCTGATTCACACTTGACCTGAGGTTAGAGTAGCGGGGACTAAGGATCTCC
This sequence comes from Opisthorchis felineus, assembly GCA_004794785.1. Classification (NCBI taxonomy): domain Eukaryota; kingdom Metazoa; phylum Platyhelminthes; class Trematoda; order Opisthorchiida; family Opisthorchiidae; genus Opisthorchis; species Opisthorchis felineus. Next base: position 162,064 of record SJOL01007640.1, read on the forward strand.
AAGAGTGACTGAAAGTTTTCCACATTGGTGACAACAGAACGACAACCAGCAAAGCTGCAAACGCCCGGCGGAACATACTCTGAAAGTCATCAGGACAACAGCCGTCGGATCATAAGTCAACTCGCAGCTCGGCACCATCATAGCCAAACAGCTGTTGGACTCAGGACGGCGTAGTCACTCACTGTATTCATTCGAATCTGTCGAGCATCACAGACCATAAGTTTTTAGCGACAAGTAAAGCTCCGTTAGTCAAAGCACTTTTCTTCCCTCTGTGTGCATTAAAACTGCTGAGGCAAGTGATTCGTTTACTCTGGTGTTGATCACAGGAGCCGTGGAAAACAACCACTCAGTGTCTGTCCAATATTGCTCCTACTCTTTATTGTATGAAATCTATACTCTACGCTTAGTAAAATAAATACCGGAGCCAGTTAATCTGACGCAACCTAGTACTCATTTGTCGACACGCGTGCCATCTGAAAGGTCGGGCGGCACCTGTGCCACACACTCAAATGAAGAATGTTGCAAAACGAGAGACACTAAGCCTGTCGTTTACATCAACGTAAGTTGTAGATGAGTGCATTTCGCCAACATGCGCTGTTGACATTGGGGAAGCAAACAGTTTTTCTTCACCGGAATGGAATCGTTTCCTCCAACAATCGAGCACTGTAATAAGAGAAAAGTCAGAAAATGCCAGGTTGCCGTGATGTTGCAATCATGTCAGAGGATTCGTTAAGATGGAACAAAACTAATGCCTTCTCGCGCATGAGACAATTTAATCAATGACCCACAGAGGAAACTCTACTGGCTGGACTAGTGAACTCTTTCCGCGCCGGCTCAAACGATAAAATAACGAATAGCCGATAAAGCACATGAAATTGCCTGGGTGTCGAGCAACGACAGCACCGAGTAGATGCGAATCTACTGTTTTCTGAATTCCACGTTCATATACGAATTAGAGCTGCATGCCCTGGTACTATGAAACACCTTGCAGTGAGGATTAAAACAGATCCCCATGAACGCTGTTGATGGTCTATCTACAGTCAGAAACAGAACTCTTAGAAGTCGCCTTCCACTAGTTTTTTATCTGTTTTTTTAGATCTCAGCTGAATGGGGTGGACCCCGGTGGTCCAAATGGAATCCTTACAGTTCTTCTCAGGCACTGCATCCTTGCGGAATACACCTTCTTTCCTCTCTCGCCTGCATGTTTAGCTCCTTTCCTGAAATATAGTTTCAAAGGACTCTAAAATAGGTATTGCCGAAAGATTAGGAAACTGGTGATCCACAAAAGAGTTCCCCAACGGAAAGGAGCGCTATCATGCCGAATCTCTTAGGCGGTGTTCGGTCTGATTTGTTGTGTTAGGTATTATCTAGGTTAAGATGTGTTATAAATAACTGCTACTTAGTGTAACTCGACAGTTGTGTTAACTGCCGGTTCACCCAGCACTTACATTGTGCAGCGGGATAGTCACGGGCACACACACCAAGGATAGCCGCACCGAACATTTACGCATGAATGACCTTGTTCAGTATACACTGTTGTTTGTCACGTTGTTTTGTTTACACGATGAATTTCAGTTCTTCTACCTGTTTATACACGCAGCGTCTGTTTCGTTTGCTCTTAGCTCTATATTAGACAGTCCACAGGTCGGGCAGTCGACGGCGAAGTAGGTCTTACAGCACTGTCGAATTCAGTGTTAGTTTGCGACCGTTAAATTTCACCATCGTAGGGGATCGCACTGATGTCCTTCTCTTTTCTCTATTTTCTCTCTCTGTATTTTTCTCCAAGTTTTATAATAGTTAGAGGGTGCATGGTAGGGTTTAATTCCAAAGCGTTCGGCACGGATAGGGATGACATTGTAGGGATGATCGTCGTCCAACCTAATCTCCGTAACTAAGAACCTTATCTTAGTTGAAGTCCCGGTTAAATGCTCCTAACATCGTTTTACTAACGGTGACTCTGAGAGTTATATACATCCCCTAATATTTTTAGTCGTAGTTTGGACTGAAAAGAACTGAAGGTGGCTTTAGTAAACATACTAGGACAACTTAATGTGAGTTTGAAGGCCTTACTTGTGGGCCTTAGTATGATAGCAGTATGATAGCAGTTACCCTAATGGACATAGTTTTCCATGTGACGCTTTCATGTGATCTAGTTCATACATTTTAGTGCAGTTGAACTCTACTATGCCAAGGACAAGATGGTCACGCTTTTTGACAATAATTAGCGAGTATGCTTGAGTCCATTCTTCCGAAATGCCCAAAAATCGAAATAGACTGACCCATTGAACCTAGCTAATGCCAGTATTTTTAGAAAAAAATTAGTCATGTTCCAGAGGTCCACAAGATCTTCTTGAAGCAGAGCTACGCGGTGAAATATAGATTTCCGTCGCAATTCTTGGTATTCAACGTGAATGCAGAGGTACAGCGTCCCCTGCGGCTTAAACTGGCAATGGCCGGGAGTTACGCACAAACACATCAGTTCTGGGCGAATGTTGTCATATCTGGAGTGGTTATCAGTCATAAATCCCGGAGGAAAACGTGTTGTAAACAGTTTTCATGTATAGATCGTAATCACTGCTGTCTTATCTGGGTAGTAACTGGGTTACTCTCAACCGGCATAACTGCAAAATGTCGATAGGTTCACCAAGAGCTGAATATGCATTGGCATTTGAGCGTTGTCACTGAGGTTCCAGCTACCGACTCCGCCCAAACCTCAAGGAGCCTAGCTTGGTTCGTAATTCCAAGTCTATTCAGACCGCCGGTTAGGCATTTTGTTTTCCGTCTTTAAGAAGCCTGTGTTGTATCACATTGTAATGAATTACTTTGTATTTCCGACAAATACTCATTTGCATGCTAATTTCGGCTGTCGAAGAGTTTTTCACTGCCTAATGAGTAGGGTATTAAGTTTATACTTAGTTTGTCATGGTTTTACGTCAGTAATATTTTATTATATATATATATATATATTTCGTATGTTGATCTGAAAATGGACCTTTCTAATATTCTAGACATTTTGAAGTCTTAGATCTACAAGGGTGCAAGAAACGATTTCCCGTGACCGGCAGTGCACAGGCGGGACTGGTTGTTGGCTATTACCAGCAGCCCAATCGAGTGCCCCGCAGCTCAGCGTAAACCACATGTGTAGTTACCTACACGGAGGTCCGCCGGCATAGTACGATGTGGATAGTAAGTTTAGAAACAGATGCCAGCCCACAATTAACTCGTCGGAAGAGAGTAGACAGAAAAATCAGCCTAACATGCGTTTTTTAGGTGGAGATCTGCAAACATAGCAGCCGGAGTGGAAAAGACTCCTTCACCTTGCAGCATGCATAAACCTCTCTGGTCTGTATTTCCAATAAAGTCGACCATGGTGGAAACGTAATCGTAATTTTGTTTGAAAAGTTTCTCCCATAAATGCCTGTTGTATGTTACAAACCAGCGATCACGGGCTTTCACCTATAAAATAAGTCACATAAAGCAGTGAAGCTGCTACATCAAGTGAAAACTAAAGTTAACTAAAATTAAATCAAATCTACTACCATCATTGAAACACTGACAAGCTAAAAGTTAGCTGCTGGATATACGCCAATAAGCAGGATGAAACGATTTATGCGGAATATCAGTTGCTAAACCAGCTGGACCTTTTTCAACCTATAAACATCCGTTGATCTCCATAAATCGATGCATGAAATGTAGTTCTCCAGAACATCCTATTGTTTCCTTCTCTGTCCACCACCTATACTATTTGTTGTAGGAGATCACTCTTCAGTGCCCTTCCCTGCGCAAGTTTTCGTTAAAGGTGGAGTTTTCCTCCCAACGTTGACTTATTTGAAACTGAGCTATCCAAGGAAACCAATTTTACAATAACGCCCTAAAGGCTGAGGACGGTGTACCACTATCATTATACTCATTACGAATAAACCAGGAGCTAAGGATGATTCGCCTGAGAGAACATAAATTCTAGCAGAGAAAAGCAAAATATTAACTCGCAGATTCTCACTTTTGTGAACCTCTGCTGAAGCAGGGTTTTCCGTTGAAAAATGCAGCTGTTTCTCCGCTGAAGCAAGTCAGTGTTGCACAGGCGTTCCGCTAGATGGGAACTCCTTCCAGCCAAGAATTCACGCATGAAATCTAGCTCAAAATCTTCTAATATCTGGAGGCTCTCTATTCGGGGCATCCACTCTCCCGCGAGCTTGCCAGTAATTCATGTGGTCCATTCGAATATCTCAGTGGTGTGATATCGGCTCTGTTGATATACACATTATAAGCTCCCTCATGCTTCTGGTTTAGTTGCATTGAAATCAGGGATGAACCAAAATCTTTTGTGACACAAAAGATTCTGAGGAGCATCTGATTTGAGCGGCATGATATTTTGCCCATTTGTGTTTCCCCAAATCTCAATCGTCGCTACATTTGCTTTCATTCTGCCGAAAAATTTCTTCACATCTATCCGTTTGCGTCGCCCAAAACTTCAAATAAAAAACCGACCACTGACATTTTAACTTGATAATATATGGTTGTAACCTAATTCTAAATTTTGAAGAAATACATGAGGACTATGAGAAGCCATCCGGGTAGTTTCTCAGCTGTCGGCTATTTAAGAATCTTTCAGAGTGACTGAGGATGACGAAATCAGACAAATATCTAAAATTATATATTTCAACATTACTTAGGATTTGGAGGCTGCATTTCAACAGACAAATGATTTGGCCACTTAAAGATTCGGTTGAACTAAGCTGATGAAAGTGAGAAAGTGGGAAATCGATGTTCCTAAGGTCAGTTGTCTTGTCATAGACTGACACGAGGCACTCAACTTACAGAGCAAATTTTCTGCTTGTAGTAATTATGCACAAAGATAAACGCCTGCTTTTGTTTCTAATGACACAACTCAGAAATCCCAGCATAGAAGTAACAGATAAGTTGGCAAACCTTTCACACCTACCTGACACCTAGTGTACTATTTATCCATTGTTTACAGAGGCAGAACCCACTGTGGATCATGCCACTTTATCGTGTCCATCAGTCCAGTCTACATCACTAAAGCTACATAAAGCATTTTTGTTTGGAGTATTGTCACTGCAAATTAACTTTGCTAAAACAAACTCAATATGCGGTGAGTCTTTTATTCGGAGCAGTGAATTGGAGAGCAGAATTTGTCATATGACAGTATTGCTTCGTCCATAAATCATAATTCTTTGCGTTTGATCACGTTCCATGTGGGAGGGATGAAAACGATGCAAAGGATACAAAAGTTACTTTACTGGAGTACACACGTTCGCACGAAGAGCGAATAAGTGGGGGTATTGCGTAATAATCTCCAAAGTCTTCATTATGTCAAAAACAATTAGTTTCTCCAGTCCCATTAAATTTTATATTATTTCACAGAAAATGTTATCACGCTTGACTGATAGTGGTTTTAACAGCTTATTGGGAAAAGTCGAACAAAACGTTTTCTACTTTTGGATCGTTTTGAAGAGCTTAAATAACAATCCACTAGGACAAGTTCCGTCAAATCAAGTCGTTTAGCCGGAAAATACTGAAAAACGTTTTCATCAAGAGAAGACAGAATATTTTCTGTGTTTGTCATTGCTGGTAAATTTTCAGGTGAGCGTTTTAACGGGCGTGTAAAAAGTGCACATGCCCAAGAAAACGTATAGGAAAAGTTTACCAAACTGGGACCGGAACTAATGCGCGTAAATAACTGGAGAATTCAGGCAACACCAGGCCGCACCTTCAAAATTTCACGTTTAAAACAAAAGCGAAAATTCCTCCAAACAAAGATTATATGCCGGGACTCTGGTGTATAGAAGAACGCCAAAGTTTTTCAAGGACATGTGAGAAGGCAATTTTGTAGTTTAATATGTAGATGTAAAACATCTTGCAGAATCGCGTTGAGATGATTTGATCAAGCCTTGGTTGGTCGATTTATGAGGGCATCAATGAGAAGAAATTGGAGATGCTACAGTCTCTGATGACAATGAAGTCAACCTTCAACGGTCCACAAAAAACTGCGAATGAGCAGTTCAACACTATACGCAAGGCAGCCACAAGAATAAAAGATTTGATTACAGTAAGAGGCGTTTGTAGATAAGACAGTTCCCGGGACTTCAGAAATGTGTTTCTTACTTTATCATGCCGGGGCAGATCGGAGGAGGACTTGATTCTGGGGTATTTACCTCACTGGTTGTAAATCATCCAGATGCTGACCACTTCGAATTGCAAACACAATCTCGGTGAACTTGCCTTGAATCGGGCCGAGGGAAATTCTTTGAAACCTCGACTGGGTGTCAGGATACCCTGTCGTAATAGATTAGAATTTGCGGCCGCAGAACAAGCTCTGCCAATGGCGTTGTCGTCAATAATTTTCTTACATCGCTTGAGTAGTAAAGTTGCAAAAAGCCTATGAAAAATGTAAAAATATATATGTAAATGTAAAAAAAAATCGACAGACCGCACACAGCTGCCACTGTGGCCAGTGTTTTCCACCAGTTTGTACATATTACTGAGAGCTAATGAAATAATTGAGCAACGGTAGAACGGGAACATTCATATATGTCCCTTGAGGCCTTTGTGGGAGTATAGCCCGATCAAATGAAGCAAAGAGATAACTAGAATCTATGAAACAATTGCGAACACAACTACTTCGGCCACCAAAGCTCCTGGAATCCGACTTGGTAAGCAAGCGACAGTATTCTTTTTGTTCTCATTTTGTAAACCAGTAATATACGTCCCAAGAGGTTCTCAGCAAGGTTTTCGGATAATAACCAGCAGAGCCTCCTACAACTTACCCAAGACAGATGTGCATGATGTAGAACGGTATTTTGCAGAAACACAGGGAGACGAGCTGATTTTTGGTTTTGTTCTGGAGGTCTTTCATCCTATGACGACATATGGCTTTTTGTGGAGACGAGTGAGACGGTGGCAGGTGGAAACAGAAAGGTTGGTAATACCGTGCCTTGAAACCAAGGAGGTCTCATTGTTCAGTCCACTGCTCTGAAAAAAAATGGTCCATTAAGTTTGTCTGAGACTGGTATTAGAGAGGAGACTCAAAGCTGTCATCCGTTCACACTCCATGTAGGAAGCCCGAAACTTCTCGTCATACTTTTGCTTTTGAAAATGAGAATTTTGATGGTCAAGTAACTTGTAAGTAGTATGGATACTCAGTAGTCGGATGAAAAGACGAAGTATGCAGGTGGTTCATTAGCATATACTCGTGTTTTCAGCTGGAAACCGCAGCCACGGGGGCGGGATCATGTATCAGAATGGTAAGTTGACAGCTGACTTCAGATTCCAATTAATTTCATACTTGGTTCTTGGGTGCATCATATGGAGATGGTTACATGGTTCAAAGATGCCACCAGGATCTCTACCAATCTCAATAGACAGAGTAGATTCCCTCACGTAGTATGGATAATAAAAATTTTGGGAAATCGCCTGCTATCTACTCAGCAGGGAACTTAATCTCACAAGTTTTTGATTCTTTGAAAAATCGCCACGTGAACGGTCAGTCAACAACATGAACTGCATGGCTGAAGGATAGGTGCAGCCATATTGTACCTACGGGCAGTTTATCACAATCTGACTGCCTACCTTAAGGGAAGTGTGCTGGTAAAAGTGATGCTCCGAAATAGTACTGTTTTCAATCCTCTTGGAGATTCTTGAGGTACTGATGATTCGCCACAAGGATGGATGAACTTCGCAATGCTTCTGGACTCGCCAGCATGGTTTGCAGGTCTGCGTCAGCCAGCAGGAATATGGCTGCACGCTTCCGTATGATTTCACAGAGCTCCCTGCAGTGGTGCTGCTTCAACATTAGTTTTCAGTTGGTTGTGTCGCAAATAGCCATATAGATTGTACTGCAACCCAGCTGTATTTGATACCAATCATTACAGGATTTTCTCTGCACAAAACAGAACCCAGCCTGTCTGACCTGTCTGCCTGCAATGTAATCTACCAGTTCTCCTACAGATGGAGAAATATGCAATCAGGACAGGTCATATCTAGCGAAACGCGTTGAAAAACACATTTCAATGCACATAACATAAATGTTTTCAGGACGGCTTCAGGTCACCTCGTTCTCCTGCTTTGCTAACAGCCAGTCACCTCCTAAGTAGTGCATATCAGAATGAGCCGGTTAGCTTATTCTGGCTCTTTTTGCATAAAAAAACCCCTAGGATTTATCAACAAGCGAAGTGCTCCGGATCGGATCAACCCAGCCCTATTATGTGCACCTGATATTGAACAGGTGGATTGCAGAAATCATCCGGTGTCTGTTCAACATTGCTTCTTTTTGATGCTTGTTTTAGGCCTACAACTGATGGGGGTGAAATAACTTTAAACAAGTGGTGGGATATACCCTCCCCAACTCTAATGATATTAAGAGTATGCCTAATAGTATCCAGAATGTACTCCCTTGTACCGTGGGTAAAATCCCAAACGCGAACGTTCCAGCTCAATAATGCATAAGGAGTTCATTATTGTAGTGGTGTGATTAGACAAAGAGATGCAGTCTGATCAGCCTGTGGTTTCTGTGAATGACAGAGGACACAACTAAGCATTCAATTTAGCCACGACCAAATTCTCATAAAACCAAATGACACCGGCCAGAAGATGAGCAACACTGATCAGCATCGATCAACACTTGATCAAAGCTCCAAAACATTTTCACATCACCAGCAATCTATAAGTAGCACAGAGGAAAAATGAAATTCACCCGATGAGTGAAATTTCCATCTGAGAAATTCTCACCCGAGGAGCCACTTCGTCAACACCTGTGGCCAGGTGAGGTGATTTTAGTGATTGGAGGATGAGCGTTACTCTATCCTGTCAGTGCGAGTTAATCACGGTGCTGATCAGCCGCTCGCGGCCGAACGGTTAAATGTTCAAATTACTGGTTTTGAGGTCGCGGGTTCAAAACTTCATGGATTTGGGTGAGATACACACTGTTGATGATTCCCAATGAGAATGAATCAACTGTACAATGCTTCCTGTCTTTTCGGCATAGGTTGGCTTGGCCTACTGGACGAAAACTTCATTGGTGTGACATTTTATGGAGGTTTTTTACCGGAAGATGTTCAAAGAATCGCCAGGCCTGGTATCAAGCAGGTAATGCGCTCATAAGAATCTAAATGCGCTCTGATTCCCCTGCTGCTTGTAGCCTGTGGAATGTTGCTACGCTACTTGGGAGTGCCAGGTACTGCTAGAAGTTTGTGTTTCTCTCTGGACGGGTTTCAGAGGATGAGCCCCAAGAAGGGCGAAACCGGTATTGGGTTGTCGAAGAGTTTTCAGCAACCTCGTGAGTAGTGTCCTTCATGAAAATATACTGCGATATCTCGAATATCATACCAAATGAAACATGAAGCGGCCTTTGTACAGCACGTTCAGTTGAAGAATATCATAAACCAAAGATCCAGTCGAGTTTCCAGTGAAAACCAAATAGATTTGCAAATGAGTGTATTTGTCGAGGTGAATGGTTGTTTACTGGATGCAAGAAGGGACTGTTACTGAACAAACAGACATGCTAATACAATAAAGTTGAGCAGTGCGGTAACTAATTTGAGGCATGTAATACTAATCCCCAGGTTTCCTTGACCTTTTGGGAAACAGTTACGAGATTTCATCACCCGGAATAAATTATGCACCCACTACTTTTCACAAAATACTACTAAAATACTGCGACTAAAATAGTATTCTTAAGAGCGACAAGCCTGTAGACAGTCGCCCACGTGCTTCATCCTTCTTAAGTCTCATCAGGTAGACCATGTTCTCGGGGTTCCATTGATCTTATTTCGTACGCGAGTACCAAATTATACACACGCTGCTATAAATGCTCATTTGAATCCCTCACTTTCACCATTAGATGGTGCTATTCAGTGATAATATTAAATGCTATCTGGGTCAAAGGTGGGCAGGGGTCAGGTTGGGGTTCATTTCCCATTAGAGACATGAGATAGACAAAGCTGATGATTCTCGCCTGGGGTGAATTAATTAATTAAGGATACAGTACAGGTGTAAAAGTTCTAGAAGATTCCAATTTCCTACACATCATAAGTGGTTACAATTTTTAAATCACTAAATGTTTGTTAGTCATATGAGCATTTGCTGTTCGCCGGGTTCCTAGACGTATATAAAAATACGGGCACAAATTTTACACAGAGCCACTTTGCGTGCTACACGGCCCCTCAACGTGGACACTCCCCACTGCGTGCATCTGGGTTCACATGCTTATAGGCATCCAAATTACCTCCCTTATGGTTAGTTAAGCATTCACGGAAATTTCCTAGGGCTACCTGTGACCAACAAGCGTCTATTTAGAGTTTATAGAAACATTATTTAACTTAGACAGGGGATGCTGCCGCCGTAAAATTTTGAACGGTGTTACAGAAAATTCTGTTCCGAGGTTAGGCACCATTTTCGACTCCCTGATGCATTTTTCCACACTGGCCGACGAACCTGTTTGTTTTTTGTGGTCATACGTTGACTTTGGACTCCGCATCGCAGTACCGACATTTCTTACGGATTAATTTCCTCTTAAGTATTTTACGCTTGTTTTTCGTCTATGAAATGAATACACACTAAATTGGACGTTAGAACCACCACCCCCCTCAAGAGACTGATTTTCTGATCGACTCAGGGCATCCCATCACATATGTAAACAAATGATAGCCAGGCGTTATCTTGTAAATGTGGCTTGACAATAACGCAATACAAAGCAGGCCTCAAACTATACTTTTGTGAATCTGAAAGCTGATTAAAATACCACATGCCAGTGCTCACACTCATTTATATTACCAGGACCTCATTGCGAACGATACCATATGGAGTCCTGACACAATTTGACAGAATCGTGAGCAGAAGTGTGAGTGAAATTATCCCACAACAGAGTTTAACGTCGAACATCTGGTGACCAGGTGTTCTGTGACAGATGCGTGCCTCTTGGGCTGCCACGCATCCTCAGCAACTTGAGGCAATTGTAGCGAATTAGTCAGCAAGCTGGTAAGGGAAACAAGTATTTTGTTTTTACTGTGCACAATGTTATCAAGCTGGACGCAACAACGGCCAATCGCACTTTGCGATTTGCGATTTTTTTCATTTTTCAAAAAAAAATTAAGTACCGGGGAGAAATAGATCAGAGTTAATGAAACTGAGCCAAGTCGCAACAGGTGGGCAGTAAGGGGTAATGTGTAGAGGAAGTAAGACACTTTTTCTTGAAAAAACTATTCTGATGGTGGAATCAGTTGAATTCCAGCTGAATCGCTCGTTTATAAGGCTGTTCAAATGAATGTGCTACACAGAGGCCGTCTGTTGTCTCAAATGGGAAGATGTCCAATCTATGGCAACACATTGTCTAGACACAACACGCTACTCACGAGGTCACTGAAAACTTTCCGACAGCCTACGATCGGTTTCACAGTTCCCTTGGCTCATTAGGTGGGCGCAGTGCCCTAGCTTCCGTCAGCTATAAATTTTGATAGAATATGTACGGTGAAACCAGTCCTTTTAACAATTCGGAAGGGAAACAAAATCTAAGTATTAAATTGCCCTTCCATATGTAGTTCCGGCTCATGTTGGATCCAAACAAGATTCAAATTTGTTTTCCGCATTTGCTGACGTCCATTTGTACTGAAATTAAAGATTTTTCATCATGAGTATACCTACCTAAATTCCCTGACAACTCCTTACTCCTTAGCTCAAGTTTCAGCTTGCTGAAAGGAGACCTTAGACAAAGTTTGAATACGTCGCTCGATTTGTAAACAAAGTCAGCGTAGACTCGACATTCAAACGAGTTTTGAATATTTTTTGCAACGCGGATCAACAAACAACGTTGATATCACCTACACCTGTAACCTTGAAATCGGAAGTACATTCACCCGGAAGTATTGGGTTGAGGAAGATTATGAACCACACGTTCAAACAGATCTCGTATCTCACGTTAACCAATGTCCCACGTGCAACACGAGTCATTTAGCTTGCTTAGCCTTTGTTGTTTGGGCAGAAAAATTTGACAGAAGGCCAAAATATAGGCATGCTGGGTTCCAAGCTGGGAGAAACTAGTATTTCAAGCTTGTCTGCAGGGGTTATAAGTTCAGTAGCAGGAACAATAACTTCAAGAGCGGCAGATCCAGTCGCCTCAATCTCATGCATTGTTGGTCGATCGGTTAGCACCACACGAAATAGAACAAAGGACTGAGGTTAAAAATTTCCCGTCTGAATGTGGGACAGACAGGTCACAAATGAGGAAAAGGAAGTCAGTGGGGCCGGAAGAAACAAGATATGGATATCCAGTTAGGCTTATGCAACTTAGAACGTAGCCAATGCATGTTGCATTCCTTGTCAGTACAGAGGGACAAGTCTATATCTCCAAGATGGAGGATGCGGGAAAGCCTTCTATTAGGTAAGGTTGCTTCAACGTGTTCAAAAGCGATTGAAGAAAATTATTAACTCTGTAGACTACGGACTTGGCCACTGAAACAGTTATCAGCGTTTTATTATCCCTCATAACAGGCGGCTTGTGTGATCCTAGCTACTTTGTCAGGTGGGCCACCACTATTCTCTGCAATGTACTGGGTGCTTGGAAGGCGCAAGCTTGTAAGAAACACACGTTTACACGCGTTAAATGTATGCTTTGAGCAGGATATTACTGGCCTCACTGAAGAGAACATACGATCCAACAGACTAATGTTTCTCGATCTGCAGGCACAAATCCCCAGTTGTGAATGGCATAGTGTTACTGTGGGTAGGTTCCGTTGCAATTTTTTCACGGGGAAAATCATAATAGCGGTTCAAAAGTGCTTAAAGAAATGGATCACTTGATATGTCTGAACAAAGATAAGACTCTCAGATAAACTGGAAAGTTGAAGATCATTGGCGCAAGAGTTAAAAACATACAGGTGCAAGACCTTCACAGTAAAGGTCCTTCAGGTGCGGCAACATTTCCAGTGAAGTAAGTCAACTAAAACGACTCCCTCCATAAATCTCCCATAATTCCTTACCCTATGTTGTGTAATGTTCATTAAGTAATTACGTAATGCGTAAAACAGGAGTAGCGGATTTCGAGGACCGCGTAGATATTTGCAGCGTAAACAGTAAAACAATAGAATGTCTCACTGAATTCAGCCTTGAAAATATACGGATTCGATGTTAGGCGGCAAAGAGACAACTGTGTGCTCCAATGGAACCGGAAACTAAATTGTCTGTACCAAAATATTTTGTCTCTTGCTGCATCGCTGGAATAGTAACAAAGCGTTAAACGTCAATTTTGGCCAGAGATTTACTTCCATATCTGGGTATTAAGAACATGGTACGCCATGACGAGTTTCCACTAACTACTCAGGTCGATCCTTATAAAATCCATTGAGAGGAATATTCTACGCTCACAGAGCAATTGGACTAAACAGGGCTGTGATATATAAACTGGTGTTTTCCAGCTTGAATGGTAGCTGGATTCTTGAATAAGAAGATGGATTTCAAAGTCAGTCAAATCAACAGTAACGGAGAAACGATAGATCAGACGTTAAATAAGCTGAGGAACAGCGCTGTGCTACAAGGTTCATAATGAAACCTAGGTCAACGGTCATTAGTAGATTGCTTCAGAATGAGTTTGATTGGACCAAGGGGTCACTAACAAGCGAAAAGCACAAAGAGAACAACTTCGAAGATGTAGAACAGAAGTAAACTGACAAGTAGCTCGCAAATGCCTGGGAAGGTAGGACGATGATGGTGCACAACAACTCACCGAATCAGAGGGCTTTCGAACAAGGTACGAGTGAGAACGGTCGGGCCATAGAAACCAGAGCTACGCAAAGAAACATCTGTTCGACTTTTCCGCCCAGGGTGTCGCTCCCTCTTGGAAAAATAGCTCAGCAAAGGGGCAGTTATAGATTGTGGGCAGACCCAAATCCAGACGGTCGCACAAAAGCTGGAAAGCGTATGTGAATAAATGTTTGTCCAATTGTCTGGTTTCTTGTCACATTAAGACTTTCTCACCATGCATGCAGAAGTGAGCTGCATGCATTCAAATTGTCTGACAAAACCGTTGTGTATCATAAAAGTTTTGTGGGGATGGCACTGGCTAAATACTGCTTCAAGACCAATTGAAGGGACAGGGTAAACGACATAAGGAGACTAGCTAAGGATAGGAAACAAAAAGTTCGTAGGTAAGAGCGCATGAGCTAAAAACAGTCCAAGAACAAGGTTACGCGGACCAAACATTCTAATAACATTTGAGGAATTGAAAAATCGAAGATCCTACGGCAGCCTTATGAGCAGAGAGCTATGTCAGGGAACACTTTTTCTCACTTTGCGACAAACATGTTCATCATGCTTGAACAAGGAAGGGCAATGTGGCAAAATGATACCGGTGGAATAACGAATATCATCCAAACCCTTGGTCACCATCCGGACACTCCTAGCGAAAGTCCTCAAGCCTACCTTTCCATTCTAACAAAAAAAAGTAAATTGGAAAGCACGTTGACAGTGCATGTCCTTTTTAGGCGTTTCGGCTTGGGGCCATCATGTCGTGACATAGTGCTTCACTCAATAGCCAAAGGTTATGAGAGTTAAATGGGTTTCAAAACATGGCGCTAGGGTTTACAATAGAACAACCCGAGAGTTCAGCTGCCATGGGAATTCTTTGGCAGCTGTTAAATCATATGGCAACCCAGCCAAGTGACAAATGTGTGAGGACGTAGGTTATGATCACTTTTCCCGTTAATTTGTCTACAATTTAAATAGCTAACTAATTAATCAATCATGACTGTTTTAGAGTCTGGTAAGGCATAAGTGTCCTTAACACTTCTTGATTTGCATGAAACGAAAAAAGATCCGTGGAGATTGATGAGAGAGGTAAAGCGGGAGTCGAGCGAGTTGCGATTCAGCGTAGTACGAATGGTATGCTTTGTTTTGCTCAGGCTAAAAGATAGACTGGACGACGGAAAGGCAGTATAGAATGATACATTTGAAGATAGATTCGTCATTTACAGTCCATCGATTGCCTTGACGTTAAACCTGACTTCATTTTTTTCCAAACATATTAAGCATAGAGATTTTTTTAAAGGATTTTTGGGATTTAGGGAAGATTCGAAGTTGCAAGTTAGTCAAGACGGAAGACAAGATGGGTGCACGTAGTTGTGAAAGGAGTTCTTTTTAAAACCCTTCATTGAAAAGAGGCAGCACACTAAATGGGTCCTGATCCAGCCCATCCCCATTGACTAACCTCGGACAGATGGATGAGCGAGTGAAGTGGCTCTAAATAGCGGGTTGCTTGGATCAGGGGTGTTGAGTTTGGACCTGTCTGTTTGTTTGAGTTAGTGTCAGTGGGTTGGGGTTTATGTGTGTGTGTGAGTGTGAGTGTGGGGGTGAGTGCTGGGTCAACTTGCCACGTTTTATGAGTGGCAGAAGTGAGTATGATGACACAGTGTATGTGCGTGTGTGAGTCTTCTGGATGAGGTTGAATGTTCTGACGTCACTGTTCTGCTATTATCCGTATTCCTGTAGCGCTTGCGGCTTCTGTTTACTCAACTGTGGGGTCAGCGTCATCCACGTGTGAGGAAGTCCGGCTAGCTTTATCATTGCAGCTGGCACAAATCGTGAGTGTGGTAATCGTCACTACGTCGGTGCGAATCTCTTCCGTTTGTGATCTGAAACCTAACTGAACTATGCGTTATCCACCACAGTAACTTCAGCGGCTTGGCTGTCGCGCGAAAGTCTCTAAAGCTCCACTCTGCCATGCAACATAAAATGAGCATTTTGTTTGGGTTGTCCACCTACAAGGAATTTTCTGGCTGCTTCGCCTTTATGCTTGGCTCAGCGAATCTCGCAAATACACGTTCATTAGCATCAACAAAATATCCAGTCCCGACCGGAGTTAACTGTAAAGCGTTATCAGTGTGCAAGTATGCGCTAAATTCATAATTCCTTAGAGCTTTGCGGACGGCGGACGGTGTCCCATCTCTATGAAATTTCCCGCCCAATGTCGCGCGATTCTTTCACTCTGCTCTTTGTGCTTCTAAAAACTGTGCTTAGTTGTTATTTTTTTGGCGGCTCTGGGTAGTTGTTTTCCCGCAAAATTTCGGGTAGCTATCGTAATCCCTTTGTTCTTATAGAGTCATTCGACGCAGCCAAGTGATAGAGTTTCTGATGCCAGCCAGAGCACCCTTAGGGAATGCTACATACTGCACCTCATCCCAATCATTTCTGCCAGTCACGAGCGACAGCACATCGGTCACGCACTTTCTCTTACACACTCAAACAAATCCCAGCAAACTAATGCCTCTCGAAGCGAATAAACCTTTCCAAACTCAAGGTTGATACCTCCCGTATAATATTTCGTTGATTGTTAGAAGTTGTTGGCAGTTTGACAAGGGCCCGGAATTTCCATTCGTTTTTTATACCACAAGAAAACTCTGTCTACGCTGACAGGCTATAAAAAACTGTGGTGAACCACCAACAGGGCACGTTGTATCATTCTCATCATTTACGACTTGTATTTACTGTGGTGGAAATACATGCTGCTTTAGAAGAAATGCAATGTCCGTGAAATTATCCGTTCGTTGAGTAATTTGGTCAATCAATAACAGCATCTAGGGATCCGAACATAACCACACACACTGGTTCATTGTGGTCGGGAGTGACAGCTCTTTTAGACAACTTGTACAGCACAAACCATAAGTTTGTCAACGTTTTTCACCTTTCCATTCATAAAGGCATGTAGTGAGGCCGCTGACACAATGATGGTGAATTTATTCGCAACCTGCTCGCGAATGTGTACCCGGTCATAACTATGCTTGTCCCTCAAGTTAGAAATTCCGACATATTTTGTGGTTGAGCACATAGTGGTCTATAAGTCTCGTATTGTTCTGGATGAAAACTCTTTGGATCATAACACATCCGTGAGTACAGTTCACAGTTTACGGGGAGCGGAAATTAAGATACACCAAGACAAGGATGATTACGCAGACTTGGAGGAGTCTGGTGACTATTCAGAAAAGCGGAGCCATCTTGGTAGCAAGAAATCGGACATGACATTTACTACTCCGTATTATTTTCCGCTCAGTTGTTTCTTTTCATCTTGTTTTATAAAGTGAACAAAAGGATTTCATTATACTCAGATATACTGAACTCTGGGTCAGTGAGGATGATTGACTGTTCCAGTCGGATTGTTTTTCAAGTTATTCTGTTGTCCTTAATATTACATTCATCTTTGATTTGTCACGTGTTTTCCAGTCACATTATTTTTCACGTCTAATTATGCAGGTAGAGCTAATCCTCAACCCCCACTGTTCGCAGATTTATGGTTTTGTGTATAGCTCCTATCTGTCGGGGTTGGTGAGAGAAAGGAGGTTGCATTTTATGGTCTCTATATCCTGCAATAAATTATACAGAAACAGTTTTTTTGGTGTATCAGCGTGGGTACCAAAGAATGGTTTCATTTGAAATAGTCATGTCACTATCATCTTCCTTTTTCCGTACTATTTTTTATCGGTCCAGTATGGGGTAGGTTACCCCACCGGACCGTTCCTCTACAAACAACTTCAAGCACTTGGAGGATGATTGATGAGACAGTTTAAGTTTTACTTGTGCACAACGATAGCAATGATTCACAGCGCGCAATGTGCAAAACCAGTTTTCAGTATGGGTTTAAAAGCAACAGATGATGGCTAGCTGACTATCTAGCACATAACCGTATTAAAGCTTTCATCCAGCGCGGAAGGTGAAATTGGGTTCGGAAATTCAACCGTCTTTTGGTGGACAGGCAGATGAAGAATAAGGGCTGGAAGGATGGTGGAGCAATACTGAAAAACAATAATGGGCCTTTTCGGACGTGAGAATGAGTGTACTGATGAATCCTCATACTGATACGAAACACGTTGTGTTTGAAACAACTTGATTTCACAGTGACAAGGTCAGATGAAGAGTTATTGAATTCCACATGTTTCTTAACGTTAGACGACAAAATTACTTGACACTTAGTCTAGTTGTTGTAGCGAAACATTATCAGAAACACACAAGAGTTCATGCAAGTGGCACATGGATGACAAGCCTTCAGTAACAGCGAAATGAGGGAACGATCAGGTAGACAGTGTGGTTGAATATGATGTTCCAGATGGTTTAAAAAAGGACTAAAGTATAACGATACAACAAGCGCAATAAGTCTATTCAACCATGAGTAGCACTCTAGTTTACTGTCCGCTGTTTTCAAATGGCAGCAACAGGTGTTCAGATGCAAAAAACTTAGCTCAAACGCTAACGGAAACAAACTTTCTTAGAAAGTGAGCTGGTTTGAACCCTAATACTAATACTTTGTTCAATTTGTTTTCAAGTCATCAACTAAAATGTTCCGCTCCAGAGATTGAAAAATGTTTGTCACAACATGCAGCTGAATTCCCAGACAAACGCCATATAACGATGGTCCCAAGAAGTCCATTCTCGTCGAACAACCACTTTGTGAGCACCCCTACTCAGTAGGAGTGGGAAATTCCAGTGCACTTTCAGAGTTCGAGTTTCCATAAACTAAGCAGAGTCTCAGGGACGATAGCTAATGTTATCCTCCTCACTTTTTGGCCCATTATTTGATCGGGATCATTTGATGCAGAGCTAGGAGGCCGAAAGTATGGTGTTTATCACGTAGCTTTCATTCGTTAGTCAAAGCTAAGTTGCAGCCTCTCCACACTGTGTTTAAGAGTACGACCAATAAATCACGCCCGTTTGGTCCGTTTCAAAAGACTTGCAAGCATCTCCAACAATGAAGGTGGGGCTTGTCCTCCTGTGAGAAGTTCAATTCACTTGTCTTTATCCCGCATGAAGCGGGCAGGAAGCGGGACAATAAGGAAACTTCCTTAAGTAATACTTCTCATGAGGTTGGTGGAAAATGTTTGGCAGCCGACTTGCAGGTATGCGCGTTTTGGATCTCATCAAACTTATCTCCTAATCGAAATTCAGCCTCTGCGTAAGTGAAGGTGTACACTCATCTTCGAGTCAATTCACTGTTACCTGGAGACTCAGATGAATCTCAGCTTTGTCTCCAGTTTATGAGATCCTTCGATCGAACCACTCAAATGTCACCTCACTGTCAGGGCAAAAACCACTTGCGCGTCTTTTTTTAGATGATGTGGATGCATGAAATCCCATTAGCACCTGCCGGATATCGTTTTTCATTACCGTGGCGAAAGTCTGGGGATGAACATTATGATGGAAATGTGTGGCAACGGATATACTTTGTGATATTCAAGAGGTCATTGCAGCTTTTAAACGTGACAGCTTGAAACAACCCTAATTAATTCTACCGGTTTACTTACCTTGAAACACTGGGAAGCACTTAGGTTTTGTATCAACTTTTACGTTGTCTTCCTTTCTATAGTAGTATACTTGAAACAAAGATATCACGTTTACTAAGGGACCTCTGATATATATATATATATATATATATATATATATATATATATGATCAATAGTGGTTACCTTTAACTGATTACAAGGTTTCATCAATCGCTTTTTGTCCATGCTAGCGCGCAAACTTTTCTGAGAAAGAAAACACATACAGGTAAATCACAGAAGCTCAGCTCGGCAAGCCATCCCACAGAAATTAAGTATTATACTCAGTTCATTTTATGCAATACAACCTAAGAATTGCGAAATGTACCATAATTCCAGTCTCGCCGTTTCATCCCATTTAAACTGAAAAGGCTACGGGATCGTTCCACTATTTATTCATACTTGGAGCCCACAAGAATATGCATACTTTATATATATATATATATATATATATCCTTTGATGTTGTTGCAATCAAATGATGGAAGAACCACGGGACATCATCGTACATCGCACTGGCTTGATTTAAATTCGGTGCCCAAAGTCTTGTTTTGTCGCTTGAACCCAACATCCATTTCCTTCGTTTCTGCGATTATCACTGTGCTCTCTACTTGTGTTTAAGATGAATGACGGTCACATGGAAAATAACTGTGGTAAATGGGCTAAAATATGAACATTTACAGCGAGAGAACTGAGACAAGTTACCGGTCATTCTGCACTTCTGGTAATGTGCACAGAGCGCGAAAATGACGGATGGTCCCCATAACCCAAGGGTTTAGGAAGGAACGATTTTATACGCCGAATAAGATGAATCGCCATATGATATAAGCCGTTTGGGATGAGAGCAACAAACAGTCAAATTTAAGCTTTTTCGTTTTTACAGATAAGCTGGACATTGTCTCAGAAATCTGAGGTAAGCAGTTCATTAATTAAACGACTGGTTGAGGCATTCGATTGAGTTCCACCTGTTGAGTGCCACTTTCTCTTCTTCAGAATAATGTGCTCAGAGTTATGTTGCGAGGATACTTCACAATTTTCCCTAGTTTAGCATAGGGAGATTGTTAAAAACTACTTTTTACAGTTTGTATCACAATCAGAAGGAATTTGTTGATTACCTTTTCAATGGAATCATAAGGCAGCATGTGGGCTGCGCAAGTTGCTAATGAATATCATTATTGTAATGAATTTAGGACGCCATCGGGTGTCCAAAGTCAGTAATTATATCACCCAACTGAATCCAAACGCCCACTCACTTTCATGTCTGTTTCACCACCCGAAGATCGATAGAGGAACTCATGAGAACAAAAGTGGATAAGACGGGCATTGGATGGACTTCGAAGTTTGTCCCAGCGAAACATTTCGCTCACATAAGTTTTGGCTAGCGGGAGACGCTAATTTTCAAGCCAACAGAGATGCAGTTTAACTGGTTTGATCGAGCTTGATTACTTTTTTTCAACGGGATTCTACACTCTCAGCACAATAATTCTTCTAATCAGTTTCGGTACCGGATTGCCTGAACTTGCCACTTACTTGGGTGTTGGAAACAGTATCCCTGAATGTCTCATCATCCTGCCACTCCATCGGCCTGTATACTTTCGAACTTTGGAGAATAAAATAATACCTACTGTCCTAAAGTCACTCTTTAAGAAAACATCTGGGACAAAAGGATGTCCTATGCACATCAAACGGTTGTATTAACCAAAACACAGGAAAATTGCTATGTAAAGAACGATTATCAGGGGATCCAAAGTACATCTTAGTAATGGGGTTAATTTGTTGGAATATTGGTAGCTCGGGTGCATTAGTTTCATTAGCACCCAACAGCGCACTGAAGATGTCTCCTCGAATGGTGACGAAACGTTTGCAAATCAATTGCCAAGCTCGGCGAACAGATCAACAGCCACCTGATCAATTACCAAGTAATGGGGTTCTTTTGGCATATGTTCACTTACGCAATGGCAGTTAGAACACCGACACCGAGGCGTTTATGGAAGACGCATTTATCGTTTTAGGAGGTAACCGAGCAGAAATGTCCGTTTTTTGAAAGCTTTTGAAATGATGTTTCACTTACGTTTTACTTGCTATAGGTTCAATATGAGTCCTGTCAGACCTCAGTTAGTCCTCTGCGGATGTGATAGTTGAACAGATGTTGGAGGTGCTCACAATCAGATGCGAAACTTATGCCCAACGTCGTTCTAAAAGAGTAATTTGAGGTTGTCCGTAGTACATAAACCACAGAGTATCATATTCAGATAAAGGGTTATCGGTAGTCTTTTTGCTACGCCGCTGGAAGCCATATTCATCTCACCGAAAAACAACTGACAGCAGATGCTATACCCGGACTGAATATTATGAGAAGTACAAACAAACAAATTGTATAGTATTAAGATAATTTCAGAACAACTCAGTCCTGTTAAATCTAATCTTCTGTGTAAATGAGCGCTATGGTTTAAGATTATGGTACCAATATCCGAACTACCATACCCTCTTACGTACGTTCAAAAAACCACAGCTTCTATGATGCGGTGCCTGTAGTTGAGTTTTAACGTGTTTCAAGGGCATTTCTAAATTAGTAACTCTCTTGTTTTATAAATCACAAGAATATTGTCAGGAAGAGTCATTTGTTCCTATGTTACGGCCGTTTTAACATTTCCCGGTGTTTGGAACCCACAACGGGGCACTTATGAGTATGTCCTAGTATGTGAATAAAACCAGGATACAGTTATACAACTGTGAATGTTTGGCTGGTAGGCCCATCCTGATAAACATTTGCGACAAACGTGAAACGAACCATTTCCTGCCTTCTTTTCCAGTGTGCTTCTCTGGCGAGACAACCGTGATAGCTATGTGCCGCATTGCTTAGTAGCAAGTTCGGAGCACGGGGAAACCCTCAAGAAGCGTATATCTAGTATAGGTGGTCAGGTAGTGCAGGAGTTTGCAACCAGCGACTTTACCAGAGACTTTGCATTTGACGTGTATTTTGGGTATTTTTCAGGACCAAAGTTAGTTTATTAAAAGGTATCAGTATTTCACACGACAACGTCGATGTGTTCTCAGTTAGGGTGGTCTCTTCCAGGAAAGGGAGATAATCGTGGGTGGCGACTCAAAGATGTACTCTCATAATATGTACCATGTACTACATGCTAAATACTATACTACGTAACCCCCCTATCTTATCCAACTGCCAGAGTCAGTAGGGTACAAAATCATGTAAACGTGCACCCATACTTCTCTGCTTTGTCCGTTCATAGATCCGCAATTAGGTAAAAAAGCTCATACGACTGGCGGCATAGTCCCTTATTCCATCCAGGGAGCAAAAAATATGGGCTGTTTACTAATTTTCAAGCATCAAATCTTCAAGACCCAGTTACGGAAATTGACGAACGCAATTTTCTCGGTTATTGATTACCACGGCGGAACAGTTGTTTCAGTCTCTTATTCGGCGCTTGCGTAGGCATCTTCATCTCGGCACATTTACAACAGTTCTGTTTGCATGAATTTGTGTGTATCAGTGTGGGTTGTTGTCAATCACGCACTGACGTTGATTTATAAACTGTCCACAGTTAGCAATAAATCACGAAGTTCAGCTTTGCATATGAATTTGGGGTAACGAGTAATTCACTGCTTTACGACACAGAGCATAGGAAATTTTACGACACATCCAGTTTCATTTTGTCGATGGTTTGTGCTTATCCTTTTTATTCTGTGAGATAAGGAGGTAATCACTAATGATTAACTGCAATAACTTATGGATAACCTCTGGTCATTCCGGTGGCATGTATGCGTTGCACAACGGAGGATGATGAAGTATTGCGTCATAGTCCTTGGTCGATTTATTTTTGGGTTCATTCCAGGATGTGGGCTGACGTTTAGAGATTTTTATGCATAAATCTCCGGATCTTGTCACCGTATAGTCATATCGCAATCAGAAGTAGATTGATAGTCGTAAGAAATATATATATATATATATACGTTCCGTCCTTTACGTTTAGTTCTTCTGAGTAGGATTATTCTGCTTGTTTCGGGAAGAGAAGTGGAACTGAGAAATTGCTAGTTATACCTGTGTTCCATTCTGTGGAATTTCCTATGATGTGTTGATAAATTGCTTGATTCTCCCTGTTTATTGTAAACAAACTTTTGAATGTCCCTTGATAGCTTGCTTTCGGTGTCATCACGTGAACCACAACTGCGCGAAATTTACGCCTACCGTAATCGCCACTTTTAAACATGCCGAATTTTCCCTACCCCAGACTTGCCTGTATTGAGTATGTTCTAATCTAATGCTGTTTTTAACTAACGTGATATCTGGAAATTCCATTAGGCTGTTTTTTAAATCCTCAAAGTGGTATGGATTTGTTTAGTATCCATCTGAGTGGATTTTCAGGGGAATAGCGGAACAAACACCGGCTAAACTTTTATGAAGGTAAATAGATGGAATTAATAGAAATAATTTCTTGACGATTCCTGCTAAGAAGGCAGCGGCTTGCCTATTTCCTTTTTACTGTGCATCGAACTCAAAGTTGAATCACTTGCTTCTTCTGAGCGAAAACCTCGTCCTAGGGATATGCTAAAGGAATAAAGCTGTGAATATAATATGATCATACAAATACTGTAATATTAAGTACAGAGCAGCGTTAGCACACATGACTCTAATCAAAACAAGCTCTTAGGAGACGGAACTACAAATGTCTATTAACCACCCCGTGCCGGCGGCTGGCTTTCTTCCGAACTTCAATGTACGGTTGGATATTGAAAAGGATTACGTGGGATTAACTGTTAAGTTAGCCCACCCAGTGCACCGATAAAATCGCCGTTATAAGCAGAAATCGACACCGCAAATACTTTCATGGATAAAAATGCTTGATGGTGAAAAAGAGGTGAATGAGAAAAGTATTTAATGGGTAAACGGGGGATGATAAGCGAAGTCATATCTCAACCGGATAAATCTGGATTAATGTGGTTTGTACGGTTTGCTCGGTGCAGTAATTTTGTGGATTTCTTCCGAATAAACCACGTAATTTCTGATTGCCGTGTTCTTTCTCTTTCTTATAGCCTTCACAACCCGTAAAACAAAAGCGCTTGATACAAAATCATGTTTCCTTTGGCAACACAGGTGTCTTTTGAATTCTATTCAGATCCGACTTTAGAACGCTGACAGAGAAATAAAACTACTGTTACACTCAGAACATTGAGCCCTCAAAGACCTTCTTTTGTTCTAAACCGCGCCCAAACTTATTATGAAAGCTTATGTCAAGCATTTGCTATTATACCATCAGCGAATAAATTTACTTAGTAAATGGCGATAGAGTGATCAAGGCAGTTAGTCGAAATATTTAGTGGTTCAGTTCCATGTATCCATCACCCTATCTAAAATTTAGCGTTGATAGCACTGAGGCTAAGGAGATATTGGCAACTTACTACCATTCGGCCTTGATTGTCTTCCCGAGTAAAGGTTGGTCCAGCGCAGTTTGTCACAACTAACCTACACACATTGAGATTTTCTTCGCATATCCATCGAAATTCAAATTCGGTACTTTAGTCATGTGTTTTTTATATCCCAAGGTAAACCACAGAGGGATATTCTTCCGTTTCGTTTTCATCCTTTCATTATTGTTCCGTTTCGTTCAAGCAAAAAACGCTCTTTCCCACAGAGGATTTTTATATAGGGTAAAATAATTAATACGGTGTGGTTTGGCGCAGTTCGTAAGACTTCTGGAAACCGAAGGAGAATTGAACCACTAATGTTGTCA